>CM062807.1:518294054-518894054 GCA_031772625.1 Pinus tabuliformis
TTTGCAGAGGCAGTGTTGAAATTATTAATGTTGATCAACAACCATCGACCGAAAAAAACGCCTCAGAATTCAGTTGGAGATTTAACCTGCAGAAGAACAGGCTCTTGGGCCTCAAGTTAGATATATGGGTATTATTAATTCTGATTCTCACGGATAATGTCGTCATTGAGATTCCTTTATAGAATAGATATTTCATAATCTTTCTCACGCGGATAATGTCGTCATTGAGATTCCTTTATAGAATAGATAGTTCATAATTTTTCTTGAAATTTTGTTGCGGATTGTATTGGTTTTTCTGTGTAGTGAATTGAGTTGTGTAAGATTTGTATTCACAATTTTGTAATCCAATGTACTCCTGTCATATTTTTCTTTTGAAGATAATATTGCATCGATGTAGAATAAAACCATTTATTCTTGAGCAGGGTAGTCATAATTTTTACATGTGAAATTTCATTTTGGATTGCTTTTGCCTTCCAAGGTAATATGGGATATATTTGTAATAGAACTACTTATTCTTTAACAAGGTAATCATAGTTTTTACATGTGAAATTCTGCTTCCTTTATTAATTCTAGGCCTGTAGGTTTGAAGCAGCACTTTTATTTTTATTTTGTCCATATATGAATTATTGGATTAGCATCTGGCATTTGTGAATTTGATATTTTGTGCCAGCATTACGCTTGGCATACATCAATGCTTACATTCCATTTTTCCAAAATCCATTTTTCCAAAATTGGGACTCTGGGACTCTGAATTTGACATTTTCTGTGAGCATTTTGGGTGGCATATATAAACGTGAAAGCCTATTTTCCCCAAAGTTGGAGTTGTTGGCCATGTATAAATGTTAGTAAAATCATATAATACTTAGTATGGTGAAGGTGGTTTAATGTCTTGTGGAGGCTATTTCATCAGTTTCAGGATAAAAAATGCATTAACACAATTTCATGTAAATTTGTTATGGGATAAAGTAGATGTTCCTAAACTGCAGGAGACATGAACATGTAAATACTCAGCAATATTTTGTGCCTATATCTCAAGTTAATGTAAGAATGTTGCCATGAACAGCTATGTGGAATGCTACCTCTATCTGAGGAGAGGTAATATTTTATTTGGCTAAGGGCCCAAACATCGATTGGGAGGGATGCCCTGGCCACCTTCAAACCAGACTGTTAAAACTACTAGAAATTGGATATGGAAATTGAAGTTGACACTCAGTGGAATTAGCTGGCATAGTTGGATCACAAATCCATGGCCAAATTGTCAATGTATCCCTGGGATGATTCTGAAATGTCAAACCTTCAATGAAAAAGAAAGCTGAATTCTCAGTCCGTTCTAACTTCTACCAAACGCCTCTTCTCACTGTATGAAATACCAAGATTCATCTCTTATGATATTCAAAGCGTCAAGATGTTTCTTAACAATAGCTACTATCATTGCATCGGGGAAAAAAATTGGACATGTGTGCATACATATATAAAACACAATCTTTGTTCCAAAGAACCAAAACTTAATAAAAAAAATAGAGTTTGTTCCCACCTTTGTTGCTATCTAACCATTACTCCAACTCATTAACTATCATTTTCCCACCCTTATTGCAAGCTCCATCTGTTTTAAAGGCAAGAAATGGAATGGTTTTTTTGTTAGTTGGATTACCAAAAGAAATGGGTTAGTTAAGATAGCTTATAAATGCAGGCACAAGTTCTGAGGCTCTCATGGTGTTATTTCAATATATTGGCCATGTTCAAGTTTTGAATAGAACTGTCCTGAAAAATATCTCAAAGAAAATCGATTGCAATTTCATTGTAAAATCCAAAATTTGAAAAAAGAGGAATTCACATGAGCAAGTGACTCGATGAGTTGCTGCAATTAATACAAAAGTATTCTTTCTTCAACACCCTATGGAATGTAGGCACATAGAAAGAATGCAGGGGTATCAACAAAAAATGGAAGAAACATATGAGTAATACCACCTAAGTCACAACCTTGGACCCTGATTTCTTCAAGCGAGGAATATAGGGCCAATTCTAAATCCCTTTTCACTCGACCATTAGATTTAGTGGTTTTAATCGTACAAACCAAAGTTTCGAGTGAACTTCAAAAGAGACTGTAACCAACATTTTGTGAATGCATTATTTTTTATGGGGGAAATCTAAGGAAACAACTACAAGTATCCATTCTTTCAGAGTAGGTCAATGCAAGAAGTGTCTAGCTTTGTCCCTTTAGTTGTGGCCAAGATTGAAAATGCACTGTAGAAATTTATTACTGTGGGCAGAGCAAAGAAGATTTTAGTACAAAAGAACTTGCCCATTGGCTACTCACCGTCGTATTTAACACTATACACTCCATCTGGAGAACCAATGGACATCATAGGGTGCATTCCGAGGTTTACAATTTATCCAAAACTGGGAATGATGTTCTATAAGCCCGAGTGAAAAAACTTAAAGCACAATATCCACAAGTTAAATTTGTTTTTGCAGACTTTCACGGGGCAACCCTCAAAATTTTGAACTCCATAGAATTTTGGGCCGTAGAATAATGTGTTACAGGCTTCTTGTGGAATGGGTAGTTGATATAATTACAATTTGAGCATAACATGCGACGCTGTAGGACCATCTGTGTGTACAAATCCTGGACAACATTTCAACTGGGATGGGATTCATTTGACTGAAGCCATTTACAGAAATATATCGAAATTGTTTCTGGGCGGAACATTCACATCGCATAGTCCTCAGACTCTCTACACAATGGGAACTACACAATTGTAGACACCACTGTGAACTGACCGATGGATCATAAAGTACAGAAATATCAATAATACATTCTATTAATAATTACGCCGTAGCGTTTCCCTTTGAAATGAATTACCCCAGCCGTCGCCATGTCCTATTATTTACCATGGATTTGTGGTGTTAGACGATCAAACAAAGCTTGATCGTTGATCCAAAATTAAAACGGTTCATGAAACTGAAACTGTTCATGAATTTTCGCCCTCGCCGTTCACCCTAAGATTTGGTATTTTTGAGTCTGATTTTTACGCTGTAGTGTTTTCCTTTGAAATGAATTACCCCAGCTGTCGCCCTGTCCTATTATTCACTGTGGATTTGTGGTGTTAGACGATCAAAAAAAGCTTGATCGTTGATCCAAAATTAAAACGGTTCATGAAACTGAAACGGTTCATGAATTTTCGCCCTCGCCATTCACCCTAAGATCTGGTCTTTTTGAGTCTGATTCCTAGAAATTGCCTATTTCCTTTTGCACCACCAACGCCGAACAGAGCAGCAATGATAAGAAGAATGATGTCGAAAATATTTGCATCAACATCGATCTTGAATGCATGGTTTGTCTTGATCAATTCAAGGATGGTGATAAATGCCTTGTGTTACCAAAATGTAGCCATTGTTTCCATGTTCCCTGCGCAGATGTTTGGCTCTCCCTGCGTTACATATGCCCCATTTGCACAGGCAGTGTTGAAATTATTAATATCGATCAAACACCCATCGACCGAAAAGCCTCAAAATTCAGTGGAGATTAACCCTGCAGAAGAACAGGCACTTGGGCCTCAGTTAGATGTTATGGGTAATATTAATTTTGATTCTCACGGATAATGTCGTCATTGAGATTCCTTTATAGAATAGATAGTTCATAATTTTTCTTGAAATTTTGTTGCGGATAGTATTGGTTTTTCTGTGTAGTGAATTGAGTTGTGTAGGATTTGTATTCACAATTTTGTAATCCAATGTAGTCCTGTCATATTTTTCTTTTGAAGATAATATTGCATCGATGTAGAATAAAACCATTAATTCTGGAGCAGGGTAGTTATAATTTTTACATGTGAAATTTCATTTTGGATTGCTTTTGCCTTCGAAGGTAATATGGGATATATGTGAAATAGAACTACTTATTCTTTAACAAGGTAATCATAGTTTTTACATGTGAAATTCTGCTTCCTTTATTGATTCTAGGCCTGTAGGTTTGAAGCAGCCCTTTTATTTTGTCCATATATGAATTATTGGATTAGTGTGAATTTGATATTTTGTGCCAGCATTACGCTGGGCATACATCAATGCTTACATTCCATTTTTCCAAAATTGGGACTCTGGGACTCTGAATTTGACATTTTCTGTGAGCATTTTGGGTGGCATATATAAATGTTGAAAGCCTATTTCCCCCAAAGTTGGAGCCGTTGGCCATGTATAAATGTTACTAATCATCTAGTAATTAGTATGGTGAAGGTGGTTTAATGTCTTGCGGAGGCTATTTCATCAGTTTCAGGATAATTTATGCATTAACACAATTTCATGTAAATTTGTTATGGGATAGAGTAGATGTTCCTAAAATGTAGGAGACATGATCATGTAAATACTCAGCAATATTTTGCGCCTATATCTCAAGTTAATCTAAGAATGTTGCCAAGGAAACGCCGTAAGGCATAAATTAAGGAGCAATGGAGACATAGGAATAGAAAAATCTAAATAAGGTGCAAAATGTGCATAAATTGAGGAGCAATAGTGACATAGGAATATGCAAATCTAAATAAGATGCAGAAATGTGCATAAATAGAAGAGCAATGGCGACATAGGGATAGGAAAATCTAAAAAAGATGCAGAAATGTAACAATCAACATATGGGGACATTTGTTCCCACGTCACACCTCATCTAATAAAAGCTCTATCACGATGGTGCACATGCAAGCCTTTACAACTTGTACCAAATTTCAATTCAGGATTGCGTTGACAACGAAGAGCCACCTAGAAAAATTCTTTGTTTCTGTTTGAGTTAAAAATGTTTTCATGGTGTACACCCAGTTTGGATACCAGCTGTCCAGAAGAGCACGTTTCATTGTATTTTCCTTCATTTCCAGTATAACGAGAATCACCACTGGAATTCACATGGAAAAAAAATTCAGTCTCTATCAACGCCATTAAATGCAATACACATATTAGATATAGGTGCACAATCTCTATCTTCTCATGTTGGCAGAAGCAGTAAAAATGATTTCAATTAATCTAATCCAATCTAGCACAAAATTAACACGCATGGCATCCATCAACATCATGGATTGGATAAATTTGCAAGTATGGTTCCTCCCATATTCTGCTATTTCCCGCTATTTCATGACCCTTCACAGTTTAAAAAATTGATAGCTTCTGAAAATTGTAATATTAGCAGCCAATCAAATTTGAAATGAATTAATACAATCAAACAGAATAATATAAGCATCCAATCAAACTTGAAATGAATTAATACAATCAAACAGAATATGTAGCCCACATTCTGTCCAAATACGATTTCCAGGCTCTAGATTCATAAACCAAAGAAATTTTCCGGTCCAAAGGAGGCTCAGAAATTCGCCAATCCAAAGGAGGCTCTTTGAAAATGCTTCGATTGACCTTGTAAGAATGTTGATATACATTTGTTATTGCATTAAAAATGGCTGATTCGAACATGTGAATCCTCACTTTGGGGGTCATCATGTCTCTTACATATGCAAATGGCAACTGATCCAGAGGATCAAAGAAATCTAATTCATTGAATAACAGGCAAGAAAATAGCTTCATTGAAAGGGTGTGCTTTCTCAATATCAGTGTAGTATCAGCCACATCTGTAATGCCAACAACAACCCACAAAATCAAAAAATCAGTTACAGAGAGAACCAACCTCAAAACAAATCTCAGATGCTATCCCACTAAAACTTCACCATAATTGAGCAAAGTTGAGTTCTCATACCACTTCTTGACGGAAGATTTTCAGAGCTCCAAGGTTGCAAGCCATTGGCATAGTAACTGTCCATTTGATACCTCACAGCTTCTTTGCTCCAATTTCTCCATATGACTTTAAAAACGGCTTCCTCCATGGTATGAGTATTGTAGGGATGCTTTCAGATAGCAATATCAACGTTGTGAGTTACATGGAGATTTTCCAAAATTTACAAAAGATCAAGAACAAGTTGTAGCTTGGCATCCTTCCAAATGTTGTAAACACAGTTTGAGAAAAGCCTGTGGGAAAGATAATTGGGTATGCGGCCATTCATTACAGATTCCTTGTATGGAAACTCCCTGACCAAAACAATGTGCCAAATTCCAATTCTATGAGACTCATTGGGCTTGATCTGGTATCTGGCAAGAAGTGTGAGAGTTGCATTGTCCATAAACATGAAGAAACAAATGTTTTCTATTGTGATTTTCTTAACATTCTTGGGTTTATTAATCTTTCATAGGCTCCAAATATAGTTGAAATTACCACACCCCCTTGCACTGTTCCATGACCTTCTTGTCTTCTTCAGACACAAGGAACCCTCGGGTACGATAATTGGCAAAACCACAAGGAAAATCAATCCCTTCAGAATAATTGAAATACCTTTTTCTTTCCTTCACATCCAGATTTCCACTGAAGGTCACTAGACCTAAAGTTGAATTGGGATTTTCAGTTCCTTTCATGTACGGTAGCCGAGGTCAAGAACAAGTTGTAGCTTGGCATCCTTCCAAATGTTGTAAACACAGTTTGAGAAAAGCCTGTGGGAAATATAATTGGGTATGCGGCCATTCATTACAGATTCCTTGTATGGAAACTCCCTGACCAAAACAATGTGCCACATTCCAATTCTATGAGACTCATTGGGCTTGATCTAGTATCTGGCAAGAAGTGTGAGAGTTGCATTGTCCATAAACATGAAGAAACAAATGTTTTCTATTGTGATTTTCTTAACATTGTTGGGTTTATTAATCTTTCATAGGATCCAAATATAGTTGAAATTACCACACCCCCCTTGCACTGTTCCATGACCTTCTTGTCTTCTTCAGACACAAGGAACCCTCGAGTACGGTAATTGGCAAAACCACAAGGCAAATCAATCCCTTCATAATAATTGAAATACCTTTTTCTTTCCTTCACATCTAGATTTCCACTGAAGGTCACTGGACCTGAAGTTGAATTGGGGTTTTCAGTTCCTTTCATGTACGATAGCCGAAACATATGAGTAATACCACCTAAGTCAAAACCTTGGACCCTGATTTCTTCAAGCGAGGAATATAGGGCCGATTCTAAATCCCTTTTCACTCGACCATTAGATTTAGTGGTTTTAATCGTACAAACCAAAGCTTCGAGTGAACTTCAAAAGAGACTGTAACCAGCATTTTGTGAATGCATTATATTTTATGGGGGAAATCGAAGGAAACAACTACAAGTATCCATTCTTTCAGAGTAGGTCAATGCAAGAAGTGTCATCAGTTTCAGGATAATTTATGCATTAACACAATTTCATGTAAATTTGTTATGGGATAGAGTAGATGTTCCTAAACTGCAGGAGACATGATCATGTAAATACTCAGCAATATTTTGTGCCTATATCTCAAGTTAATCTAAGAATGTTGCCATGAACAACTATGTGGAATGCTACCTCTATCTGAGGAGAGGTAATACTTTATTTGGCTGAGGGCCCAAACATCGATTGGGAGGGATGCCCTCGCCACCTTCAAACCATACTGTTAAAACTACTAGAAATTGGATATGGAAATTGAAGCTGACACTCAGTGGAATTAGCTGGCATAGTTAGATCACAAATCCCTGGCCAAATTGTCAATGTATCCCTAGGATGATTCTGAAATGTCAAACCTTCAATGAAAAAGAAAGCTGAATTCTCAGTCCGTTCTAACTTCTACCAGACGCCTCTTCTCACTGTATGAAATACCAAGATTCATCTCTTATGATATTCAAAGCGTCAAGATGTTTCTTAACAATAGCTACTATCATTGCATCAGGGAAATAAAAATTGGACACTGTAATGCATACATAATAAAACAAAATCTTTGTTCCAAATCAGGGAAATGCTAGTTTTAGAAAGTAAAAATATGTTGAGATGACCAAATGGTGGAAAAATGCCTCACAGCGTTCCTCGTGATGTGATACCAAAATTCTCTTCAATGCATCTCTCTTATCTATGACTCTTCAATGTGCCTCATCCCTCAATCAATTGTGACAACTAAATACACCTTGGTCCTCCTCACACTAGATTCACAATGTTGCTTTACTTACACAATGACGCATAATACAACATGATGTGAAATGCCAAATAATACCTAACAAATGTGTATTCTCCATGATGAAGTAGCTAATTTATAGATAAAAACTTACATTTAAAACTGTTTTATAGTTTTTTGGAAGCATCATGAAATTGACATTGAAACAGTGAGAAAACATCATCAAGAATGCAAAAATTTAGGGCCCACGAACTTGAAAGCTTGTAGGTGGTTATGTCAGATTGAGAAAGCTTGAATTGGAAACTCAATTTAAAATGTTACCAAATTCCATTCCTGGGTCTCAAAGCTTGCAAGTTCTCTATAACAATCAACATATGGGGACATTTGTTCCCACGTCACACCTCATCTAATAAAAGCTCTATCACGATGGTGCACATGCAAGCCTTTACAACTTGTACCGAATTTCAATTCAGGATTGCGTTGACAATGAAGAGCCACCTAGAAAAATTCTTTGTTTCGGTTTGAGTTAAAAATGTTTTCATGGTGTACACCCAGTTTGGATACCAGCTGTCCAGAAGAGCACGTTTCATTGTATTTTCCTTCATTTCCAGTATAACGAGAATCACCACTGGAATTCACATGGAAAAAAAATTCAGTCTCTATCAACGCCATTAAATGCAATAAACATATTAGATATAGGTGCACAATCTCTATCTTCTCATGTTGGCAGAAGCAGTAAAAATGATTTCAATTAATCTAATCCAATCTAGCACAAAATTAACACGCATGGCATCCATCAACATCATGGATTGGATAAATTTGCAAGTATGGTTCCTCCCATATTCTGCTATTTCCCGCTATTTCATGACCCTTCACAGTTTAAAAAATTGATAGCTTCTGAAAATTGTAATATTAGCAGCCAATCAAATTTGAAATGAATTAATACAATCAAACAAAATAATATAAGCATCCAATCAAACTTGAAATGAATTAATACAATCAAACAGAATATGTAGCCCACATTCTGTCCAAATACGATTTCCAGGCTCTAGATTCATAAACCAAAGAAATTTTCCGGTCCAAAGGAGGCTCAGAAATTTGCCAATCCAAAGGAGGCTCTTTTAAAATGCTTCGATTGACCTTGTAAGAATGTTGATATACATTTGTTATTGCATTAAAAATGGCTGATTCGAACATGTGAATCGTCACTTTGGGGGTCATCATGTCTCTTACATATGCAAATGGCAACTGATCCAGAGGATCGAAGAAATCTAATTCATTGAATAACAGGCAAGAAAATAGCTTCATTGAAAGGGTGTGCTTTCTCAATATCAGTGCAGTATCAGCCACATCTGTAATGCCAACAACAACCCACAAAATCAAAAAATCAGTTACAGAGAGAACCAACCTCAAAACAAATCTCAGATGCTATCCCACTAAAACTTCACCATAATTGAGCAAAGTTGAGTTCTCATACCACTTCTTGACGAAAGATTTTCAGAGCTCCAAGGTTGCAAGCCATTGGCACAGTAACTGTCCATTTGATACCTCACAGCTTCTTTGCTCCAATTTCTCCATATGACTTTAAAAACGGCTTCCTCCATGGTATGAGTATTGTAGGGATGCTTTCAGATAGCAATATCAACATTGTGAGTTACATGGAGATTTTCCAAAATTTACAAAAGATCAAGAACAAGCTGTAGCTTGGCATCCTTCCAAATGTTGTAAACACAGTTTGAGAAAAGCCTGTGGAAAGATAATTGGGTATGCGGCCATTCATTACAGATTCCTTGTATGGAAACTCCCTGACCAAAACAATGTGCCAAATTCCAATTCTATGAGACTCATTGGGCTTGATCTGGTATCTGGCAAGAAGTGTGAGAGTTGCATTGTCCATAAACATGAAGAAACAAATGTTTTCTATTGTGATTTCCTTAACATTCTTGGGTTTATTAATCTTTCATAGGCTCCAAATATAGTTGAAATTACCACACCCCCCTTGCACTGTTCCATGACCTTCTTGTCTTCTTCAGACACAAGGAACCCTCGGGTACGATAATTGGCAAAACCACAAGGAAAATCAATCCCTTCAGAATAATTGAAATACCTTTTTCTTTCCTTCACATCCAGATTTCCACTGAAGGTCACTAGACCTGAAGTTGAATTGGGATTTTCAGTTCCTTTCATGTACGGTAGCCGAGGTCAAGAACAAGTTGTAGCTTGGCATCCTTCCAAATGTTGTAAACACAGTTTGAGAAAAGCCTGTGGGAAATATAATTGGGTATGCGGCCATTCATTACAGATTCCTTGTATGGAAACTCCCTGACCAAAACAATGTGCCACATTCCAATTCTATGAGACTCATTGGGCTTGATCTGGTATCTGGCAAGAAGTGTGAGAGTTGCATTGTCCATAAACATGAAGAAACAAATGTTTTCTATTGTGATTTTCTTAACATTCTTGGGTTTATTAATCTTTCATAGGATCCAAATATAGTTGAAATTACCACACCCCCCTTGCACTGTTCCATGACCTTCTTGTCTTCTTCAGACACAAGGAACCCTCGGGTACGGTAATTGGCAAAACCACAAGGCAAATCAATCCCTTCATAATAATTGAAATACCTTTTTCTTTCCTTCACATCCAGATTTCCACTGAAGGTCAGTGGACCTGAAGTTGAATTGGGGTTTTCAGTTCCTTTCATGTACGATAGCCGAAACATATGAGTAATACCACCTAAGTCAAAACCTTGGACCCTGATTTCTTCAAGCGAGGAATATAGGGCCGATTCTAAATCCCTTTTCACTCGACCATTAGATTTAGTGGTTTTAATCGTACAAACCAAAGCTTCAAGTGAACTTCAAAAGAGACTGTAACCAGCATTTTGTGAATGCATTATTTTTTATGGGGGAAATCGAAGGAAACAACTACAAGTATCCATTCTTTCAGAGTAGGTCAATGCAAGAAGTGTCATCAGTTTCAGGATAATTTATGCATTAACACAATTTCATGTAAATTTGTTATGGGATAGAGTAGATGTTCCTAAACTGCAGGAGACATGATCATGTAAATACTCAGCAATATTTTGTGCCTATATCTCAAGTTAATCTAAGAATGTTGCCATGAACAACTATGTGGAATGCTACCTCTATCTGAGGAGAGGTAATACTTTATTTGGCTGAGGGCCCAAACATCGATTGGGAGGGATGCCCTCGCCACCTTCAAACCATACTGTTAAAACTACTAGAAATTGGATATGGAAATTGAAGCTAACACTCAGTGGAATTAGCTGGCATAGTTAGATCACAAATCCCTGGCCAAATTGTCAATGTATCCCTAGGATGATTCTGAAATGTCAAACCTTCAATGAAAAAGAAAGCTGAATTCTCAGTCCGTTCTAACTTCTACCAGACGCCTCTTCTCACTGTATGAAATACCAAGATTCATCTCTTATGATATTCAAAGCGTCAAGATGTTTCTTAACAATAGCTACTATCATTGCATGAGGGAAATAAAAATTGGACACTGTAATGCATACATAATAAAACAAAATCTTTGTTCCAAATCAGGGAAATGCTAGTTTTAGAAAGTAAAAAATATGTTGAGATGACCAAATGGTGGCAAAATGCCTCACAGCGTTCCTCATGATGTGATACCAAAATTCTCTTCAATGCGTCTCTCTTATCTATGACTCTTCAATGTGCCTCATCCCTCAATCAATTGTGACAACTAAATACACCTTGGTCCTCCTCACACTAGATTCACAATGTTGCTTTACTTACACAATGACGCATAATACAACATGATGTGAAATGCCAAATAATACCTAACAAATGTGTATTCTCCATGATGAAGTAGCTAATTTATAGATAAAAACTTACACTTTAAAACTGTTTTATAGTTTTTTGGAAGCATCATGAAATTGACATTGAAACAGTGAGAAAACATCATCAAGAATGCAAAAATTTAGGGGACCACGAACTTGAAATCTTGTAGGTGATTATGTCAGATTGAGAAAGCTTGAATTGGAAACTCAATTTAAAATGTTACCAAATTCCATTCCTGGGTCTCAAAGCTCGCAAGTTCTCTATTTTTCATGATGGAGTAGCAATAATATTCGTTCTTCGTGATGGAGTAGCTATTTTATAGATAAAAATTAAAACTTATAAAATTGTTTTGTAATTTTTTTTGGAACCATCATGAAATTGACATTGAAACAGTGAGAACACATTATCAAGAATGCAAAAATTTAGGGGCCATGAACTTGAAAGCTTGTGGGTGATTCCCGTCAGTTTGTATTGGAAACTCCATTTAAAAATGTTACCAAATTCCATTCTTGGGTCTTGAAGCTCCCAAGTTCTGTGCTCTAGTTTTTAAGGACATTTAATATCCTCATGGCTTATATTACTATTCCCTGAAGAAGGAATCTTCCATAATAATCCTCTATGCGTGTACGAATTCGTTTGAAAATATTACTATTCCCTGAAGAAGGAATCTTCCATAATAATTCTCTATGCATGTACGCATTCATTTGAAACTTTGATGTTCAATCATGTTTCCCTTGTAAAATGTTACCAAATACCAAATTCCATTCTTGGGTCTTGAAGCTCCCGAGTTTTGTGCTTTAATTTTTAAGGACATTTAATATCCTCATGGATTATATTACGATTCCTTGAAGAAGGAATCTTCCATAATAATCCTCTATGCGTGTACACATTCGTTTGGAACTTTGATATTCAATCATGTTTCCCACACAAACGTAGACCATTTTTTTCCAATCTTATCTAAAGAGGTCACAATTTTGTTTGGATGACAAATTCCAAAATTTGACTGTGGGAGTGTTTAAATTTCTTTTGGATGGCGGAAATGGATTTAGCATCCATCATGAATGCCTGGGTACCCAAAATACTGGAGCTTGACCACTGTAATTGACATTTTCAAAAAAATCAGCTAGATTTTTTCAAAATCATGCTGGAATTTTTATTGTTATCATCATGGCTCCAACAATTTTTCATGGATTTTCAAATATGGAATGACGATCATGATGTTGTTGACAATATCGTATCGTTTCTTTCACCTCTTCCATTACAATATAATAGTATTTTCTAAGAACACCATAAATAGGTAGCATATGGAAAAATTACATCTCAAAAAAAAAATGTACAAAAACATGTTCACATATACAAAAACAACAACATGGATAATCGATAACCTTTAAAAGACATTACTATTATTTACCAAATAGCCATATTCGAATACACATAACTAATCATTTCAAGTATAACTCATTATCATCCACCCTAGCTTCCAACAATGTCCATTCACATGTTGCGATTTTTCCACACACTACTATTATTTACAAAATATTCATATTCAAAATACACATAACTAATACTTTCAACTCTAACTCATTATCATCCACCCTTGTTTTCAACAATGTCCATTCACATGTCTCTATTCTCTCCCCTCTATACATGTCCCTATTCTTCCCCACTCTATGCCTTACGGCGTTTCCTTTGCAACATAAGGTGCAAATGCTAGTTATAATTTCTTTCTGACGGGCCTTCCGCCGATTCTCGGAATAGATTTCCCAGACCCTCTTCTATACAGATCTGATATTTCATTCAACTGGTTCATTCAACATTCCCTTCGGCTTCAGGAAGCTCATGGAATTCTGATAAACACATGCCAAGAAATGGAACCAGCACAAATAAAAGCTCTCAAGGAAGGAAGGTTCTGAGCGCTGTTGAAATGACCCCTTGTATTTATCCCGTTGGGCTGCTAATAGCTTTTTCTCTTTCAGAATCTGAAGAGAAGTTTGAGAAGGAGGGCTGCCTCAAATGGCTAGACCGCCAGCCCGCCTCGACAGTTCTGTTCGTTTCTTTTGGGAGCCGCGGCACCCTGTCGGAGAATCAGATTCAGGAACTAGCTTTGGGGCTAGAAGCAAGTGTGCAGCGGTTCCTTTGGGTGTTGCGTAAGGAGCCTCCTCCTCCAACTGAATCCACTATGACTACCGAAGCAGATATGAGGGAGGTTCTACCTGAGGGTTTCGAGACTCGAATCCAGGACCGTGGATTTGTGGTGGATTCATGGGCGCCTCAGATTGCTGTCCTCTCTCATCCATCCACAGACGGTTTCCTTTTTCATTGCGGTTGGAATTCAACGATCGAAGGCATCTTACATGGAGTGTCGATGATCGCTTGGCCTCTCTTTGCTGAACAGAGAATGAATGCCTTCCTTCTAGTGAAGGAGATGAAGGTGGGCATTGAAGCGTAGAAGGGCGCAGATGCATTGGTGAAGAGAGAGGAAGTGGAAAGAGCGGCGAGGGAATTAATGGAAGGAGGGGGGAATGGAAATGAAGAAGGGGATGGCAAAATTGAGGGGAAGGCCCATCATTGAGTGACAACTGTCTGAAGGATGGAAAACATCACGAAAATGGTTTCTAAAAAGCGCAATATTCTCAACTGCCTACGACATTCCAATAATCTGAACCGCCTACAACATTTTTCACCGACGATCTAATGGCTAGAGTTTATTCCATCATCTAACAATCGATCTAAAGGGCCATAACGAGACAGCACGGCATGGAGGGGAGTTCCTTTCAGAGGGAACGCCTTACGGCATAAATATTTCCGAACTCCTGAAAGGGTATACCTATCCACTCTTAAAACTATTTTGCAGATGGTGCAAGGCTTTATGAACCACAACCCCATGCCAGAATTCAAAGAGTTCACTCACGCAGTTGCATAAGCATTCGTGCCATAATCCTAGATTTACTTCTCTGAGCCCATTAGACTTGAATGCTATTCTTCGACACAAAAAATTGCAGACTTCTTCATGCATGGCAAATATCAGTGCTAAATGGTGTTCAGCATCCTTGTAATTATGATAAATTTCAGGTGATTGAATTACGATGTAACTTTCAGGCAATTTAATTTGATTTGCAGATTCCAAAACATTTTAGTAATCAAATTTCCTTAATATTCTGCAATCTTGAATTTCATTACGTGTGCTCTTAACAACGCTCAGCAGACTTTGCTAGTTTCGATCAGAAGATTGCACCCTCACATTTCTTTGAAGGATCTGGATGAAATGGCATGTTTATTATTATTATTGGCAATGCAGTATCTATGGCGATCTGGCCTCTTCTGTGAATTCTACTCGTTTACTGGCATTCCATTTTAGTTTCTCTTTGAACCATCTCAGCTCTATGGTTGTTTCCCATTGATAAAGAAAATCCATGGCTTAAGGAGATTCTCATGACAGAGAAAAGAATTGAAAGCGCGAAGTCATACTTGACATACAGAAAATTAAGAAACCATGAAAGAAAAGAATTAAAGGAATCAGAACCATTATATAAATTGCCATTGTTCCATTACAGTTCAAGCAAAATGTGGCTTCTTGATAGAGGAACATAACATGCTGCATTCATAGACATTTAATTGCTTGCTTCCTGGACATGATTTCTCATGGATACCACTGTACTCAAATTGCAAAGGCAAAATACATCACAAATACACAGACAACAACTAAAATAAAAGAATCTTTAGCTCCTTATTGACCTACTACTACTCATGATGATCACCAGTGCTGCTGTTTCTGTAAAACCCCATCTGATCCTCTGAGCTCATCAAGAGGGACCGAAGAATCTCGCTGCTGTCGCTGGAAGCCCACTCCATCGGATCCACAGAGCTTATGAGCGGCCGAAGAATCTCATGCACGACTACCCATCTGTTGCTGAAAACATCCGCAATCTTTATACCCACATAATTGACAGAGAAGGGTTTGCTGTCGCTCACAACCAGCGATTGCCCGTGGAGGAGAGTCTTCAGTCTTGTGCCCGCCGGAAGCTGCACCAGATCTGCCAAAGGCAGCCTCATGTTGGGAACCACATGGTACCTCACATTGTTCGAAAATTCTTGGCCTTCGCTTGAGAAAACGGAATCGTCGCTGAGAGTAAAGATGGTGAGGTTTTGCAGGCGCAGAAGCTCAGGGGACTTGATGCGCATGGCCAAGGCGAGGATGCTGTAACCGCGATCTCTAAGACTGAGCGCTGCATCTTACAACATGAAGGGCGTTATGACATTCAGGGGATGATCAGGACCAGGACTAGTTGATGATGATGGTGATGGTGACATCATTGCAGGAACAGGGGCTCCCGCAGTTGTGTCATAATTACTGTGATCAAGATCAAGATCAAGAAGCAGCTTGTCGACGCCATGGATCGCTAACAGCCCGTCATTGAGAATGTCAGGATGCGAGACAAGAACTCCATTAATGTACACTGGATGATACTCGGCCGGCATCTGAGTGGAGGGAGAGATGGAATCTTGGCGGCCACCTCCGTGAGAATTACCTGTGACGACGAGGCTGCAGTGGGCGGCAATGGCTTCTAGGTTTGTTCTGTTGGGCAGCTTTTGCAGATCGGCGTAGGTGAAGAGGCCCTTGGTGATGTGGTGGGAGAAGGCCCATCATTGAGTGACAACTGTCTTAAGGATGGAAGACGATCTAATGGCTAGAGTTTATTCCATCGTCTAACAATCGATCTAAGGGCCCATAACCAGACAACGCGGCATGGAGGGGAGTTCCTCTCAGAGGGAACGCCTTACGGCGTAACAAGATTCTCGGTTGGAATTCTGTGTGGCCAAAAGAATATTGAGTTACGAAGTCAGTGAGAGCTATGGATGGCAATACGTTGTAGAGACATATAATAGCCTTTGATCCCTGTGATCTCGTTCTCTTTCGCTCCCAATAGGACAATTGATGCATCATATTAGTGCACATATCACGCTTCTCTATAAGAAGCTTGACTCCTCCAAAAACAGATAACAATATCAATAACACACAAAGCATGAATGGTATTTCAGTTAAAGCGTTTGGAGTGTAAGGCGTTTGGATTGGGAGGAGGTCCACGGAGCTAAGGAGTGGCAACTATGTATGTATTGGAGAGGTGGTGTGGGTGCCGCAACGTATGAAGACTATCAAAAGAACAGAAAATAACGCACAGTTTCGTTGCGCAAGTGGGGAGAGTAGCGTAGTAACTTGGTATGGGCAGCGTGCTAGTCGAAGGAGAATCCTACACAAAAGATAGCATTCAACACATAGAGAATTGCATAAAACTCAGGTGACAGGAAGAGCGCAGGTGACAGGCGTCGGAGGAGCCCATGCTGGTGCCTGAAAGCCTGAAGCGTAGACAAAGAACAAAGGAGTTACTATGACAGAACTGGCAAAAAATGCAGCTAGAATTTATCTGATGGCACATTCATTACATTTGGGACTAATCGTAGAATTGTCATGCACAGAGACGCCACAAAACCAGTGGCTCAAATTTGAGTAGGGTAGGAAATCCCCTGCACTTTTCATACCATGTTAAACATAACCATGGGGAAGACCAAATATGAAGGATAAGTATTGAATGCATTATTATTCACAATAATACACATTTATAATACATAGGAGTGACCCTTGGTTTCACATTCCAAGTGGTCTCTTGGACTCCATTAGACCGTTCAGCGCCGACACCTTAACCCTTGGCAGATTAGGTGTCCAACAGATTTAAATTCTGGATCCAACGAGCACCACCCTGCATACTTTGGACAGACCCAGAGTGAGATAAACTGGAAATCATGAAATAATGTGTTTCTTGTCAATATTTTGGAGGGAAAGAAAGCAAGCTACTTTTTTAGTCGCATTTTCAATTTATTTCTTTGAAGGTCTATTCAAATTTTAAGTGTACGTACTCATCTGATGCGGAATGAAATTTCAGATCCAACCAATACGCAAAATTCACTTAATGGTTTCTCACGTTTACAATTCCTCGACTCCTTCAGAATGTAACTTTCTCTTTCATAAATATAAAAGTTACAAAGTTTTCCATTGGAAAAATAAAAGAATTTCATTATGAATATTCAGCGCAATGTCGTCCAAATTTTTTAGACCAAACATCAGAATGGAATGCAAACTAAAGAGGGAAAACCAACATCACTAAAAAAAAATCCCCTTGCTGGCAGACTAAATAATATAAATATGAAACAAAGATTCACAAGTAAGAATAAATAAAGCTGCTATGGTTTCTGTAGGTCAAAATAAACAAATAGAGCTAGAGATTTGGAAAAAAAGAACAGCAGCATATCTTCAACAAAGAATAAACAGAGAAAATAAGTGGAGAGGTCTGTCCCATTGAACAGATAACATCATAGAATTTTGTTTTGATCTGGCTAAAGTGGTTCAGAGGAGTAATTGTTATCATCTCCACCTTGCTTCAAACCACACATGTGACATGTTCACTCTTCATGAGCTAATTGTTGATTGAGGCTTTCCATAAGCAATGAAAGTGTATCTCACTCTTGCTTACAGGCCAGAGGGTGGGGTGAGTCTTGAGAGAAGTTACATAAAAATGAAAAATAATATCATAAAATTATCCAAGACAGGCAAACAATTAAAAAATAAGCATCTGAATATTATCATTATCTATAAAAATAAGATGAATCTTGCCAAAAGAATTACTTGTGAAACAATCTGGTCTCAAACAAATATAAAGAAGGCAATAAATGGGTATACATGGGTAATCTGGCATTCTTAAAAGTCAGTCATACAAATATCTATTGCTTATAATACCTTCTGTTCATAAGGCTCGTATATGGGAATTGTACTGCACGAAGTAGATAGATGAACCACACAGGAAGCATCAAATGAAAACTTTTACATCTAAAATTAAAGTCCAGAACTGATTCTAAAAATAGGTTAGGAATGTAGTGCGATTGGATGATGTCTGGAAAGGCATTTGGTAGAACTATGACAAACCTGGTTAGTTAAAAAGAGGATATCTCTACCTGATAGGGTAAATGTATGTTTTCTCTTTTGTTACCTTACAGATCTTCATATCTTCCTACCCTTTAGCATATCCGACACACTATGGAATGTCCTCTCCCGCAACATTTACAACAGGCTAATACAATAGAATCAGTTCAGCGGATTCAAAATGATCCTCTGTTTTGATCTCGAATAGTACTTGGACTCATTCATTTGCAACTTTCTTGATTATTGAAATATGTCTGCATCGAGAGCCTACTGATAGAAACCGAAAAGATGTAGCGTGGGGTACCAAGACATGTTGAGAAGGAAAAAATCGATATGATAGGGGTAAGGAAGAGGAGATTGGACAACAGGCAATACTCACCTGCTCTCTGACTTCATCTGAAATCTCTAATAAATCATATGGCATGCCATCTAGAATACGATCTAGTTCTTCGGTCAGAGCATGGAATCTACCCGAAATTGCTTCACCGTCCAAAGCCTGGATCACGCCATTAAAGTTGAAACCCCAAATTAATCCTCCGCCGTGATTAAAAACCATGAAAACAAACCTCTATGTAATGTGTAGCTGAAAGATAAAGAAATGTGCTCAAACACAATTTTATCTATGAAAATAGGTGAAGCATTGTGTATTCCAAATGATTTTCTGAACGACCAAGAAACATATTGCCCAGAAAGAGTTGATGCAAAGGAGAGGCATAGAGAAGAGAATGAATGAAGTGATCATTACCAGGTACAGTTTGCTGCCATCATGGCAGAGTTGAAGCAGTCTTTTCACAGAATGGAATGTTTTTCGTAGCGAAGAAAAGCACTCCGCTGCCACCCGAGGAAGGGGTCCCTGCAATTCTCGAAGTTCTTCAAACAATGGAAGTAACAGTTGAATCCTCCTAACGAGGTCGAAACAGTCTTTCTTTTGGCTTTTTCTGTAGTCCCTGTTCATGGTACCTCACATTGTTCGAAAATTCTTGGCCTTCGCTTGAGAAAACGGAATCGTCGCTGAGAGTAAAGATGGTGAGGTTTTGCAGGCGCAGAAGCTCAGGGGACTTGAAGAACTCCATTAATGTACAGTGGATGATACTCGGCCGGCATCTGAGTGGAGGGAGAGATGGAATCTTGGTGGCCACCTCCGTGAGAATTACCTGTGACGACGAGGCTGCAGTGGGCGGCAATGGCTTCCAAGTTTGTTCCGTTGGGCAGCTTTTGCAGATCGGCGTAGGTGAAGAGGCCCTTGGCGATGTGGTGGGAGAAGGGCCATCATTGAGTGACAACTGTCTTAAGGATGGAAGACGATCTAATGGCTGGAGTTTATTCCATCGTCTAACAATCGATCTAAGGGCCCATAACCAGACAGCGCGGCATGGAGGGGAGTTCCTCTCAGAGGGAACGCCTTACCGCGTAAAAATACACATTAATTATTATTAACAAGTCAGACCTTAAAGCTAGAGCCTAGAATAGATTAGAAGTCTGGATTTTAAAATGCTAGTTAATGGAGAATTCCAAAAATATGAAGTGCATTCAATTATATTAAATGATTATACACGTCAACAACATTTTTAGGCTATTTGTGGTGAATATGGCACCAGATGATGTTTCTTAACCTCAATTTGTCCCATGATGCAACTATTTTAAGCTTTCAAAACATAATTCAAACTAATTTGTCAGACCTTTGAGAACTGTCTCGACCTTAAACTATCTGTCCAGCACCCTACGTCTGATTGCAACTCAAATGTAGCTGGACCAATCAGAACACTTTAACTGAAATTTCAAGGATGAAACAGAAACAACCAAAGAAAGCATGAATAAGCTTGCAACTTTTAAGTCGAATGTATTTCTTAATAATATGCTTTATTTTATTATTAACAAAGTCACTTACTTCATCAAATATACCCTTTTGGGGTATGATGGTTATTACTCATAGGGAACCAGCAAAATAGAACAAACCTCATAAGCCCAATAACTTATAAAACATTAAAAGGGAAAGTGTTTCAAAGAACACAACAGATTTATCTCAAACAATTCAGACCCTAGTTTTCACTCAAACACTAGTCTAGGGAACAGATTTTATTTTCGCTAATCACATTCATTTTATTTTCTCCACACTCAACATTGTTTTGACAGCCACATTGGATAGCACATAAAGGGGGGGATGGGAACGACCTCCATGGCTTTGTTTTAGTCTACCATTTTGCATCAGCAGAAATCAGAAGAAATGAAATGGAACTTCTCCAATCCCACTCTAAACTGCACAATATCAATTACAAAGCATAGAAGAAACTCCGAGGTAGAAGAATGAATCATAAAGGATGTGTGATATTTGGGGCTATGGCTTATAAATTGAGCAAACAGCAGAGATGCATTCAAAAACAAATGAGAACAGCACTAAGGGACCAGTGTAAATTGATAGTGCCAATGAAATATTTGATGTCTGACAACTTTGGGAATGCAATGAAAGCCAATGGATGTTTGTCTAAAAGAAAGATATTTTACACGCAAGCAAAAGGAAAGGCTAAAAAGGGGAATTGCTTGAAGATAATTATAATTGACCTTTGAGAACTGTCTCAACCTTAAACTATCTGTCCAGCACCCTACGTCTGATTGCAACTCAAATGTAGCTGGACCAATCAGAACACTTTAACTGAAATTTCAAGGATGAAACAGAAACAACCAAAGAAAGCATGAATAAGCTTGCAACTTTTATGTCGAATGTATTTCTTAATAATATGCTTTATTTTATTATTAACAAAGTCACTTACTTCATCAAATATACCCTTTTGGGGTATAATGGTTATTACTTATAGGGAACCAGCAAAATAGAACAAACCTCATAAGCCCAATAACTTATAAAACATTAAAAGGGAAAGTGTTTCAAAGAACACAACAGATTTATCTCAAACAATTCAGACCCTAGTTTTCACTCAAACACTAGTCTAGGGAACAGATTTCCAATTTTTTACTACATATACAATCTTCAAATCATTCAACACGTTTAAAATCATCCTACTTTAATCTGAAATGAAAATTGTGAAGTCAATTCAGATTAATCTAGTCTGCCCAATTATGTAACAACCAAAACTATCTCAAGAAATACTAAAGAAAAGGAGATATGCATATTTTTCAATGACAAAGGAAGCAAAGGACAAAGCCACAGCTAAAAAGAGATAAACTTCCTCAACTCATAAGCACATAGCACTTGATCCATGGAAAAGAAAACAAATTTCCAACCAAGTTTCCGTAAGAAGGGGGCAAGTTTCAAGGACAAGTTGTTAGACTCCCTCACTTTTCATGTAACAGCATCCCAGCATCCCATAAAACACATACATACAAGTATAAACTATAGACTAAAAGGATAGACAGAAGCAAAAGACAACAGACTAAAACGATAAACTGCCTTTCCTAAGCGAAAAACAACACAGACTGACAGGATAAATTTCCTTCCCTCTCCTTAAATATATCTGATTATCAACCCATAAAAACATTTGGCTAGTTTCATGCCAGCACGTGTCCAGTTCAAATACCCCTGGGTGAGGTGCACTAGCCAAAATAGTTTACTGGGGATGCCATCTACGAATGTGGAAGCATCCCAGATTTCCTGGCAAGTTTTTACTTGGAAAAAGAAATAAATCAACCCATAAAACAATATAAAATAAAATAAGTAAATATTGCTTGCATAATGTATCATTAAAAAGCAGTCCATGTAAAATTTCCAAATGCAGTTTTCACCACAGAAACTATTAGCACAGGCAGTCCAAATCAGTAAATGTATCCCAATACAATCAGCTATGTATAAATTGTCTAACAAATATGTCTGGATGACGTAAGTTGTTTGTACATATCACAATCTCAGCATTCAAATTGGAGAAACTGACCACTAATAGAAAGCCCACATTCAGTCATATTATGCATATTTTGCAGGATCATCCGCTCTATATTCCAGAATTGCTTGGTTCATACAAATCCCACTCATGTCTTCCAAATGCTACAAAAGAGTTTATGCATGTCCTTAAGTAATTTACATAGTTAAGTTTCTTACACAAAGGCAGACAGTCATTGTTAGATCAATTGAGAAACCACTGGAACAAAAAATAAAAATTGTAAATATTTTTGTCAGATTGCAGGCCACAGGGAATGGCCTAGCTCTCTGTATTGGGGATGCCCCAGCATTAGCATTTGTAAGGAATGTCTCGACTCTCAACATTACCTTGATGTAGGGGAAATTCCGTGACATTCTCAAGTCATTGACTACAGAAAAATGGCAGAGGGGCACATTTCCAAGGCATCCCCTATCTCAGGGCACAGACTATAGTAAATCCAAGGGTTGCCTTCTAGACCACAGGGAACATGTGCCCAAGAAAAATAGGAAAATTTAACATTAGGCAATCTGCTCAGCAAGACAAGCTAAATTAATGCCATTACCCACACAATATAGACTATAGGAAATCCTTGGGTTGCCTTCTAGACCATACGGAGCATGTGCCACAGAAACATAGAGGAAACTGTAAAATCAAGTAATCTGCCCAACAACACAAACTAAATTAATGCGATTACCCACACAATACATAGGTAATCATCGTCTTTTTTGACTAAGAATACACACAGGATGTGTATATGAAGAATGTAATTTCCAATCATCTTATCAATGAAATTACAGTTTTTTCTCCAGATAAAATGAATAAAAAAATAGGTATTCGTTAAAAAGTAGTTATCGATTGCAAAGAACTTAAACCATTAGCCTAAGCCTATGCCTCTCATGCATAAGCCTGGATTACCTCCATATTGGATTCAAAAGCTGTAAGTTACCAAACCATTTCCCGTGTATTTCTGTATCTGATACAAGACAGCTGGAAAACACCATGAAAATGTTTCCATGCAATTCGTTGAAGCAGTCTTTTCGCAGCGAAGAAAAGCACTCCGCTGCCACCCGAGGAAGGGGTCCCTGCAATTCTCGAAGTTCTTCAAACAATGGAAGTAACAGTTGAATCCTCCTAACGAGGTCGAAACAGTCTTTCTTCTGGCTTTTTCTGTAGTCCCTGTTCATGGTACCTCACATTGTTCGAAAATTCTTGGCCTTCGCTTGAGAAAACGGAATCGTCGCTGAGAGTAAAGATGGTGTACAGTGGATGATACTCGGCCGGCATCTGAGTGGAGGGAGAGATGGAATCTTGGCGGCCACCTCCGTGAGAATTACCTGTGACGACGAGGCTGCAGTGGGCGGCAATGGCTTCCAGGTTTGCCAATTACCTGTGACGACGAGGCTGCAGTGGGCGGCAATGGCTTCCAGGGTTGTTCAGTTGGGCAGCTTTTGCAGATCGGCCTAGGTGAAGAGGCCCTTGGCGATGTGGTGGGAGAAGGCCCATCATTCAGGGACAACTGTCTTAAGGATGAAAGACGATCTAATGACTGGAGTTTATTCCATCGTCTAACAATCGATCCAAGGGCCCATAACCAGACAGCGCGGCATGGAGGGGAGTTCCTCTCAGAGGGAACGCCTTACGGCGTAAATATGTTGCTAAACTATTTTTTGGTTAGTTTAAGATAAAAAGGGATGTACAGTGGATGATACTCGGCCGGCATCTGAGTGGAGGGAGAGATGGAATCTTGGTGGCCACCTCCGTGAGAATTACCTGTGACGACGAGGCTGCAGTGGGCGGCAATGGCTTCCAAGTTTGTTCCGTTGGGCAGCTTTTGCAGATCGGCGTAGGTGAAGAGGCCCTTGGCGATGTGGTGGGAGAAGGGCCATCATTGAGTGACAACTGTCTTAAGGATGGAAGACGATCTAATGGCTGGAGTTTATTCCATCGTCTAACAATCGATCTAAGGGCCCATAACCAGACAGCGCGGCATGGAGGGGAGTTCCTCTCAGAGGGAACGCCTTACCGCGTAAAAATACACATTAATTATTATTAACAAGTCAGACCTTAAAGCTAGAGCCTAGAATAGATTAGAAGTCTGGATTTTAAAATGCTAGTTAATGGAGAATTCCAAAAATATGAAGTGCATTCAATTATATTAAATGATTATACACGTCAACAACATTTTTAAGGCTATTTGTGGTGAATATGGCACCAGATGATGTTTCTTAACCTCAATTTGTCCCATGATGCAACTATTTTAAGCTTTCAAAACATAATTCAAACTAATTTGTCAGACCTTTGAGAACTGTCTCGACCTTAAACTATTTGTCCAGCACCCTACGTCTGATTGCAACTCAAATGTAGCTGGACCAATCAGAACACTTTAACTGAAATTTCAAGGATGAAACAGAAACAACCAAAGAAAGCATGAATAAGCTTGCAACTTTTAAGTCGAATGTATTTCTTAATAATATGCTTTATTTTATTATTAACAAAGTCACTTACTTCATCAAATATACCCTTTTGGGGTATGATGGTTATTACTCATAGGGAACCAGCAAAATAGAACAAACCTCATAAGCCCAATAACTTATAAAACATTAAAAGGGAAAGTGTTTCAAAGAACACAACAGATTTATCTCAAACAATTCAGACCCTAGTTTTCACTCAAACACTAGTCTAGGGAACAGATTTTATTTTCGCTAATCACATTCATTTTATTTTCTCCACACTCAACATTGTTTTGACAGCCACATTGGATAGCACATAAAGGGGGGGATGGGAACGACCTCCATGGCTTTGTTTTAGTCTACCATTTTGCATCAGCAGAAATCAGAAGAAATGAAATGGAACTTCTCCAATCCCACTCTAAACTGCACAATATCAATTACAAAGCATAGAAGAAACTCCGAGGTAGAAGAATGAATCATAAAGGATGTGTGATATTTGGGGCTATGGCTTATAAATTGAGCAAACAGCAGAGATGCATTCAAAAACAAATGAGAACAGCACTAAGGGACCAGTGTAAATTGATAGTGCCAATGAAATATTTGATGTCTGAAAACTTTGGGAATGCAATGAAAGCCAATGGATGTTTGTCTAAAAGAAAGATATTTTACACGCAAGCAAAAGGAAAGGCTAAAAAGGGGAATTGCTTGAAGAGAATTATAATTGACCTTTGAGAACTGTCTCAACCTTAAACTATCTGTCCAGCACCCTACGTCTGATTGCAACTCAAATGTAGCTGGACCAATCAGAACACTTTAACTGAAATTTCAAGGATGAAACAGAAACAACCAAAGAAAGCATGAATAAGCTTGCAACTTTTATGTCGAATGTATTTCTTAATAATATGCTTTATTTTATTATTAACAAAGTCACTTACTTCATCAAATATACCCTTTTGGGGTATAATGGTTATTACTTATAGGGAACCAGCAAAATAGAACAAACCTCATAAGCCCAATAACTTATAAAACATTAAAAGGGAAAGTGTTTCAAAGAACACAACAGATTTATCTCAAACAATTCAGACCCTAGTTTTCACTCAAACACTAGTCTAGGGAACAGATTTCCAATTTTTTACTACATATACAATCTTCAAATCATTCAACACGTTTAAAATCATCCTACTTTAATCTGAAATGAAAATTGTGAAGTCAATTCAGATTAATCTAGTCTGCCCAATTATGTAACAACCAAAACTATCTCAAGAAATACTAAAGAAAAGGAGATATGCATATTTTTCAATGACAAAGGAAGCAAAGGACAAAGCCACAGCTAAAAAGAGATAAACTTCCTCAACTCATAAGCACATAGCACTTGATCCATGGAAAAGAAAACAAATTTCCAACCAAGTTTCCGTAAGAAGGGGGCAAGTTTCAAGGACAAGTTGTTAGACTCCCTCACTTTTCATGTAACAGCATCCCAGCATCCCATAAAACACATACATACAAGTATAAACTATAGACTAAAAGGATAGACAGAAGCAAAAGACAACAGACTAAAACGATAAACTGCCTTTCCTAAGCGAAAAACAACACAGACTGACAGGATAAATTTCCTTCCCTCTCCTTAAATATATCTGATTATCAACCCATAAAAACATTTGGCTAGTTTCATGCCAGCACGTGTCCAGTTCAAATACCCCTGGGTGAGGTGCACTAGCCAAAATAGTTTACTGGGGATGCCATCTACGAATGTGGAAGCATCCCAGATTTCCTGGCAAGTTTTTACTTGGAAAAAGAAATAAATCAACCCATAAAACAATATAAAATAAAATAAGTAAATATTGCTTGCATAATGTATCATTAAAAAGCAGTCCATGTAAAATTTCCAAATGCAGTTTTCACCACAGAAACTATTAGCACAGGCAGTCCAAATCAGTAAATGTATCCCAATACAATCAGCTATGTATAAATTGTCTAACAAATATGTCTGGATGACGTAAGTTGTTTGTACATATCACAATCTCAGCATTCAAATTGGAGAAACTGACCACTAATAGAAAGCCCACATTCAGTCATATTATGCATATTTTGCAGGATCATCCGCTCTATATTCCAGAATTGCTTGGTTCATACAAATCCCACTCATGTCTTCCAAATGCTACAAAAGAGTTTATGCATGTCCTTAAGTAATTTACATAGTTAAGTTTCTTACACAAAGGCAGACAGTCATTGTTAGATCAATTGAGAAACCACTGGAACAAAAAATAAAAATTGTAAATATTTTTGTCAGATTGCAGGCCACAGGGAATGGCCTAGCTCTCTGTATTGGGGATGCCCCAGCATTAGCATTTGTAAGGAATGTCTCGACTCTCAACATTACCTTGATGTAGGGGAAATTCCGTGACATTCTCAAGTCATTGACTACAGAAAAATGGCAGAGGGGCACATTTCCAAGGCATCCCCTATCTCAGGGCACAGACTATAGTAAATCCAAGGGTTGCCTTCTAGACCACAGGGAACATGTGCCCAAGAAAAATAGGAAAATTTAACATTAGGCAATCTGCTCAGCAAGACAAGCTAAATTATTGCCATTACCCACACAATATAGACTATAGGAAATCCTTGGGTTGCCTTCTAGACCATACGGAGCATGTGCCACAGAAACATAGAGGAAACTGTAAAATCAAGTAATCTGCCCAACAACACAAACTAAATTAATGCGATTACCCACACAATACATAGGTAATCGTCGTCTTTTTTGACTAAGAATACACACACGATGTGTATATGAAGAATGTAATTTCCAATCATCTTATCAATGAAATTACAGTTTTTTCTCCAGATAAAATGAATAAAAAAATAGGTATTCGTTAAAAAGTAGTTATCGATTGCAAAGAACTTAAACCATTAGCCTAAGCCTATGCCTCTCATGCATAAGCCTGGATTACCTCCATATTGGATTCAAAAGCTGTAAGTTACCAAACCATTTCCCGTGTATTTCTGTATCTGATACAAGACAGCTGGAAAACACCATGAAAATGTTTCCATGCAATTCGTTGAAGCAGTCTTTTCGCAGCGAAGAAAAGCACTCCGCTGCCACCCGAGGAAGGGGTCCCTGCAATTCTCGAAGTTCTTCAAACAATGGAAGTAACAGTTGAATCCTCCTAACGAGGTCGAAACAGTCTTTCTTCTGGCTTTTTCTGTAGTCCCTGTTCATGGTACCTCACATTGTTCGAAAATTCTTGGCCTTCGCTTGAGAAAACGGAATCGTCGCTGAGAGTAAAGATGGTGTACAGTGGATGATACTCGGCCGGCATCTGAGTGGAGGGAGAGATGGAATCTTGGCGGCCACCTCCGTGAGAATTACCTGTGACGACGAGGCTGCAGTGGGCGGCAATGGCTTCCAGGTTTGCCAATTACCTGTGACGACGAGGCTGCAGTGGGCGGCAATGGCTTCCAGGTTTGTTCCGTTGGGCAGCTTTTGCAGATCGGCCTAGGTGAAGAGGCCCTTGGCGATGTGGTGGGAGAAGGCCCATCATTCAGTGACAACTGTCTTAAGGATGGAAGACGATCTAATGGCTGGAGTTTATTCCATCGTCTAACAATCGATCCAAGGGCCCATAACCAGACAGCGCGGCATGGAGGGGAGTTCTTCTCAGAGGGAACGCCTTACGGAGAATTACCTGTGAGGGAGAGATGGAATCTTGGTAGAACTTGTTCATAATGGTTCTATTACACAAGGCCTATTACGGCTTAGTGTGTGAGCCCTTATTTTATTGAGACTCGGCCTCGCTTGATGCATATTTTCATAAATATATGTAAGGATTGAGCCCAATGGATTTCCAAACGATCTCAATGTAGTTTTGGCTATGGTGGCTATGTTCCCAACTTGGCATGGTATAAGTATAGTTTCATAGGAGGAAACTTTCCCCTCCAAAATCCCTCAAAAGATGGATCTAGTTCCCAACTCTAGGAATTTGCATTAAATGACATGAAACAAATTCCTATATTTTCTCAATTAGTTTGTTAATAATTTCATGATATTTTGTTCATTTATTATCCAATCTTTATCCTCCTGTAAAATGGAGCAAGTCCCTAGATTATCTCCTCCTCCAAATCTTCATAATCTGCCCAATATTCTCACAATATTTTACAAAAATAAATAATATTAGGCACAAATATGCAATTATCTCTCAACCTTCCTAATGAAGATAATAAAATTAAAAGTATGGCATTTAATGCAAAAAGAGAGGTTTAATGTGTCTGGGGATGGTCAAATGGGCCTTAATTTATGCCTAATTTGGAGGCCCATCATACCCCCCTACTGAAAGTGTTGCTCATCCTCAGAGCAACTTCGTGACCTCATTGTGCCTTATTCATGGACCTGGTGGCCTCCTTAACATCCCAAGCTACCTTAGAATGAATTTTGGCACATCTTCTCTTTCTCCATCCTCTTCCACTTTTCCCCTAACTTCTTCTTCTGCTTCTTCTCCTTGGTTGTGGGCACGTCAATTCTCTGTTTCTAAAAATAATTGCAATTCAACTTCTTATATCAGGCTCAACTCAAAGAAAACATCCACATTTCATTTTTTTATTCGTAAACTTTTATAATAAGTTTCCCAGAGGCTGTACTACTGCAAAAAAAATGAAAATTTTGCAAGCTTCTTGTTCACATATGGCAACAAGAAATATGTATTTACCCTTCCTTTAGATGTTGTCCTTCGAATCCTAGGCTTTGCAGGTGCAATTGCTCAAAATCAGGGTCTTTTAGAACTCACTAGACTTTCTTATAGCACATTGTCTTCTCCTCTAACAAATTTTTCTCTTGCTGTAGCAGTTATGTTTCTCTTATAACAGTGGTATCCAATCCTGTAGCACCTGCAAACATAGACTATAGATCTTTTATATCACCCTAGGCAGCCCCTTGTAGCATATAGTTTGATATTCAATGAAGTAGTGGACCTCTCTTACCATTTTGGGAATGATATCTTGGTACAATGAAGTTTTGGCTCATCCCTTACTCCTTTAGTGCGTTGGATGAGTTGTCCCCCACCTACCACCTTCGTAACTTCTCAAACCCATTGGCCCACTCCTCGTAATTATCATCCTCCTTTTCTTGTTGTTTTCCATGTTGCATGAGTGCTTGAGTAAACTGTAGTCTTACTAGTTGAGGGTGGCCAAGTTTACTGGTCAATTTTAGCCTATAAAACATTCTCTCGTGTGCATTTAAAAAAAAAAATTTAACCATAATATGCTCAACAAGAGAGGTGAAGAACAATGCATACTTGTGCCTACCTGATGTCGAGTTGTTGTAGATGCATGCATGCTGCTACTGGGCTGATGATTGATCAACTGTCCTCTGGAGGTGCCATATTTCATTTTCTTGCTTGTGGACAGGTCCTCATTAAACACAACAATGTGATGATGTATTTGACTGATACAATCTCTCTTTCATGTAGGTCTTTTCCAGTGTTTGATATGTTGTTGTTGGAGTGAATTGGTGACCTTGTAGCTGCTCCTTAGGGATGGTGTGACTTCTCTAAGCCTTAGGGATGGCCTCTTGATGCTTCAGGGTGGCCAAATATTCATTCTGGAGCTGCAACAATCCTTTGTCTATGATCTTGTTGGATTTGTGTAGGCTGCTACAAGATTGATCTCCTTCATGTAGAAATCACACATTCCCTCCCCAAAAACTCAATCAAACCTTATGTTGTTTCATGAAATGAAGCCAGTGACTTGGATGAATCATGGTGAACCTAGGGACAGGAACAAAATCTCTAATGGTGGTGAAATCTTGTGAAGAAGGGGTGAAGGCAAAGTCACTTTTCTTTGTTTTGTTTGTTTTTTTCATGAACATAGGTGGAATCTTGAGAAGAAGTTGGTTAAATGGAGTGGATGAGAGGTGAAGGAGGTTTTATGAACCTCTCCGAACATTTCCCAAGGGAAAATATGATTTTTGACCCATTTTTCGAACCATATCTTACTCTTGTAGCAAATCTGGACACTTCTGTAGCAATTATAGAACACTCCCGTAGCATAATTGTTTTATCCATATCTCTCAAACAATATATTTGATTGACCTGAATTTTCTTGAGCATGTTACCATCCTCCTTATGCACCTTCCAATAAAAAATCTTGGCCAATGGATGCAAGCATATCAAGAAAAATTAAAAATGGTTGTAGGTGATGGAGGTCGATTTCTCGAAAAGTGTCCACTGGAATTTGTTGAAATTCCTTGAGCATGTTACCATCATCCTTACACATCTCCCCATGAAACAACTTAGGAAAATGATGCATTATTTTTGAGATATGGTCAAAACAATTTTTGCCTTGTAGCAAAATAGAACCTTCTTGTAGCATTTTAGGACAACGAGGAAAGTGAATGGGAAAGACTTGAGAATGATGGGTGGATGTTGGAAATGGATGAGGGTGATTGATTGACATGGCCTTGGTCATGTTGGAACATCTGGGAAAAGGAGGAGAAATCCCAAGTTTGAATTTTTCTTTTGGTTCTAACTTGTTTTTGTTGCTTACAAATGGTGGAGAGTACTTGCATTCATCAAAGAGAGATACATGGAGCAAAGAAATATTTTCCTTTTCATTTTTTTCTTATGCCTACTAGCTGCTTCAATGAGGTTTTTAACTAGTACGTCTGCCTAAGTGCCTCAAAGGAGATTTTCACCTAGTATCTTTTCTTTTTTCTCCTTTTTCCAACCTATTGACTGCCTCATCAAGGTTTTCGATCAATGAGCCAATCTCACGCGCATCAAAGGAGGTTTTCACCTAAGATTTTATTTTTCTTCTTGTATTTAAATTTATTTTACTCTTTTCCCTTTTTTCTTTTATTCCTCTATCCTACCCTACTTAAAAAAAAAGAAAATCTCTTTCAAGTATAGGAATACTTCCAATGGATCCATGTGCATAACAAGATGACAGATAAACCCATGTGTAGGCTTGAAACATATGCTTTGACATATACCTGAATATTAGAGACCAACTGCTTTGACTTTGATGATATCAAGCAATGTTGAAGAAGAGAGTGATGCTCCATCTTGTTGATTTTCTGGAACCAAACCTCAATATAGCTTTGGTGCACTTAGTTTTCTTACTCATTCGGATCATTATTTATGTCTTATTTTTCCATGCCATTCAAATTGTCTACTATTTGTTGATTAGCCCCTTGAACACATAAAACATTCGATGATAAGAATTGTAGAAATTCTTCAATATCAGGCTCCTTTGAATCTTCTTTTTTGGATGTTGTTCTTCAACAGGAGCAAGATAATTTTTTTCTTTTACATACTCTTTCTGATCCACGATGAATGTCCTTTGGATCAAGAGGATTTTTTTGGAGATTTTGTATCTCAGCATTGTAAGTAGGTTGAGTTACTTTATTTCTTGGATTGGGAAATGGTTGTGCAGGTAGTTGAGTGGGAGTGGGTCTTTGAAATGGTTGTGGTTGAGCATGTGGTTGTGTTGGAGTTGGACGGGATGGATAACATTAAGTTTGGTATGGAGGATATTGAGGGTGTTGAGGGAAATATGGATGACCCCATTGAGTAGGTTGGTGTTGATATGGATGAAAATGAGGAATGACATATTCAGGAGGATAGGACCATGGCTATGGATCACCTCATTGGGAAGGATAAGACCATGGAGACCAACGTGAGGTGCTAGGTGGATACCAAAGTTGAAAGTGTGTATTATAGCTTGTATTGAAAGAGGAGGGGTCATTCATATCTTGCTGATATGAGTTGACAAAGTAGGGATTCTCCATGCCTCCTTCTAACTTCTCTACAACTTCTTTTTTTACCTACACATGATCAAGTGGGGGGGCGGGGGGGTTGTGGGGGGTCTTTGTGGTGTTAAATAAATATTTCTTTTTATTTTTAAATTTGATGCTAATGCAATGCAACAAAGGATGTTGAATGCAATATTTTTGTTTTTGCAGAAAAGAAAGAGGGAATAACTCCAAGAACAAGAGAGTGCTTGCTTTGACACCCTCCCTGACAACGACGCTAAAAAGTGATGAGCCTTGGGATTGCAACAAGAATGTTGCAACTCCCAAGGCTACCGACTTAAATTATCAACCCGGTGTTCATACAAAATTAAGAGGGGTCAATACTGTATGTGCATGAGACACCTTTCTCTTCCTAGTCAGACTCCCTTTGATGCAAGTGAAATAAGGCAATGAAGCAACTTCAATATAGCAAAGATCTAGGTAAGCTGTCAATCCTAAGGTAAATAACAATAAGCAAAACTATTCTACTTTAGAAAGTAAATGGCAGAAAGGAAATCGATTCTTTTTAAAAAAATGTAAAACATAATGACAACTTAAGAAAATCTAATCTATCTTGCTGGAAAGGAAATCTATTCTATTTTGCAAGAAAGGAAAGTCCTAGATTATTCTTGCAAGAAGTAAATCACACTTTGCATGAAGTAAATTGCAGGAAGGAAATCTAGACTAATTGCATAAATTAGCATTCAAGATGCAAGCGATGTAAGATATAAATGGCGACCTAACCAAGCCTTATCTCAACCAAAGTTGCCTCATCACATTCATAGGCTATAAATCTACTTCTACCATGAATTTGGAGTGAATTTAGGCAAGGAAGATCTCGAAACAAATTTCTACAGGATTGTTATTCCTCGAGATAACTTGCCGAATGCCCAAGAAAATCAAATGAAAATCAGATGGGAATTTTTTTATTATTAATTAAGATGTCCTAGGATTCCATTACAAGTGGAATCACTCAAAAATACCCCTATTAACATGTGCTAAAAAATAAAAGAAAATTACTACTCTAAAAACCAGCAATTCTAGAACTAGTGAGCTAGTTAACCTACCAAATGCCTAACCTAATCAAGTGAAAACTCCATGGGGTAAATTTTGTAATTAAATTGGATGTTTTTATGACTCAAAACAATTGGAATAAACTCAAATGAAGCTCATTAACACGTTGTAAAAAATAACATAAAATTACTATTATTTTGCTACAAGAGACTTCCAGAAATTCTAGATTTATGAACTAGTAAACCAATCCAAGTAGCTTAATGATGAATATGAATTTTCAAATTTTTTCTAAGGATGCATCATGTTTTTTAATCTGTTAATAACCTGCAAAAAAAATCACTTCAATCATTTAACCAATGTAACCTACAACAAAACAGGCATGAACACTAAATGTAGAAATATGAGCCGCAAATGAAAAAGACATTCAAAGGAATTAAATAAATTGTACAAGAGGGATCTATGGCTCCCGGGATGGCCAAGCCCAAGGATACTCAGAGTAATATGAAGGAAACCAATATTTAGAAGCTAAAAATATCACCGAACTTCATTAGTTGAATCAATCCTAGTACATCCCCGCTATAAATGAAAGTGGAGCTGCTAAACAACAAGTTTTCTCCACAAGAAAACTAAGAAATGCATGCCCCTAGTGGCCAATTCGAATTGAAAATTATACAAAGTGATGAGGAAGCATTCTCATTGAAAGGAGGCAACTTTCCCCTCCAAAATCCCTCAAAATGTGGATCTTGTTCCCAACACTATGAATTTGAATTAGATGACAGGGAACACATTCCTAGATTTTCTCAATCAGTGGATCTCCATAATTTGTCAATAATTTCATGATAATTTATTCATTTATTATCCAATCTTGATCCTCCTATAACAGGGAGCAAGTCCCTAGATTATCTCCTAATCCAAATCTTCATAATCTGCGCAATATTCTCACAATATTCTACAAAAATAAATAATATTAGGCACAAATATGTAATTATCTCTAAACCTTCCTAATGAACATATTAAAGCTAAAAATATTCCATCTAATGCAAAAAGACAAGTTTAATGTGTTGGAGGATGGCCAGATGGGACTTAATTTATGTCTAATATGGAGGCCCATCAATTACTTGTAGTTATCACCCTCGAGACAAATTCCAGTGCTTGAGGTGGAGTGATTTTGAGATGAACTTCACCAATATTGATAGTTGAAACATGATGCTACATGCTACTCTGCCTTCATCACCTAACTACACAAAATTCCATGCAGTCTTTCCATAATTCTTTAGAAAAAATCAACATCCTAGTCAAGATACCACAATACAAAGAGTCTTCACTCACTTTAATGAGAAGAGAGTCCACAGCAAGGGAAGGTTATATTGCAATGGATGGTGTTGTCATTGATGTCAACCTTGGGGTTTTAATTTGACTAAAACACCAATCATTGATGTCAAACAATTAATGAATGATTCTTAAATTTTTTTGGATTACATCAAGTTAGAAGCTCCATTGTTAGATGGTTGAAAACCCTGGTCCTAGGGTTTGGGTTCCCTAGATTAAGGCCATACCCGAACTTGTAGAGTTTTTTTTAGGAAGCTAACAATTTATTTTGGCCCAGAAATCCACATCATTGGATTCTTCTTATTGATATTTTTCCAATGGTAAGTGGCATGCCTCGAGAGGCCTCCTGGTTTGAGAGATAATTGCGTTTGAAGTTGATGACGAAAGTTTCTTGGCTAAAACCCTAAGGGGTGGTGCGATGGCACTCATTCATTGGTTGTGGTCATTAAACATCAAGCATAAGGGCTATATATCATGTCTTATGAATCCATAACTGTGTGAAAGGGAATTAAGTTATTAGGCACCCACAAATGGCATCCTTCCTTAATTAGAATCCTAATTCCTTACAATAAGGGTAGCAGAGTCCTTTTAACTTAGGACTTAAGATAATTAATAAATTATGGTTATTTGAATAGTCAATAAATTAAAAGTGTTTAAGCCCCTAAATTTACTCCAACGTATACCTTGTGAAGCCCCTCAAAAACATAATAAAAGAAGACCTAATATAGTCCCAAATCACATAAAAAACTAAATGAACTTTTTTGTGAGATTGATTTCAAATATTTGGACCTTCTAAGGTAAAAATAATTCAGATATTATAGAAGAAACCAACGAAGAAAATTCAGTAAATTAAGGTTCAATGTTGGAAAATTTTGAGGCGTGTTTTCATTACAAACTATTTTGATAAAGGAAGAGCATAGGATCCATGTTAGTTTTATTATATGAATTTTATTACAGTTGCCTTTTCTTGGATTCACTTGAGCGTTAGTGCAGGTCTTATTGCAAACCTTCAACCTTCATCCAAAATCACAATAGATCATGGTAGGTGAGGTTAATGTTTTTTTTGTGTGAGTGAGGATTCACTTGAGTTATGGGTCATCAATCTCTCCTTTTCGACCCTCATTAGGGCTCATATTACAAACCCAAAATTAGCCCTAGTCCTGACGAACACTCGGACCTGTGGTAGATGAATGATTATAAACCTTAATTTGTTTGTGTTGGAACTTCTAGTGTTAGGTCCCTATACTACCAGTGTAACCCCTTATTGTTATTATTGTGCCCCATAGAAGCCCACTATTGTTATTATTGTGCCCTTACATTATTATTGTTATGTCAGCTCTAATTATATTATGACCCCTTAGACTCTTATATATAGAAAGGAGGTCTTGTCATTTCTATCATCCAAGAATTGTTTATTTGTGTAATGTAAAGGAGGTTGCCCCCTTGAAGAGGTTGATTTGTAAGGCATTCATCTATCTTTTCTATCTTTTTGTGAGATGGTTTCATAACATTTGGTATCAGAGGTGTGGATTCTAAGGTTTCGCTGCTCCAAACAGGTCATTGTGGCATTTTCACTATAACTTTTTCACTATGAAGTTTCAAAAGCTAAAACAAAACCCATTTGAGAATAAATTGCTCTGAACTGCGCGTCTGAATTTGAGATCTTGTCTGGCTATATTTTCGGAGATATGATCTGAGGAAGTTAAGGTATTTGCAGGCTCCAGAATTTCATCTCAAATAGGTCATCGTGGAATTTTCACTATAATATTTTTTCTACGAAGGTTCAAACTTTGAAATTAAAACCAATTTGAACCGAAATCTTGGTGAAGCTAGGGTTTGAATTTCAGATCTTGTCTCGCTATATTTTCTGAGATATAATCTGAGACATTTAGGGTTTCTGCAGGCTCCCTAATTACATCCTAAACAGGTGACCTTGGGAAAATCATCATAACTTTATCTCTGAGCATCAAATTGAAATTTCGTAAGAAGTTACAGAAGGAGGATGGACTGTAGTTTTTTTTGTATCAGTTTTAGGTCCTAAGGTTGAAACAGTCACACATGGCACTTCGTACAAGTTCGCTCTTTTGAACCTGCCTATAATCAGGTCATCGTGGGAGATTTGACATAACGCTTCCTTACAGAATCCAATCTTGATCATAATTTTGGGGTTAGAAAGAGGACTCAGAGGGCTACTACAGAAAAAATTTTTAGAACTTGGAGATATGAAATTACAAGGTCACATTCGTTTCAAGATCGAGCTCCTAAAATCAAGAAAAGGTGATATGAGGAAGTTTGATGGCAAGGATCCAGTAAATTGGATACTATAAATGGAGCAATATTTTGATCTACATGAGGTGCAATTGTTACAAAAGTTACATATTGCATCTTCATATTTAGAACTAGATAAATTTTTATGGTATAAAGGGCTTTGTTCTCATAAACCACTTGTTACGTGGTCAATCTTCACGGAGGAAATGATAGCACATTATAAGGATACAAAGAGAAACATCTTCTTTAGCCAATTGATAAATCTTAAACAAAAGGGTTCAATGGTAGAGCACATTGATAACTTTCAAAAATTGAATATAAGGGTAAATGATATTCTAAGGAAGCAAATGATTGATGTCTTCATAGGGACTTTAAAGGATAACATTCAACATGAGGTTCGTCTTTGGGAACCTGATTCATTGGAGAAGGCATTAACGTTGGCAAGAAAAATTGAAAGCGAAATTATGGAAACAAGGAATCCCACCACTCACAACTATAAATATGGAAGTGTTTTTTCTTCTAGCCTTCCACAACCTACAAGGTTGACACCACAACAATTGGAAGGAAAAAGAGCAAAAGGGCTTTGTTACAATTGTGATAACAAATGTACTAAGGGTCATCAGTGTGCTGAGAAGAAATTATTTTACATAGATTATGAAGAGGAGGAAGAAAAGGATCAAGAAACATCAAAAGAAGAGGATATACACCAGGAACCAACCCTATAGAAAGAAGAAATGAATCTGAACATATCTTGTAAAGCATTGGAAAGAATTACCACTTCGTAAACTCTCAAGATAGAAGGACATATCAAGAAGAAAAAGGTTCAAGAAGTGAAAGATCACATCGAGAAAGAAGAAATGAATCCGACCATATCTTGTAATGCATTGGCCGAAATTACCACTCCTCAAACTATCAATATAGAAGGACATATCAAGAAGAAAAATGTTCAAGAAGTGAAAGATCACATCGAGCATCAAGAAATGAATCTGACCATATCTTGTAATGCATTGGAAGAAATTACCACTCCTCAAACTATCAAGATAGAAGGACATATCAAGAAGAAAAAGGTAATAGTGTTGATTGATTCAGGCAGTACCCATAATTTTATTCATTGTAAGATAGCCAAGGAATTAAATTGTTTCCTATATCCAGCACCAGAGTGTCAAGTGATGGTTCAAGTGGAGGAACCATAAATTGCTCTGGAAAGTGCCATAATATCAAGCTATCCATGGGAGAATATGTATTGAATATCCCAATGCTTTCCATTCCAATGGGTGGTGTTGATGTTTTACTAGGAGTCCAATGGCTACAATCTTTGGGTATGATAGCTTTTAATTTTCAAGAACTTTTCTTGAAATTTTTTGGGAAGGAAAGGAAGTTGAATTGAGGGGTATCGAAGGGAAACCAGGAAAGATAATTAACTCTAAGAACATGACAAAGTTTCTAAATAAAGAACAACGGGGCGTAATTGCACAATTATGTTCACTAGAGGATCCCACATCAAAATCATGTATTTCTCCAAATCTCGAAAACATTTTGGACAATCATTCCAAGGTATTTGAGACTTCCAAAGGCCTCCCACCTATTCGTGATCATGATCATGCTATTCATTTGATTCCAGGAATTGTTCCTCCAAACATTAGGCCTTATAGATATCCATATGCCCAAAGGAGTGGGAACTCATTCAAAAGTTGCAGAAGATCCTAGTTCAAATAGTATTACGAGAACTTAACAAGGAAGGAAAAATCATATTGGAACCAGAAGCAGTCACAGAACTGAGAAATCAACAACTATGAAATAGATCAATTTCAGAGTATCTCATCAAGTGGAAGAACTTACCCGCTGAAGATTCCACATGGGAGGACAAGAATTTATACAAAAGCATCAAGAACTACTCAAGCGTTGAGGACAACACTTTTTGAAGGAGAGGGGCATGTTAGGTCCCTATACTACTAGTGTAACCCCTTATTGTTATTAGTACAACCCCCTTATTATATTGTTGTGCCCATGTAGTCCCCATATTGTTATTATTGTGCCCCATAGAAGCCCACTATTGTTATTATTGTGCACTTACATTATTATTGTTATGTCGGCTCTGATTATATTATGACCCCTTAGACTCCTATATATAGAAAGGAGGTCTTGTCATTTGTATCATTCAAGAATTGTTTATTTGTGTAATGTAAAGGAGGTTGCCCCCTCGAAGAGGCTGATTTATAAGTCGTTCATCTATCTTTTCTATCTTTTTGTGAGTTGGTTTCATAACATCTAGATTCTAGTTTTTTGTTCCAAAATTTCCTTTGGGTTTATTAAGATTTGTTGGGAAATTAGAGTAGGTTTGATTATAGTAATTAGGATAGAGTTGTGCACACATAAAGTTAAATTGATTTTCATTCTTGATTTCAGTCCCCTTGTCAATATATGACATTGATTCTCACCATACGAGAGTGGCAGTAAACTCATTGTATCATTGAAAAACTTCGAGTTCTAAAATGCACTAAGCCAATCATTGATTTAGAATTTTGTTGTACTCACAAGACATAATTGAATGTAATTTTCTCATAAGATTGTTTACATATATACATATAGACTTGATAGTGTCTTAATCTTTGATTCAATTCTATAGATAACATTCTAACAAGTAATGAAACTGAAATATTATGATTGTACCTACAATGACATAATCTTATGTGAGATTTAGTATTATGTGGAAAATTTTGTCAGTACTTTAATAACTAAGACTTGTTGAAAAACCTTACGTAATATACCAAAGAGTGTGAAATAGTCTGCCTAGGATCATTTTTTAGCACAAACAAGGTCCATATTGCAACATTGTTTTTGGCTAAATGTTGGTCTTCCATTGGAGATCAAATTATACACAATCCTATTATGAAGAGTTCTTGAAGTGACATACCATGTTGAGTTCACATCTACACGTATTTGACACCTCCTTGAAAGCAAACATATCTTGAGAATGTTGGTCTGTTGGGTAAAGTACAAATTTTTCATCATTAGCTACAACATTCTTGACAAAGTGGGTTGTGACAATATTCTTGGACATGTAGTAAATGATACAACATTGAGTCAACAATAACATATGAGAGAGACATTTTCAGTGACTTTACCTATGGACCTAATCTATAGACTTAACTTATATATTTGATCTATTGAATTGACACGTAGACTTGACATATATGTATACAGACTTGACAGTGTGTTAACACATTGATTTGACATTGATGCATAACATATATCTTGAAGCAACCTTCATGTGCATATGTGACGGGACATTGATATGATGCTTTGAATTTGACTTGACTTGGCATGACAAGTAGTGAGATAGGGACAAATTTACTTGACAACAATTTGGAAGGTACTTCATATCCATATCTGAGCAGTAATAAGGCATATGCTTGTAGCCCTCCTTGGGAAAAGTTTGAGAGCATTGAAAGCATGTCATAGGGATGACCTGAGGCACCTTGGTTTGAGCTATCATCTATGTTCAGTGCCCAGTATTTGCAGGAGCATTAGAAACTTGGTACAATGGCTTGGGTAGATTGCTTTAAGAGCTCTTGAACACTTCTTCTTTCGTGAGTAGTGCAGTGCAGTGACAGTGTCTGCCATGCTTAGTTTGAGAAGTGATATACAGTGATGTGCAGTTGTCAGCAGTGATGTGCAATTTCCTCTTTGAGCAGTGATATGCAATGATAAGTTTGAGCAGTTATGTGCAGTGGTCGGTGATTACTTTGAGCAGTGATATGTAGTGGTCAATTTGAACAGTGTTGTGCAGTGATTAGCTAGAGCAGTGTTATATAGTGGGGTTGCTAGGTCTTGATAGGATATTCATATTGAGGAGAGCAACATTATCTTCTATACAAATTTCTTATATTGATTCAGAGAACAGGGGGATCCAGTCTAAAAATTGTGAAACGTGGTCCGCTTGTTGATTAGGGTGGCAAGGTGGTGCAAGGCAGGTGATTGGAGCCACTTTTAAGTTGGAACCTAAGAACACTTCAAGGTGGTAGGGTGGTGCTAGCACAAGTATTTTCCTGCAGTAGAGCATTAGAGTGTCCTTTCAGTGGGAGCTAATAAAACATAGGGTGTTGGAGCGTTCATCCGATTGTAACTAGTATATAGGGTGTTGGAGCATCCTTCAGGTTGAAGCCTGCCATCTAAGGCATTGGAGTGTCCTCCCAGTTGCACTTGGTAAAACACAATATTGCAACACCCTACAGGTTGTGGAGCTTGTAAATCAGGGGGTTGGATCCTCCTTTAGTTGGAGCTGAAACTTGATGTAATTATTTCTTTTAAAGAGAAGAAGACAATTACGAAGAAGCGTTCAGTGATTTTTGTCCCAAAGGGGGTTTTCCACCTAAAAATATTTGTGGCTACTATCTCTATCTTTCTGCATTATTATATATTGTTTTTTATTGGGTTTTCTATCTAATACTAAATAATAATAATGCTGTTGAAGGTTAACTAATGCTCTAAAAATGATTAATACAACGCTAATTGTTTTCTTCGAGGAACAAATTATGAGCGTTATCTAACGGGGATGGTGATGGGGAAAACTTTTACCATTAATTTGGTAAACTCATAAATCGATTCAAATGGTTGGATCGTGTTGGGAAGATTGCATGAATACTTTTAATTTTGTTCATTGGTTTAATATTTTTTAATTAGAGCTTATAATTAACTCGGTTTTTATAGTATTTATTAGTGAAGTTGATTAATAAAAGTTGATAAGCATTTTTTCATTATGGACATCTAAATACTTATTTTTTTTCACAAAAGACAAATTGAAAGTAGATAAGTAATCAAAGTCTACATAGATTCTGATTTTTTTGACTTACACTGATTTTCTAAATACTTGTTCCATTACCAGTTGTCTTTAGTAAGACTTTTTGGAAACTTTTTTGGTGGGTATTTCTGGTCTAATTTCTCTAAAATCCGACAGGAATATATTGAAACCACAAGTTTGATGGGTAACCTCTGCACAATCGAAGTGCCCTAGGGGTTTTAGGATGCTGAATCCATATATATAGTCAAAAAACCAGTTTAAATAACATAAATCAAGATTTCACCTCAAAATTTTCCACCAAATTCCGGCACCGGTCTATCCAAAAAATCGCACTAAAGACAACTCCCATTCATTATACACTTCATATTCTTAAAATTAAATTATGATAAAAATCTTTTGAAATATTATTATTATTACTATTAATTATAAAAAAGATTAATATATAAATTAAGAATAAATATATTTAAAAATATATATATATATATATATAATGAGGGAAATATAATAAAACAACACTAAATTATAAGAGTTCAATAACACTTTAATTACGATATTTTTTTGCCAAATTGAAAATGGAAAAAATAATATTTTCTAGTTAATATGAAAAGTGAAAAAAAAGATAACTATCTTAATGTAGTTGATCAAAGTGCTTGAGCATGTCCCTTTATATGAACATATTTTGTTAATTAAATTATAAAAGGAGAGTAGTACTTTAACTAGCATTTGCATCAGATGTTGCAAAGAAAACGCCGTAAGGCATAAAGTGCGGAAATCCATTATCCATGTAGTGTGTGCATTATTCAACAAGGTGGATCTCTCTAAATTTGTTGCAAACATTTATGTTGTTGCATTGCTAATTTATTTAGAATCTACTACTACCTCCTCTTCTTGGAATATTAAATTTCTTATCACCCCATGATGACAATCCCTCTAATTATTGGCATCACAATTTTTTCACTTTAGAGGCTTTACCTTCAACCTAAAAAAACATGAATTTAAGTCACTCAATTAAAAAGAAATTGCTAAATTGCTATTTATCAGATTTTGAGTAAAAACAATTAATAACTCATATTTACAACACTTCAAATATTTACAACCTATTAAGTCTTGTATTTATAACTCATATTTATAACCCTTTAAAATGAAACTAACTATCTATATTTTTATTAATAATAAAAAGAATCTTCTTTATAAATCTAACACTCACATGCTACTCCTATATATTTATCTTATATTTAATATTGAGTGTCCATCAATTGAATGACAAGATGAAAGCTCAACTTAATTGCACATTTTTGAACTGCTTTGTGGGAATTCATGTCCCATTAATTTAATGGCAAATTGAAGTTTCAAATACAACACACATTTTATACCAGATTCAGAGAGTTCATGAACAAACTTTTAAGGTTTTAATGGATCTAGGTCATTTGTATTTTCTCTCATATTCTGGGTCGTTTGTATTTTCTCTGATGTTGACTATACTAGCAATTGTCCCAAAAGGTACAAACCTTAATGTCCTTTTAATGATCAAGCCTTATGTGAAAACAATCATATTGATGCACTAGTGTACATTGATTTGTTACATTTGTCTTGGTCTATAATAGAGGTGTAACAAATATGCATTGCAAGGTATGTTGAGAATTTGGTTATCTAGTAAGCTTAGAGTCATTCTTGATTCATTATCTTTACCATCTCAGGAAGAAGAAGAAGAAGAAGAAAAGCCTATTGAATTGAAAAAGAGCCCTAAAAAGTATTAGGATCCATGGGTCATTTTTTTGCATCATGTAGCAAGATAACATGGCTAATCGATTATGCCACATGAAGAATTAGCCTTTGCCAATATTTAGGCTTATAACTCGGTGATTTTTTATACTAATATTCTTATACCAATTTACCATGATAATTCTATTCTAAATTAAAACATTGTTTGCAGGCTATCGCGGGAGCTGAGCGTTTGCTCCCTGAAAATATACCTTCAAGGTTCCTTAGGTGGATAGCAGAGCTACTATACTTGACATTGGCAGTTTCTAATGTCGGGCTCTGTAAGGCCACGATGCCCTTTTTGCTTCTTTTTTTTTTTTTTTTGGGTAAAACAAGAGACACATTGTACCAGAAGACATATAGGGATTCCGCAGAGGATTCTGTTAAGGTTAAAGTCAAATAACTATGAGTAAAATTCATAGGTACTTTTTTGAAGTACTTATTCTATTTCAAGAAAGATCATTCTATTGTACTAAGTAGTGTGAAATGACCCCGCTTAAGTAAATACTGTGTTAGTTCGAATAAGTTTGATAGAATTTAAAATAGGCCATGAACTACTAAGATTTTGCAGAGCTTTATGAATGTTCAGTTAAGTTAGCAAGTTGTTGTCCAGAGGCACAGTTTCAAAGAGAAAATGCCATCTGAAATGAACACTGTTTATTTACTTGTGGAAAATAACCATTAAATAGTCCAATTGAGAGGCAAATGCCAGTATGCAGCCTGCATTTTTTATTATCAAAAGAAGTTAAAGCTTGTTATGCATACCAAATGACAAATACTAATCATTCACATCGCAATAAGGGTTGGAAATTAATAATTCTGGAGGCACCAAATACAAGAGTTCAATACAACGATAAAGCTTATTAATAAACGCAGAGTAGCATTGTCATGCAGGGCACACCAATCACCCATTTGCTACATGAGTTTCCAAAGCATCACTGGACTCTGGCATGATTAGCATTCAACTTGCATTTTACGAGATAGTAAAACTCATCACTGGACTCTGGCATGATTAGCATTCAACTTGCATTTTACGAGATAGTAAAGATACATGGACAGGGTATCTCTAGAACATGACATCATGCTCCTGAGTAACAAATCTAAAAAAAATCTGTATAAACAAAACAAATACATTTCCAACTGGCTTATCACATATTTTTTTTAAAATTTGTGATAGATAACCTACCATAAACAATCCAAAACTCAAACTGGACTGGACGATCTCTTATATCTAAACAAGACTGGGGACTTGAGGCTGTTGTGCAAATTACTGCATACACATTCCATGACAACCTGTACTACAAACTTTCAAATATAATCTGAGCTCCCATATCCCTCTCAAGGAATTATAAGTTTTTCTCCAGCATAGATGGTGTCATCAGTGTACTTATTTGCAGATTTTATTTGATCAACTGAAACCTGCACTCAACCAAGGAAACAGAACCAGTTACACAAGACTTATACAATGGATAGAAGGGAACAAGATGGCAACTTTAGTTTCACATGCATTCAAAAAGCTGAACAACAACTACGCTAAGAAATCCTCTACAATAAGGTGGAACAAAGAATAAAGATACTTGATAAATACAGTGAGACCACTCACCAAAATACAAGAGTTCAATACAACGATAAAGCTTATTAATAAACGCAGGGTAGCATTGTCATGCAGGGCACACCAATCACCCATTTGCTACATGAGTTTCCAAAGAATCACTGGACTCTGGCATGATTAGCATTCAACTTGCATTTTATGAGATAGTAAAGAAACATGGACAGGGTATCTCTAGAACATGACATCATGCCCCTGAGTAACAAATCTAAAAGAAACCTGTATAAACAAAACAAATACATTTCCAACTGGCTTATCACATATTTCCTTAAAATTTGTGATAGATAACCTACCATAAACAATCCAAAACTCAAACTGGACTGGCCGACCTCTTATATCTAATCAAGACTGGGGACTTGAGGCTGTTGTGCAAATTACTGCATACACATTCCATGACAACCTGTACTACAAACTTTCAAATATAATCTGAGCTCCCATATCCCTCTCAAGGAATTATAAGTTTTTCTCCAGCATAGATGGTGTCATCAGTGTACTTATTTGCAGCTTTTATTTAATCAATTGAAACCTGCACTTAACCAAGGAAACAGAACCAGTTACACAAGTCTTATACAATGGATAGAAGGGAACAACATGGCAGCTTAGTTTCACATTCATGAAATGAACACTGTTTATTTACTTGTGGAAAATAACTGTTAAATAGTCCAATTGAGAGGCAAATGCCAGTATGCAGCTTGCATTTTTTATTATCAAAAGAAGTTAAAGCTTGTTATGCATACCAAATGACAAATACTAATCATTCACATCGCAATATGGGTTGGAAATTAATAATTCTGGAGGCACCAAATACAAGAGTTCAATACAACGATAAAGCTTATTAATAAACGCAGGGTAGCATTGTCATGCAGGGCACACCAATCACCCATTTGCTACATGAGTTTCCAAAGCATCACTGGACTCTGGCATGATTAGCATTCAACTTGCATTTTACGAGATAGTAAAGATACATGGACAGGGTATCTCTAGAACATGACAACATGCCCCTGAGTAACAAATCTAAAAGAAATATGTATAAACAAAACAAATACATTTCCAACTGGCTTATCACATATTTCCTTAAAATTTGTGATAGATAACCTACCATAAACAATCCAAAACTCAAACGGGACTGGACGATCTCTTATATCTAAACAAGACTGGGGACTTGAGGCTGTTGTGCAAATTACTGCATACACATTCCATGACAACCTGTACTACAAACTTTCAAATATAATCTGAGCTCCCATATCCCTCTCAAGGAATTATAAGTTTTTCTCCAGCATAGATGGTGTCATCAGTGTACTTATTTGCAGATTTTATTTGATCAACTGAAACCTGCACTCAACCAAGGAAACAGAACCAATTACACAAGTCTTATACAATGGATAGAAGGGAACAAGATGGCAACTTTAGTTTCACATGCATTCAAAAAGCTGAACAACAACTACGCTAAGAAATGCTCTACAATAAGGTGGAACAAAGAATAAAGATACTTGATAAATAGAGTCAGACCACTCACCAAAATACAAGAGTTCAATACAACGATAAAGCTTATTAATAAACGCAGGGTAGCATTGTCATGCAGGGCACACCAATCACCCATATGCTACATGAGTTTCCAAAGAATCACTGGACTCTGGCATGATTAGCATTCAACTTGCATTTTATGAGATAGTAAAGATACATGGACAGGGTATCTCTAGAACATGACATCATGCCCCTGAGTAACAAATCTAAAAGAAACCTGTATAAACAAAACAAATACATTTCCAACTGGCTTATCACATATTTCCTTAAAATTTGTGATAGATAACCTACCATAAACAATCCAAAACTCAAACTGGACTGGACGACCTCTTATATCTAATCAAGACTGGGGACTTGACGCTGTTGTGAAAATTACTGCATACACATTCCATGACAACCTGTACTACAAACTTTCAAATATAATCTGAGCTCCCATATCCCTCTCAAGGAATTATAAGTTTTTCTCCAGCATAGATGGTGTCATCAGTGTACTTATTTGCAGTTTTTATTTGATCAACTGAAACCTGCACTTAACCAAGGAAACAGAACCAGTTACACAAGTCTAGAAGACTACAACATCGCAGCTTAGTTTCACATGCATTCAAAAAGCTGGAACACATATCCCCATATTAAACCACATCCTAATCAGAGAGTTGCTATGATTGACAATCCAGGCCATGACATTGCCACATCACATATACACTACATCCACTTTAATTACGCCGTAAGGCGTCTCCATTTGAAATGAATTACCCTAGCCGTCGCGGTGTCCTATTATTCACCGTAGATTTGTGGTGTTAGACGATGAAACAAAACTTGATCGTTGATCAAAAATTAAAACGGTTCATGAAACTGAAACGGTTCATGAGTTTTCGCCCTCAGATGTGCCTCGTGGCTCGCAGTGGATGAGATTGTCGTCTCAAGTGATTCGAAGGTGATTATTGATTGGGCGATGGGGAAGTTCTCCCTGAGTGCGCTGTTTGGTGATTCTCAGATCCCATTGTTTCCACTTTGTTTCTTTCAACTATGTATATCGGGAACAGAATACCCCATATAATTGGCTCTCTAATCGTGGAGTTTCTACTCTGCCTGGGCTGATACATTTTGAGTGCCTGGAGAGGGTGCTATAATAGGTTCAGGGGCTTTCCCCTTTGCATGATGTTCCCTTGATCAATTTTCCTGGGAGGCGTTGCTGGACCTTATCTCCGATCCCTGTGATTCGTCCGCAGGCTTATTTCGAGCTGTTTGGAGATCTCCCCACTCTCGCAGAGGGATTGCTCTGTTTTTTTCGCTACAGGTGTTTCTGTGATTTATTTTTTATCCCTATCAGACATCGAGGCAGATCTGTGGATTTCTGGAAAATGTAACAACATATATTTTTAGTATAACGCTTGTTGTGTTTTATCTCCGAAAAGAAATGTACTCCTCTCCATTTTTATTTTTTAAATAAAAGCTATTAACCGTTGCTGCCATCCTACGATTCAATCCGCTATTTGTCATTGTGATATTCTTTTTTCTAAATAAAAAGTATTAACTGTTGCTATCATCCTACAGGCTACGATTCAATCCACTGTTTGCAATTGTGATCTAGCAGTTGAGATTGCAGAGCAGCTTTCAAGGTTCAAAGAATTCCGTAATCAATTAATTGGTGTTTCTTGTTTCGAAGTTAGAAGGCTGGGCAGCAGGGATGGAACTTGGAGGGTAAATGTTTTGTTACATTAAGTATAATTCAAAAAATTACAAAATTGTGGAGATCCTCTTTTGAAAATGTATAAAAACCATCCAATTTGATAAGCGAATTTATTTTAAAATTGTAATCTTAAGAAATAACTTTCATCTTCCAGTACCGTAGTTGTGTAAGCCTGAACATATTATTATATGGTTCTTGGTATTATTTCCTTACCCAATATCTCAAAAATAACGGAATTATATTTTAACGGAATGGTTGTTGTAATTGCTACACAATCCAGATCTCTAAATTGACGTGCACAGTTGCAGACTTGTTAAGCGGTCGTGTACGGTTTTACCTTATTATGAAACTTACAAATTCATTTTGAGGGGATCTACATAAAGTAATTAATTAATTCAAGGTGCACATTTCAGTTGTTTCTTTTTTTTATCATGAATTTGTTTTTCCCAAGGTAAGGAGCGCCTTCCATTTATGTTCATAAACGGATTTTCTAGAAATTCAACATTTATCATAATATAATATAATTTAATATAATAATTGTAAATAAAATTATATATATATATATATAATTAAAAAATAATTAAATAAATTTTATACATTCTTTTATTGATAATTACGCCGTAAGGCGTTTATGTTCATAAACAGATTTTCTAGAAATTCAACATTTATCATAATATAATATAATAATTGTAAATAAAATTATATATATATATATATATATATATATATAATTAAATAAATTTTATACATTCTTTTATTGATAATTACGCTGTAAGGCGTCTCCATTTGAAATGAATTACCCTAGCCGTCGCGGTGTTCTATTATTCACCGTAGATTTGTGGTGTTAGACGATCAAACAAAACTTGATCGTTGATAAAAAATTAAAACGGTTCATGAAACTGAAACGGTTCATGAATTTTCGCCCTCGCCGTTCACCCTAAGATCTGGTCTTTCTGAGTCTGATTTCCAGAAATTGCCTATTTCCTTTTGCACCACCAACGCCGAACAAAGCAACAATGATAAGAAGAATGATGTCGAAAATTTTTGCATCAACATCGATCTTGAATGCATGGTTTGTCTTGATCAATTCAAGGATGGTGATAAATGCCTTGTGTTACCAAAATGTAGCCATTGTTTCCATGTTCCATGTGCAGATGTTTGGCTCTCCCAGCGCTCCATATGCCCCATTTGCAGAGGCAGTGTTGAAATTATTAATGTTGATCAACACCCATGTGGGCCAATGCATTCATCTCGCACTTGAAATCTTTTTCAGTCTGTGCTGAACATGGCCGGAGTCTTTTTACTGCCAGCAAAGATTGATCTGGCAGTTTGCCTTTGTAGATTATACCTTTCCTTCCCTGCAAAACGATATTGTCTTCGCTGAAGTTGCCAGTGACTGCCACAAGATCAGCCAATCTCATCTTCCTCATGGGCATCTCGAATGAGCAAACTTTAACAGATCTCCGAGCTCGGACATATTTCTGCCAATCGTTGGGCTCATTGGTACTTGGCGGTGGGATTTTGACAGATCTTCTGCTTTTTGCTTCAGAAATCATCCAATGAAGACCAAGTAAAATCCAGACAATTAACACTATGCCAAATAGAAGAAAAGCCGCAACAACCATGGGATTGTTCGATGCTGTGCACGTCTTTGAAAGTGGAGGCCCACATAGCCCAGGGTTACCGTGAAAATTAGAGGCAGAAAAGTTGTGAGTGAATGAAGGTATATTTCCAGTAAGCTTGTTGTTTGCTACATTGAAGTCCTTGAGACGGTCGATCCGTGTCAATTGCCAGGGAATTTCCCCTGTAAGTTGATTTCCATTCAGGCGGAGGATATTGAGGTATGTGCAATTATGAACCTCTCCAGGAATAGGTTCCATAAACTTGTTCTGGGAGAGATCAATGGTTACCAGAAAAGGAAGCCATTGGCAGAGCTCCTTGGGAATGGTACCCGTAAGACTGTTTTGAGAGAGATCCAAGCTCATCATACTCTTGCAGTTCTGTACTCCAGATGGAAACTCACCTTGAACCCCAACTCTTCAAGCGAAATTGACTTCACTTTGTTATCATCATCATGCCAACAAGTAATTCCCAGAAAATTGCAAATAAACCCATTGTTAGTGTTCTGGAAGTTCCAGGTGCGGAGGTTCCCTTGAGGGTGCTTCAATTCCTTGTAAGTAGTCTGAAGACACTGTACATCGTTTCCTGGAGAAATGGTCTCGGACGAACTGAGGCATATGAGTTGGAGAATGAGTAGCATGAGCCGTAGCAAGCCCAAACACCCAAAAATCGTCATGGCTTAATCAGTGCTCTCCTGTCGTTTCAAACACAATCCTGTACCTGCCTAATCTCAACAAATGGCTGCTGCTCACCCAGCTCAAACAGGATTGCTGGTATCCAAGTGCAAGCATGAATCGCTTGCCCCATTTGCAGAGGCAGTTTTGAAATTAATAATGTTGATCAACACCCATCGACCGAAAAGCCCCAGAATTCAGTGGAGATTAACCCTGCAGAAGAACAGGCACTTGGGCCTCAGTTAGATATTATGGGTAATATTAATTCTGATTCTCACGCGGATAATGTCGTCATTGAGATTCCTTTATAGAATAGATAGTTCATAATTTCTCACGCGGATAATGTCGTCATTGATATTCCTTTATAGAATAGATAGTTCATAATTTTTCTTGAAATTTTGTTGCGGATTGTATTGGTTTTTCTGTGTAGTGAATTGAGTTGTGTAAGATTTGTATTCACAATTTTGTAATCCAATGTACTCCTGTCATATTTTTCTTTTGAAGATAATATTGCATCGATGTAGAATAAAACCATTTATTCTTGAGGAGGGTAGTCATAATTCTTACATGTGAAATTTCATTTTGGATTGCTTTTGCCTTCCAAGGTAATATGGGATATATGTGAAATAGAACTACTTATTCTTTAACAAGGTAATCATAGTTTTTACATGTGAAATTCTGCTTCCTTTATTAATTCTAGGCCTGTAGGTTTGAAGAAGCCCTTTTATTTTTATTTTGTCCATATATGAATTATTGGATTAGCGTCTCGCATTTTTGAATTTGATATTTTGTGCCAGCATTACGCTTGGCATACATCAATGCTTACATTCCATTTTTCCAAAATCCATTTTTCCAAAATTGGGACTCTGGGACTCTGAATTTGACATTTTCTGTGAGCATTTTGGGTGGCATATATAAATGCTGAAAGCCTATTTTCCCCAAAGTTGGAGTTGTTGGCCATGTATAAATGTTAGTAATCATCTAATATTTAGTATGGTGAAGGTGGTTTAATGTCTTGCGGAGGCTATTTCATCAGTTTCAGGATAATTTATGCATTAACACAATTTCATGTAAATTTGTTATGGGATAAAGTAGATGTTCCTAAACTGCAGGAGACATGATCATGTAAATACTCAGCAATATTTTGTGCCTATATCTCAAGTTAATCTAAGAATGATGCCATGAACAGCTATGTGGAATGCTACCTCTATCTGAGGAGAGGTAATATTTTATTTGGCTAAGGGCCCAAACATCGATTGGGAGGGATGCCCTGGCCACCTTCAAACCAGACTGTTAAAACTACTAGAAATTGGATATGGAAATTGAAGTTGACACTCAGTGGAATTAGCTGGCATAGTTGGATCACAAATCCATGGCCAAATTGTCAATGTATCCCTGGGATGATTCTGAAATGTCAAACCTTCAATGAAAAAGAAAGTTGAATTCTCAGTCCGTTCTAACTTCTACCAAACGCCTCTTCTCACTGTATGAAATACCAAGATTCATCTCTTATGATATTCAAAGCGTCAAGATGTTTCTTAACAATAGCTACTATCATTGCATCGGGGAAAAAAATTGGACACTGTGATGCATACATAATAAAACACAATCTTTGTTCCAAAGAACCAAAACTTAATATAAAAAATAGAGTTTGTTCCTACCTTTGTTGCTATCTAACCATTACTCCAACTCATTAACTACTACGTCTTCTCCACTGCATCGTAGTCTTGGTTTGTCTTGATCAATTCAAGGATGGTGATAAATGCCTTGTGTTACCAAAATGTAGCCATTGTTTCCATGTTCCCTATGCAGATGTTTGGCTCTCCCAGCGCTCCAGCGCTCCATATGCCCCATTTGCAGAGGCAGTGTTGAAATTATTAATGTTGATCAACACCCATCGACCGAAAAGCCTCAGAATTCAGTGGAGATTAACCCTGCAGAAGAACAGGCACTTGGGCCTCAGTTAGATATTATGGGTAATATTAATTCTGATTCTCACGCGGATAATGTCGTCATTGAGATTCCTTTATAGAATAGATATTTCATAATTTCTCACGCGGATAATGTCGTCATTGAGATTCCTTTATAGAATAGATAGTTCATAATTTTTCTTGAAATTTTGTTGCGGATTGTATTGGTTTTTCTGTGTAGTGAATTGAGTTGTGTAAGATTTGTATTCACAATTTTGTAATCCAATGTACTCCTGTCATATTTTTCTTTTGAAGATAATATTGCATCGATGTAGAATAAAACCATTTATTCTTGAGCAGGGTAGTCATAATTTTTACATGTGAAATTTCATTTTGGATTGCTTTTGCCTTCCAAGGTAATATGGGATATATTTGTAATAGAACTACTTATTCTTTAACAAGGTAATCATAGTTTTTACATGTGAAATTCTGCTTCCTTTATTAATTCTAGGCCTGTAGGTTTGAAGCAGCACTTTTATTTTTATTTTGTCCATATATGAATTATTGGATTAGCATCTGGCATTTGTGAATTTGATATTTTGTGCCAGCATTACGCTTGGCATACATCAATGCTTACATTCCATTTTTCCAAAATCCATTTTTCCAAAATTGGGACTCTGGGACTCTGAATTTGACATTTTCTGTGAGCATTTTGGGTGGCATATATAAACGCTGAAAGCCTATTTTCCCCAAAGTTGGAGTTGTTGGCCATGTATAAATGTTAGTAATCATATAATACTTAGTATGGTGAAGGTGGTTTAATGTCTTGTGGAGGCTATTTCATCAGTTTCAGGATAAAAAATGCATTAACACAATTTCATGTAAATTTGTTATGGGATAAAGTAGATGTTCCTAAACTGCAGGAGACATGAACATGTAAATACTCAGCAATATTTTGTGCCTATATCTCAAGTTAATGTAAGAATGTTGCCATGAACAGCTATGTGGAATGCTACCTCTATCTGAGGAGAGGTAATATTTTATTTGGCTAAGGGCCCAAACATCGATTGGGAGGGATGCCCTGGCCACCTTCAAACCAGACTGTTAAAACTACTAGAAATTGGATATGGAAATTGAAGTTGACACTCAGTGGAATTAGCTGGCATAGTTGGATCACAAATCCATGGCCAAATTGTCAATGTATCCCTGGGATGATTCTGAAATGTCAAACCTTCAATGAAAAAGAAAGCTGAATTCTCAGTCCGTTCTAACTTCTACCAAACGCCTCTTCTCACTGTATGAAATACCAAGATTCATCTCTTATGATATTCAAAGCGTCAAGATGTTTCTTAACAATAGCTACTATCATTGCATCGGGGAAAAAAATTGGACACTGTGATGCATACATAATAAAACACAATCTTTGTTCCAAAGAACCAAAACTTAATATAAAAAATAGAGTTTGTTCCCACCTTTGTTGCTATCTAACCATTACTCCAACTCATTAACTATCATTTTCCCACCCTTATTGCAAGCTCCATCTGTTTTAAAGGCAAGAAATGGAATGGTTTTTTTGTTAGTTGGATTACCAAAAGAAATGGGTTAGTTAAGATAGCTTATAAATGCAGGCACAAGTTCTGAGGCTCTCATGGTGTTATTTCAATATATTGGCCATGTTCAAGTTTTGAATAGAACTGTCCTGAAAAATATCTCAAAGAAAATCGATTGCAATTTCATTGTAAAATCCAAAATTTGAAAAAAGAGGAATTCACATGAGCAAGTGACTCGATGAGTTGCTGCAATTAATACAAAAGTATTCTTTCTTCAACACCCTATGGAATGTAGGCACATAGAAAGAATGCAGGGGTATCAACAAAAATGGAAGAAACATATGAGTAATACCACCTAAGTCACAACCTTGGACCCTGATTTCTTCAAGCGAGGAATATAGGGCCAATTCTAAATCCCTTTTCACTCGACCATTAGATTTAGTGGTTTTAATCGTACAAACCAAAGTTTCGAGTGAACTTCAAAAGAGACTGTAACCAACATTTTGTGAATGCATTATTTTTTATGGGGGAAATCTAAGGAAACAACTACAAGTATCCATTCTTTCAGAGTAGGTCAATGCAAGAAGTGTCTAGCTTTGTCCCTTTAGTTGTGGCCAAGATTGAAAATGCACTGTAGAAATTTATTACTGTGGGCAGAGCAAAGAAGATTTTAGTACAAAAGAACTTGCCCATTGGCTACTCACCGTCGTATTTAACACTATACACTCCATCTGGAGAACCAATGGACATCATAGGGTGCATTCCGAGGTTTAACAATTTATCCAAAACTGGGAATGATGTTCTATAAGCCCGAGTGAAAAAACTTAAAGCACAATATCCACAAGTTAAATTTGTTTTTGCAGACTTTCACGGGGCAACCCTCAAAATTTTGAACTCCATAGAATTTTGGGCCGTAGAATAATGTGTTACAGGCTTCTTGTGGAATGGGTAGTTGATATAATTACAATTTGAGCATAACATGCGACGCTGTAGGACCATCTGTGTGTACAAATCCTGGACAACATTTCAACTGGGATGGGATTCATTTGACTGAAGCCATTTACAGAAATATATCGAAATTGTTTCTGGGCGGAACATTCACATCGCATAGTCCTCAGACTCTCTACACAATGGGAACTACACAATTGTAGACACCACTGTGAACTGACCGATGGATCATAAAGTACAGAAATATCAATAATACATTCTATTAATAATTACGCCGTAGCGTTTCCCTTTGAAATGAATTACCCCAGCCGTCGCCATGTCCTATTATTTACCATGGATTTGTGGTGTTAGACGATCAAACAAAGCTTGATCGTTGATCCAAAATTAAAACGGTTCATGAAACTGAAACTGTTCATGAATTTTCGCCCTCGCCGTTCACCCTAAGATTTGGTATTTTTGAGTCTGATTTTTACGCTGTAGCGTTTTCCTTTGAAATGAATTACCCCAGCTGTCGCCGTGTCCTATTATTCACTGTGGATTTGTGGTGTTAGACGATCAAAAAAAGCTTGATCGTTGATCCAAAATTAAAACGGTTCATGAAACTGAAACGGTTCATGAATTTTCGCCCTCGCCATTCACCCTAAGATCTGGTCTTTTTGAGTCTGATTCCCAGAAATTGCCTATTTCCTTTTGCACCACCAACGCCGAACAGAGCAGCAATGATAAGAAGAATGATGTCGAAAATATTTGCATCAACATCGATCTTGAATGCATGGTTTGTCTTGATCAATTCAAGGATGGTGATAAATGCCTTGTGTTACCAAAATGTAGCCATTGTTTCCATGTTCCCTGCGCAGATGTTTGGCTCTCCCTGCGTTACATATGCCCCATTTGCACAGGCAGTGTTGAAATTATTAATATCGATCAAACACCCATCGACCGAAAAGCCTCAAAATTCAGTGGAGATTAACCCTGCAGAAGAACAGGCACTTGGGCCTCAGTTAGATGTTATGGGTAATATTAATTTTGATTCTCACGGATAATGTCGTCATTGAGATTCCTTTATAGAATAGATAGTTCATAATTTTTCTTGAAATTTTGTTGCGGATAGTATTGGTTTTTCTGTGTAGTGAATTGAGTTGTGTAGGATTTGTATTCACAATTTTGTAATCCAATGTAGTCCTGTCATATTTTTCTTTTGAAGATAATATTGCATCGATGTAGAATAAAACCATTAATTCTGGAGCAGGGTAGTTATAATTTTTACATGTGAAATTTCATTTTGGATTGCTTTTGCCTTCGAAGGTAATATGGGATATATGTGAAATAGAACTACTTATTCTTTAACAAGGTAATCATAGTTTTTACATGTGAAATTTTGCTTCCTTTATTGATTCTAGGCCTGTAGGTTTGAAGCAGCCCTTTTATTTTGTCCATATATGAATTATTGGATTAGTGTGAATTTGATATTTTGTGCCAGCATTACGCTGGGCATACATCAATGCTTACATTCCATTTTTCCAAAATTGGGACTCTGGGACTCTGAATTTGACATTTTCTGTGAGCATTTTGGGTGGCATATATAAATGTTGAAAGCCTATTTCCCCCAAAGTTGGAGCCGTTGGCCATGTACAAATGTTACTAATCATCTAGTAATTAGTATGGTGAAGGTGGTTTAATGTCTTGCGGAGGCTATTTCATCAGTTTCAGGATAATTTATGCATTAACACAATTTCATGTAAATTTGTTATGGGATAGAGTAGATGTTCCTAAAATGTAGGAGACATGATCATGTATATACTCAGCAATATTTTGCGCCTATATCTCAAGTTAATCTAAGAATGTTGCCAAGGAAACGCCGTAAGGCATAAATTAAGGAGCAATGGAGACATAGGAATAGAAAAATCTAAATAAGGTGCAAAATGTGCATAAATTGAGGAGCAATAGTGACATAGGAATATGCAAATCTAAATAAGATGCAGAAATGTGCATAAATAGAAGAGCAATGGCGACATAGGGATAGGAAAATCTAAAAAAGATGCAGAAATGTAACAATCAACATATGGGGACATTTGTTCCCACATCACACCTCATCTAATAAAAGCTCTATCACGATGGTGCACATGCAAGCCTTTACAACTTGTACCAAATTTCAATTCAGGATTGCGTTGACAACGAAGAGCCACCTAGAAAAATTCTTTGTTTCTGTTTGAGTTAAAAATGTTTTCATGGTGTACACCCAGTTTGGATACCAGCTGTCCAGAAGAGCACGTTTCATTGTATTTTCCTTCATTTCCAGTATAACGAGAATCACCACTGGAATTCACATGGAAAAAAAATTCAGTCTCTATCAACGCCATTAAATGCAATACACATATTAGATATAGGTGCACAATCTCTATCTTCTCATGTTGGCAGAAGCAGTAAAAATGATTTCAATTAATCTAATCCAATCTAGCACAAAATTAACACGCATGGCATCCATCAACATCATGGATTGGATAAATTTGCAAGTATGGTTCCTCCCATATTCTGCTATTTCCCGCTATTTCATGACCCTTCACAGTTTAAAAAATTGATAGCTTCTGAAAATTGTAATATTAGCAGCCAATCAAATTTGAAATGAATTAATACAATCAAACAGAATAATATAAGCATCCAATCAAACTTGAAATGAATTAATACAATCAAACAGAATATGTAGCCCACATTCTGTCCAAATACGATTTCCAGGCTCTAGATTCATAAACCAAAGAAATTTTCCGGTCCAAAGGAGGCTCAGAAATTCGCCAATCCAAAGGAGGCTCTTTGAAAATGCTTCGATTGACCTTGTAAGAATGTTGATATACATTTGTTATTGCATTAAAAATGGCTGATTCGAACATGTGAATCCTCACTTTGGGGGTCATCATGTCTCTTACATATGCAAATGGCAACTGATCCAGAGGATCAAAGAAATCTAATTCATTGAATAACAGGCAAGAAAATAGCTTCATTGAAAGGGTGTGCTTTCTCAATATCAGTGTAGTATCAGCCACATCTGTAATGCCAACAACAACCCACAAAAACAAAAAATCAGTTACAGAGAGAACCAACCTCAAAACAAATCTCAGATGCTATCCCACTAAAACTTCACCATAATTGAGCAAAGTTGAGTTCTCATACCACTTCTTGACGGAAGATTTTCAGAGCTCCAAGGTTGCAAGCCATTGGCATAGTAACTGTCCATTTGATACCTCACAGCTTCTTTGCTCCAATTTCTCCATATGACTTTAAAAACGGCTTCCTCCATGGTATGAGTATTGTAGGGATGCTTTCAGATAGCAATATCAACGTTGTGAGTTACATGGAGATTTTCCAAAATTTACAAAAGATCAAGAACAAGTTGTAGCTTGGCATCATTCCAAATGTTGTAAACACAGTTTGAGAAAAGCCTGTGGGAAAGATAGTTGGGTATGCGGCCATTCATTACAGATTCCTTGTATGGAAACTCCCTGACCAAAACAATGTGCCAAATTCCAATTCTATGAGACTCATTGGGCTTGATCTGGTATCTGGCAAGAAGTGTGAGAGTTGCATTGTCCATAAACATGAAGAAACAAATCTTTTCTATTGTGATTTTCTTAACATTCTTGGGTTTATTAATCTTTCATAGGCTCCAAATATAGTTGAAATTACCACACCCCCCTTGCACTGTTCCATGACCTTCTTGTCTTCTTCAGACACAAGGAACCCTCGGGTACGATAATTGGCAAAACCACAAGGAAAATCAATCCCTTCAGAATAATTGAAATACCTTTTTCTTTCCTTCACATCCAGATTTCCACTGAAGGTCACTAGACCTAAAGTTGAATTGGGATTTTCAGTTCCTTTCATGTACGGTAGCCGAGGTCAAGAACAAGTTGTAGCTTGGCATCCTTCCAAATGTTGTAAACACAGTTTGAGAAAAGCCTGTGGGAAATATAATTGGGTATGCGGCCATTCATTACAGATTCCTTGTATGGAAACTCCCTGACCAAAACAATGTGCCACATTCCAATTCTATGAGACTCATTGGGCTTGATCTAGTATCTGGCAAGAAGTGTGAGAGTTGCATTGTCCATAAACATGAAGAAACAAATGTTTTCTATTGTGATTTTCTTAACATTGTTGGGTTTATTAATCTTTCATAGGATCCAAATATAGTTGAAATTACCACACCCCCCTTGCACTGTTCCATGACCTTCTTGTCTTCTTCAGACACAAGGAACCCTCGAGTACGGTAATTGGCAAAACCACAAGGCAAATCAATCCCTTCATAATAATTGAAATACCTTTTTCTTTCCTTCACATCTAGATTTCCACTGAAGGTCACTGGACCTGAAGTTGAATTGGGGTTTTCAGTTCCTTTCATGTACGATAGCCGAAACATATGAGTAATACCACCTAAGTCAAAACCTTGGACCCTGATTTCTTCAAGCGAGGAATATAGGGCCGATTCTAAATCCCTTTTCACTCGACCATTAGATTTAGTGGTTTTAATCGTACAAACCAAAGCTTCGAGTGAACTTCAAAAGAGACTGTAACCAGCATTTTGTGAATGCATTATTTTTTATGGGGGAAATCGAAGGAAACAACTACAAGTATCCATTCTTTCAGAGTAGGTCAATGCAAGAAGTGTCATCAGTTTCAGGATAATTTATGCATTAACACAATTTCATGTAAATTTGTTATGGGATAGAGTAGATGTTCCTAAACTGCAGGAGACATGATCATGTAAATACTCAGCAATATTTTGTGCCTATATCTCAAGTTAATCTAAGAATGTTGCCATGAACAACTATGTGGAATGCTACCTCTATCTGAGGAGAGGTAATATTTTATTTGGCTGAGGGCCCAAACATCGATTGGGAGGGATGCCCTCGCCACCTTCAAACCATACTGTTAAAACTACTAGAAATTGGATATGGAAATTGAAGCTGACACTCAGTGGAATTAGCTGGCATAGTTAGATCACAAATCCCTGGCCAAATTGTCAATGTATCCCTAGGATGATTCTGAAATGTCAAACCTTCAATGAAAAAGAAAGCTGAATTCTCAGTCCGTTCTAACTTCTACCAGACGCCTCTTCTCACTGTATGAAATACCAAGATTCATCTCTTATGATATTCAAAGCGTCAAGATGTTTCTTAACAATAGCTACTATCATTGCATCAGGGAAATAAAAATTGGACACTGTAATGCATACATAATAAAACAAAATCTTTGTTCCAAATTAGGGAAATGCTAGTTTTAGAAAGTAAAAAATATGTTGAGATGACCAAATGGTGGCAAAATGCCTCACAGCGTTCCTCATGATGTGATACCAAAATTCTCTTCAATGCATCTCTCTTATCTATGACTCTTCAATGTGCCTCATCCCTCAATCAATTGTGACAACTAAATACACCTTGGTCCTCCTCACACTAGATTCACAATGTTGCTTTACTTACACAATGACGCATAATACAACATGATGTGAAATGCCAAATAATACCTAACAAATGTGTATTCTCCATGATGAAGTAGCTAATTTATAGATAAAAACTTACACTTTAAAACTGTTTTATAGTTTTTTGGAAGCATCATGAAATTGACATTGAAACAGTGAGAAAACATCATCAAGAATGCAAAAATTTAGGGCCCACGAACTTGAAAGCTTGTAGGTGGTTATGTCAGATTGAGAAAGCTTGAATTGGAAACTCAATTTAAAATGTTACCAAATTCCATTCCTGGGTCTCAAAGCTTGCAAGTTCTCTATAACAATCAACATATGGGGACATTTGTTCCCACGTCACACCTCATCTAATAAAAGCTCTATCACGATGGTGCACATGCAAGCCTTTACAACTTGTACCGAATTTCAATTCAGGATTGCGTTGACAATGAAGAGCCACCTAGAAAAATTCTTTGTTTCGGTTTGAGTTAAAAATGTTTTCATGGTGTACACCCAGTTTGGATACCAGCTGTCCAGAAGAGCACGTTTCATTGTATTTTCCTTCATTTCCAGTATAACGAGAATCACCACTGGAATTCACATGGAAAAAAAATTCAGTCTCTATCAACGCCATTAAATGCAATAAACATATTAGATATAGGTGCACAATCTCTATCTTCTCATGTTGGCAGAAGCAGTAAAAATGATTTCAATTAATCTAATCCAATCTAGCACAAAATTAACACGCATGGCATCCATCAACATCATGGATTGGATAAATTTGCAAGTATGGTTCCTCCCATATTCTGCTATTTCCCGCTATTTCATGACCCTTCACAGTTTAAAAAATTGATAGCTTCTGAAAATTGTAATATTAGCAGCCAATCAAATTTGAAATGAATTAATACAATCAAACAAAATAATATAAGCATCCAATCAAACTTGAAATGAATTAATACAATCAAACAGAATATGTAGCCCACATTCTGTCCAAATACGATTTCCAGGCTCTAGATTCATAAACCAAAGAAATTTTCCGGTCCAAAGGAGGCTCAGAAATTTGCCAATCCAAAGGAGGCTCTTTTAAAATGCTTCGATTGACCTTGTAAGAATGTTGATATACATTTGTTATTGCATTAAAAATGGCTGATTCGAACATGTGAATCGTCACTTTGGGGGTCATCATGTCTCTTACATATGCAAATGGCAACTGATCCAGAGGATCGAAGAAATCTAATTCATTGAATAACAGGCAAGAAAATAGCTTCATTGAAAGGGTGTGCTTTCTCAATATCAGTGCAGTATCAGCCACATCTGTAATGCCAACAACAACCCACAAAATCAAAAAATCAGTTACAGAGAGAACCAACCTCAAAACAAATCTCAGATGCTATCCCACTAAAACTTCACCATAATTGAGCAAAGTTGAGTTCTCATACCACTTCTTGACGAAAGATTTTCAGAGCTCCAAGGTTGCAAGCCATTGGCACAGTAACTGTCCATTTGATACCTCACAGCTTCTTTGCTCCAATTTCTCCATATGACTTTAAAAACGGCTTCCTCCATGGTATGAGTATTGTAGGGATGCTTTCAGATAGCAATATCAACATTGTGAGTTACATGGAGATTTTCCAAAATTTACAAAAGATCAAGAACAAGCTGTAGCTTGGCATCCTTCCAAATGTTGTAAACACAGTTTGAGAAAAGCCTGTGGGAAAGATAATTGGGTATGCGGCCATTCATTACAGATTCCTTGTATGGAAACTCCCTGACCAAAACAATGTGCCAAATTCCAATTCTATGAGACTCATTGGGCTTGATCTGGTATCTGGCAAGAAGTGTGAGAGTTGCATTGTCCATAAACATGAAGAAACAAATGTTTTCTATTGTGATTTCCTTAACATTCTTGGGTTTATTAATCTTTCATAGGCTCCAAATATAGTTGAAATTACCACACCCCCCTTGCACTGTTCCATGACCTTCTTGTCTTCTTCAGACACAAGGAACCCTCGGGTACGATAATTGGCAAAACCACAAGGAAAATCAATCCCTTCAGAATAATTGAAATACCTTTTTCTTTCCTTCACATCCAGATTTCCACTGAAGGTCACTAGACCTGAAGTTGAATTGGGATTTTCAGTTCCTTTCATGTACGGTAGCCGAGGTCAAGAACAAGTTGTAGCTTGGCATCCTTCCAAATGTTGTAAACACAGTTTGAGAAAAGCCTGTGGGAAATATAATTGGGTATGCGGCCATTCATTACAGATTCCTTGTATGGAAACTCCCTGACCAAAACAATGTGCCACATTCCAATTCTATGAGACTCATTGGGCTTGATCTGGTATCTGGCAAGAAGTGTGAGAGTTGCATTGTCCATAAACATGAAGAAACAAATGTTTTCTATTGTGATTTTCTTAACATTCTTGGGTTTATTAATCTTTCATAGGATCCAAATATAGTTGAAATTACCACACCCCCCTTGCACTGTTCCATGACCTTCTTGTCTTCTTCAGACACAAGGAACCCTCGGGTACGGTAATTGGCAAAACCACAAGGCAAATCAATCCCTTCATAATAATTGAAATACCTTTTTCTTTCCTTCACATCCAGATTTCCACTGAAGGTCAGTGGACCTGAAGTTGAATTGGGGTTTTCAGTTCCTTTCATGTACGATAGCCGAAACATATGAGTAATACCACCTAAGTCAAAACCTTGGACCCTGATTTCTTCAAGCGAGGAATATAGGGCCGATTCTAAATCCCTTTTCACTCGACCATTAGATTTAGTGGTTTTAATCGTACAAACCAAAGCTTCAAGTGAACTTCAAAAGAGACTGTAACCAGCATTTTGTGAATGCATTATTTTTTATGGGGGAAATCGAAGGAAACAACTACAAGTATCCATTCTTTCAGAGTAGGTCAATGCAAGAAGTGTCATCAGTTTCAGGATAATTTATGCATTAACACAATTTCATGTAAATTTGTTATGGGATAGAGTAGATGTTCCTAAACTGCAGGAGACATGATCATGTAAATACTCAGCAATATTTTGTGCCTATATCTCAAGTTAATCTAAGAATGTTGCCATGAACAACTATGTGGAATGCTACCTCTATCTGAGGAGAGGTAATACTTTATTTGGCTGAGGGCCCAAACATCGATTGGGAGGGATGCCCTCGCCACCTTCAAACCATACTGTTAAAACTACTAGAAATTGGATATGGAAATTGAAGCTAACACTCAGTGGAATTAGCTGGCATAGTTAGATCACAAATCCCTGGCCAAATTGTCAATGTATCCCTAGGATGATTCTGAAATGTCAAACCTTCAATGAAAAAGAAAGCTGAATTCTCAGTCCGTTCTAACTTCTACCAGACGCCTCTTCTCACTGTATGAAATACCAAGATTCATCTCTTATGATATTCAAAGCGTCAAGATGTTTCTTAACAATAGCTACTATCATTGCATGAGGGAAATAAAAATTGGACACTGTAATGCATACATAATAAAACAAAATCTTTGTTCCAAATCAGGGAAATGCTAGTTTTAGAAAGTAAAAAATATGTTGAGATGACCAAATGGTGGCAAAATGCCTCACAGCGTTCCTCATGATGTGATACCAAAATTCTCTTCAATGCGTCTCTCTTATCTATGACTCTTCAATGTGCCTCATCCCTCAATCAATTGTGACAACTAAATACACCTTGGTCCTCCTCACACTAGATTCACAATGTTGCTTTACTTACACAATGACGCATAATACAACATGATGTGAAATGCCAAATAATACCTAACAAATGTGTATTCTCCATGATGAAGTAGCTAATTTATAGATAAAAACTTACACTTTAAAACTGTTTTATAGTTTTTTGGAAGCATCATGAAATTGACATTGAAACAGTGAGAAAACATCATCAAGAATGCAAAAATTTAGGGGACCACGAACTTGAAATCTTGTAGGTGATTATGTCAGATTGAGAAAGCTTGAATTGGAAACTCAATTTAAAATGTTACCAAATTCCATTCCTGGGTCTCAAAGCTCGCAAGTTCTCTATTTTTCATGATGGAGTAGCAATAATATTCGTTCTTCGTGATGGAGTAGCTATTTTATAGATAAAAATTAAAACTTATAAAATTGTTTTGTAATTTTTTTTGGAACCATCATGAAATTGACATTGAAACAGTGAGAACACATTATCAAGAATGCAAAAATTTAGGGGCCATGAACTTGAAAGCTTGTGGGTGATTCCCGTCAGTTTGTATTGGAAACTCCATTTAAAAATGTTACCAAATTCCATTCTTGGGTCTTGAAGCTCCCAAGTTCTGTGCTCTAGTTTTTAAGGACATTTAATATCCTCATGGCTTATATTACTATTCCCTGAAGAAGGAATCTTCCATAATAATCCTCTATGCGTGTACGAATTCGTTTGAAAATATTACTATTCCCTGAAGAAGGAATCTTCCATAATAATTCTCTATGCATGTACGCATTCATTTGAAACTTTGATGTTCAATCATGTTTCCCTTGTAAAATGTTACCAAATACCAAATTCCATTCTTGGGTCTTGAAGCTCCCGAGTTTTGTGCTTTAATTTTTAAGGACATTTAATATCCTCATGGATTATATTACGATTCCTTGAAGAAGGAATCTTCCATAATAATCCTCTATGCGTGTACACATTCGTTTGGAACTTTGATATTCAATCATGTTTCCCACACAAACGTAGACCATTTTTTTCCAATCTTATCTAAAGAGGTCACAATTTTGTTTGGATGACAAATTCCAAAATTTGACTGTGGGAGTGTTTAAATTTCTTTTGGATGGCGGAAATGGATTTAGCATCCATCATGAATGCCTGGGTACCCAAAATACTGGAGCTTGACCACTGTAATTGACATTTTCAAAAAAATCAGCTAGATTTTTTCAAAATCATGCTGGAATTTTTATTGTTATCATCATGGCTCCAACAATTTTTCATGGATTTTCAAATATGGAATGATGATCATGATGTTGTTGACAATATCGTATCGTTTCTTTCACCTCTTCCATTACAATATAATAGTATTTTCTAAGAACACCATAAATAGGTAGCATATGGAAAAATTACATCTCAAAAAAAAAATGTACAAAAACATGTTCACATATACAAAAACAACAACATGGATAATCGATAACCTTTAAAAGACATTACTATTATTTACCAAATAGCCATATTCGAATACACATAACTAATCATTTCAAGTATAACTCATTATCATCCACCCTAGCTTCCAACAATGTCCATTCACATGTTGCGATTTTTCCACACACTACTATTATTTACAAAATATTCATATTCAAAATACACATAACTAATACTTTCAACTCTAACTCATTATCATCCACCCTTGTTTTCAACAATGTCCATTCACATGTCTCTATTCTCTCCCCTCTATACATGTCCCTATTCTTCCCCACTCTATGCCTTACGGCGTTTCCTTTGCAACATAAGGTGCAAATGCTAGTTATAATTTCTTTCTGACGGGCCTTCCGCCGATTCTCGGAATAGATTTCCCAGACCCTCTTCTATACAGATCTGATATTTCATTCAACTGGTTCATTCAACATTCCCTTCGGCTTCAGGAAGCTCATGGAATTCTGATAAACACATGCCAAGAAATGGAACCAGCACAAATAAAAGCTCTCAAGGAAGGAAGGTTCTGAGCGCTGTTGAAATGACCCCTTGTATTTATCCCGTTGGGCTGCTAATAGCTTTTTCTCTTTCAGAATCTGAAGAGAAGTTTGAGAAGGAGGGCTGCCTCAAATGGCTAGACCGCCAGCCCGCCTCGACAGTTCTGTTCGTTTCTTTTGGGAGCCGCGGCACCCTGTCGGAGAATCAGATTCAGGAACTAGCTTTGGGGCTAGAAGCAAGTGTGCAGCGGTTCCTTTGGGTGTTGCGTAAGGAGCCTCCTCCTCCAACTGAATCCACTATGACTACCGAAGCAGATATGAGGGAGGTTCTACCTGAGGGTTTCGAGACTCGAATCCAGGACCGTGGATTTGTGGTGGATTCATGGGCGCCTCAGATTGCTGTCCTCTCTCATCCATCCACAGACGGTTTCCTTTTTCATTGCGGTTGGAATTCAACGATCGAAGGCATCTTACATGGAGTGTCGATGATCGCTTGGCCTCTCTTTGCTGAACAGAGAATGAATGCCTTCCTTCTAGTGAAGGAGATGAAGGTGGGCATTGAAGCGTAGAAGGGCGCAGATGCATTGGTGAAGAGAGAGGAAGTGGAAAGAGCGGCGAGGGAATTAATGGAAGGAGAGGGGGAATGGAAATGAAGAAGGGGATGGCAAAATTGAGGGGAAGGCCCATCATTGAGTGACAACTGTCTGAAGGATGGAAAACATCACGAAAATGGTTTCTAAAAAGCGCAATATTCTCAACTGCCTACGACATTCCAATAATCTGAACCGCCTACAACATTTTTCACCGACGATCTAATGGCTAGAGTTTATTCCATCATCTAACAATCGATCTAAAGGGCCATAACGAGACAGCACGGCATGGAGGGGAGTTCCTTTCAGAGGGAACGCCTTACGGCGTAAATATTTCCGAACTCCTGAAAGGGTATACCTATCCACTCTTAAAACTATTTTGCAGATGGTGCAAGGCTTTATGAACCACAACCCCATGCCAGAATTCAAAGAGTTCACTCACGCAGTTGCATAAGCATTCGTGCCATAATCCTAGATTTACTTCTCTGAGCCCATTAGACTTGAATGCTATTCTTCGACACAAAAAATTGCAGACTTCTTCATGCATGGCAAATATCAGTGCTAAATGGTGTTCAGCATCCTTGTAATTATGATAAATTTCAGGTGATTGAATTACGATATAACTTTCAGGCAATTTAATTTGATTTGCAGATTCCAAAACATTTTAGTAATCAAATTTCCTTAATATTCTGCAATCTTGAATTTCATTACGTGTGCTCTTAACAACGCTCAGCAGACTTTGCTAGTTTCGATCAGAAGATTGCACCCTCACATTTCTTTGAAGGATCTGGATGAAATGGCATGTTTATTATTATTATTGGCAATGCAGTATCTATGGCGATCTGGCCTCTTCTGTGAATTCTACTCGTTTACTGGCATTCCATTTTAGTTTCTCTTTGAACCATCTCAGCTCTATGGTTGTTTCCCATTGATAAAGAAAATCCATGGCTTAAGGAGATTCTCATGAGAGAGAAAAGAATTGAAAGCGCGAAGTCATACTTGACATACAGAAAATTAAGAAACCATGAAAGAAAAGAATTAAAGGAATCAGAACCATTATATAAATTGCCATTGTTTCATTACAGTTCAAGCAAAATGTGGCTTCTTGATAGAGGAACATAACATGCTGCATTCATAGACATTTAATTGCTTGCTTCCTGGACATGATTTCTCATGGATACCACTGTACTCAAATTGCAAAGGCAAAATACATCACAAATACACAGACAACAACTAAAATAAAAGAATCTTTAGCTCCTTATTCACCTACTACTACTCATGATGATCACCAGTGCTGCTGTTTCTGTAAAACCCCATCTGATCCTCTGAGCTCATCAAGAGGGACCGAAGAATCTCGCTGCTGTCGCTGGAAGCCCACTCCATCGGATCCACAGAGCTTATGAGCGGCCGAAGAATCTCATGCACGACTACCCATCTGTTGCTGAAAACATCCGCAATCTTTATACCCACATAATTGACAGAGAAGGGTTTGCTGTCGCTCACAACCAGCGATTGCCCGTGGAGGAGAGTCTTCAGTCTTGTGCCCGCCGGAAGCTGCACCAGATCTGCCAAAGGCAGCCTCATGTTGGGAACCACATGGTACCTCACATTGTTCGAAAATTCTTGGCCTTCGCTTGAGAAAACGGAATCGTCGCTGAGAGTAAAGATGGTGAGGTTTTGCAGGCGCAGAAGCTCAGGGGACTTGATGCGCATGGCCAAGGCGAGGATGCTGTAACCGCGATCTCTAAGACTGAGCGCTGCATCTTGCAGCATGAAGGGCGTTATGACATTCAGGGGATGATCAGGACCAGGACTAGTTGATGATGATGGTGATGGTGACATCATTGCAGGAACAGGGGCTCCCGCAGTTGTGTCATAATTACTGTGATCAAGATCAAGATCAAGAAGCAGCTTGTCGACGCCATGGATCGCTAACAGCCCGTCATTGAGAATGTCAGGATGCGAGACAAGAACTCCATTAATGTACACTGGATGATACTCGGCCGGCATCTGAGTGGAGGGAGAGATGGAATCTTGGCGGCCACCTCCGTGAGAATTACCTGTGACGACGAGGCTGCAGTGGGCGGCAATGGCTTCTAGGTTTGTTCCGTTGGGCAGCTTTTGCAGATCGGCGTAGGTGAAGAGGCCCTTGGCGATGTGGTGGGAGAAGGCCCATCATTGAGTGACAACTGTCTTAAGGATGGAAGACGATCTAATGGCTAGAGTTTATTCCATCGTCTAACAATCGATCTAAGGGCCCATAACCAGACAACGCGGCATGGAGGGGAGTTCCTCTCAGAGGGAACGCCTTACGGCGTAACAAGATTCTCGGTTGGAATTCTGTGTGGCCAAAAGAATATTGAGTTACGAAGTCAGTGAGAGCTATGGATGGCAATACGTTGTAGAGACATATAATAGCCTTTGATCCCTGTGATCTCGTTCTCTTTCGCTCCCAATAGGACAATTGATGCATCATATTAGTGCACATATCACGCTTCTCTATAAGAAGCTTGACTCCTCCAAAAACAGATAACAATATCAATAACACACAAAGCATGAATGGTATTTCAGTTAAAGTGTTTGGAGAATACATCGTTTGGAGTGTAAGGCGTTTGGATTGGGAGGAGGTCCACGGAGCTAAGGAGTGGCAACTATGTATGTATTGGAGAGGTGGTGTGGGTGCCGCAACGTATGAAGACTATCAAAAGAACAGAAAATAACGCACAGTTTCGTTGCGCAAGTGGGGAGAGTAGCGTAGTAACTTGGTATGGGCAGCGTGCTAGTCGAAGGAGAATCCTACACAAAAGATAGCATTCAACACATAGAGAATTGCATAAAACTCAGGTGACAGGAAGAGCGCAGGTGACAGGCGTCGGAGGAGCCCATGCTGGTGCCTGAAAGCCTGAAGCGTAGACAAAGAACAAAGGAGTTACTATGACAGAACTGGCAAAAAATGCAGCTAGAATTTATCTGATGGCACATTCATTACATTTGGGACTAATAGTAGAATTGTCATGCACAGAGACGCCACAAAACCAGTGGCTCAAATTTGAGTAGGGTAGGAAATCCCCTGCACTTTTCATACCATGTTAAACATAACCATGGGGAAGACCAAATATGAAGGATAAGTATTGAATGCATTATTATTCACAATAATACACATTTATAATACATAGGAGTGACCCTTGGTTTCACATTCCAAGTGGTCTCTTGGACTCCATTAGACCGTTCAGCGCCGACACCTTAACCCTTGGCAGATTAGGTGTCCAACAGATTTAAATTCTGGATCCAACGAGCACCACCCTGCATACTTTGGACAGACCCAGAGTGAGATAAACTGGAAATCATGAAATAATGTGTTTCTTGTCAATATTTTGGAGGGAAAGAAAGCAAGCTACTTTTTTAGTCGCATTTTCAATTTATTTCTTTGAAGGTCTATTCAAATTTTAAGTGTACGTACTCATCTGATGCGGAATGAAATTTCAGATCCAACCAATACGCAAAATTCACTTAATGGTTTCTCACGTTTACAATTCCTCGACTCCTTCAGAATGTAACTTTCTCTTTCATAAATATAAAAGTTACAAAGTTTTCCATTGGAAAAATAAAAGAATTTCATTATGAATATTCAGCGCAATGTCGTCCAAATTTTTTAGACCAAACATCAGAATGGAATGCAAACTAAAGAGGGAAAACCAACATCACTAAAAAAAAATCCCCTTGCTGGCAGACTAAATAATATAAATATGAAACAAAGATTCACAAGTAAGAATAAATAAAGCTGCTATGGTTTCTGTAGGTCAAAATAAACAAATAGAGCTAGAGATTTGGAAAAAAAGAACAGCAGCATATCTTCAACAAAGAATAAACAGAGAAAATAAGTGGAGAGGTCTGTCCCATTGAACAGATAACATCATAGAATTTTGTTTTGATCTGGCTAAAGTGGTTCAGAGGAGTAATTGTTATCATCTCCACCTTGCTTCAAACCACACATGTGACATGTTCACTCTTCATGAGCTAATTGTTGATTGAGGCTTTCCATAAGCAATGAAAGTGTATCTCACTCTTGCTTACAGGCCAGAGGGTGGGGTGAGTCTTGAGAGAAGTTACATAAAAATGAAAAATAATATCATAAAATTATCCAAGACAGGCAAACAATTAAAAAATAAGCATCTGAATATTATCATTATCTATAAAAATAAGATGAATCTTGCCAAAAGAATTACTTGTGAAACAATCTGGTCTCAAACAAATATAAAGAAGGCAATAAATGGGTATACATGGGTAATCTGGCATTCTTAAAAGTCAGTCATACAAATATCTGTTGCTTATAATACCTTCTGTTCATAAGGCTCGTATATGGGAATTGTACTGCACGAAGTAGATAGATGAACCACACAGGAAGCATCAAATGAAAACTTTTACATCTAAAATTAAAGTCCAGAACTGATTCTAAAAATAGGTTAGGAATGTAGTGCGATTGGATGATGTCTGGAAAGGCATTTGGTAGAACTATGACAAACCTGGTTAGTTAAAAAGAGGATATCTCTACCTGATAGGGTAAATGTATGTTTTCTCTTTTGTTACCTTACAGATCTTCATATCTTCCTACCCTTTAGCATATCCGACACACTATGGAATGTCCTCTCCCGCAACATTTACAACAGGCTAATACAATAGAATCAGTTCAGCGGATTCAAAATGATCCTCTGTTTTGATCTCGAATAGTACTTGGACTCATTCATTTGCAACTTTCTTGATTATTGAAATATGTCTGCATCGAGAGCCTACTGATAGAAACCGAAAAGATGTAGCGTGGGGTACCAAGACATGTTGAGAAGGAAAAAATCGATATGATAGGGGTAAGGAAGAGGAGATTGGACAACAGGCAATACTCACCTGCTCTCTGACTTCATCTGAAATCTCTAATAAATCATATGGCATGCCATCTAGAATACGATCTAGTTCTTCGGTCAGAGCATGGAATCTACCCGAAATTGCTTCACCGTCCAAAGCCTGGATCACGCCATTAAAGTTGAAACCCCAAATTAATCCTCCGCCGTGATTAAAAACCATGAAAACAAACCTCTATGTAATGTGTAGCTGAAAGATAAAGAAATGTGCTCAAACACAATTTTATCTATGAAAATAGGTGAAGCATTGTGTATTCCAAATGATTTTCTGAACGACCAAGAAACATATTGCCCAGAAAGAGTTGATGCAAAGGAGAGGCATAGAGAAGAGAATGAATGAAGTGATCATTACCAGGTACAGTTTGCTGCCATCATGGCAGAGTTGAAGCAGTCTTTTCACAGAATGGAATGTTTTTCGTAGCGAAGAAAAGCACTCCGCTGCCACCCGAGGAAGGGGTCCCTGCAATTCTCGAAGTTCTTCAAACAATGGAAGTAACAGTTGAATCCTCCTAACGAGGTCGAAACAGTCTTTCTTTTGGCTTTTTCTGTAGTCCCTGTTCATGGTACCTCACATTGTTCGAAAATTCTTGGCCTTCGCTTGAGAAAACGGAATCGTCGCTGAGAGTAAAGATGGTGAGGTTTTGCAGGCGCAGAAGCTCAGGGGACTTGAAGAACTCCATTAATGTACAGTGGATGATACTCGGCCGGCATCTGAGTGGAGGGAGAGATGGAATCTTGGTGGCCACCTCCGTGAGAATTACCTGTGACGACGAGGCTGCAGTGGGCGGCAATGGCTTCCAAGTTTGTTCCGTTGGGCAGCTTTTGCAGATCGGCGTAGGTGAAGAGGCCCTTGGCGATGTGGTGGGAGAAGGGCCATCATTGAGTGACAACTGTCTTAAGGATGGAAGACGATCTAATGGCTGGAGTTTATTCCATCGTCTAACAATCGATCTAAGGGCCCATAACCAGACAGCGCGGCATGGAGGGGAGTTCCTCTCAGAGGGAACGCCTTACCGCGTAAAAATACACATTAATTATTATTAACAAGTCAGACCTTAAAGCTAGAGCCTAGAATAGATTAGAAGTCTGGATTTTAAAATGCTAGTTAATGGAGAATTCCAAAAATATGAAGTGCATTCAATTATATTAAATGATTATACACGTCAACAACATTTTTAAGGCTATTTGTGGTGAATATGGCACCAGATGATGTTTCTTAACCTCAATTTGTCCCATGATGCAACTATTTTAAGCTTTCAAAACATAATTCAAACTAATTTGTCAGACCTTTGAGAACTGTCTCGACCTTAAACTATTTGTCCAGCACCCTACGTCTGATTGCAACTCAAATGTAGCTGGACCAATCAGAACACTTTAACTGAAATTTCAAGGATGAAACAGAAACAACCAAAGAAAGCATGAATAAGCTTGCAACTTTTAAGTCGAATGTATTTCTTAATAATATGCTTTATTTTATTATTAACAAAGTCACTTACTTCATCAAATATACCCTTTTGGGGTATGATGGTTATTACTCATAGGGAACCAGCAAAATAGAACAAACCTCATAAGCCCAATAACTTATAAAACATTAAAAGGGAAAGTGTTTCAAAGAACACAACAGATTTATCTCAAACAATTCAGACCCTAGTTTTCACTCAAACACTAGTCTAGGGAACAGATTTTATTTTCGCTAATCACATTCATTTTATTTTCTCCACACTCAACATTGTTTTGACAGCCACATTGGATAGCACATAAAGGGGGGGATGGGAACGACCTCCATGGCTTTGTTTTAGTCTACCATTTTGCATCAGCAGAAATCAGAAGAAATGAAATGGAACTTCTCCAATCCCACTCTAAACTGCACAATATCAATTACAAAGCATAGAAGAAACTCCGAGGTAGAAGAATGAATCATAAAGGATGTGTGATATTTGGGGCTATGGCTTATAAATTGAGCAAACAGCAGAGATGCATTCAAAAACAAATGAGAACAGCACTAAGGGACCAGTGTAAATTGATAGTGCCAATGAAATATTTGATGTCTGACAACTTTGGGAATGCAATGAAAGCCAATGGATGTTTGTCTAAAAGAAAGATATTTTACACGCAAGCAAAAGGAAAGGCTAAAAAGGGGAATTGCTTGAAGAGAATTATAATTGACCTTTGAGAACTGTCTCAACCTTAAACTATCTGTCCAGCACCCTACGTCTGATTGCAACTCAAATGTAGCTGGACCAATCAGAACACTTTAACTGAAATTTCAAGGATGAAACAGAAACAACCAAAGAAAGCATGAATAAGCTTGCAACTTTTATGTCGAATGTATTTCTTAATAATATGCTTTATTTTATTATTAACAAAGTCACTTACTTCATCAAATATACCCTTTTGGGGTATAATGGTTATTACTTATAGGGAACCAGCAAAATAGAACAAACCTCATAAGCCCAATAACTTATAAAACATTAAAAGGGAAAGTGTTTCAAAGAACACAACAGATTTATCTCAAACAATTCAGACCCTAGTTTTCACTCAAACACTAGTCTAGGGAACAGATTTCCAATTTTTTACTACATATACAATCTTCAAATCATTCAACACGTTTAAAATCATCCTACTTTAATCTGAAATGAAAATTGTGAAGTCAATTCAGATTAATCTAGTCTGCCCAATTATGTAACAACCAAAACTATCTCAAGAAATACTAAAGAAAAGGAGATATGCATATTTTTCAATGACAAAGGAAGCAAAGGACAAAGCCACAGCTAAAAAGAGATAAACTTCCTCAACTCATAAGCACATAGCACTTGATCCATGGAAAAGAAAACAAATTTCCAACCAAGTTTCCGTAAGAAGGGGGCAAGTTTCAAGGACAAGTTGTTAGACTCCCTCACTTTTCATGTAACAGCATCCCAGCATCCCATAAAACACATACATACAAGTATAAACTATAGACTAAAAGGATAGACAGAAGCAAAAGACAACAGACTAAAACGATAAACTGCCTTTCCTAAGCGAAAAACAACACAGACTGACAGGATAAATTTCCTTCCCTCTCCTTAAATATATCTGATTATCAACCCATAAAAACATTTGGCTAGTTTCATGCCAGCACGTGTCCAGTTCAAATACCCCTTGGTGAGGTGCACTAGCCAAAATAGTTTACTGGGGATGCCATCTACGAATGTGGAAGCATCCCAGATTTCCTGGCAAGTTTTTACTTGGAAAAAGAAATAAATCAACCCATAAAACAATATAAAATAAAATAAGTAAATATTGCTTGCATAATGTATCATTAAAAAGCAGTCCATGTAAAATTTCCAAATGCAGTTTTCACCACAGAAACTATTAGCACAGGCAGTCCAAATCAGTAAATGTATCCCAATACAATCAGCTATGTATAAATTGTCTAACAAATATGTCTGGATGACGTAAGTTGTTTGTACATATCACAATCTCAGCATTCAAATTGGAGAAACTGACCACTAATAGAAAGCCCACATTCAGTCATATTATGCATATTTTGCAGGATCATCCGCTCTATATTCCAGAATTGCTTGGTTCATACAAATCCCACTCATGTCTTCCAAATGCTACAAAAGAGTTTATGCATGTCCTTAAGTAATTTACATAGTTAAGTTTCTTACACAAAGGCAGACAGTCATTGTTAGATCAATTGAGAAACCACTGGAACAAAAAATAAAAATTGTAAATATTTTTGTCAGATTGCAGGCCACAGGGAATGGCCTAGCTCTCTGTATTGGGGATGCTTCCTGGACATGATTTCTCATGGATACCACTGTACTCAAATTGCAAAGGCAAAATACATCACAAATACACAGACAACAACTAAAATAAAAGAATCTTTAGCTCCTTATTGACCTACTACTACTCATGATGATCACCAGTGCTGCTGTTTCTGTAAAACCCCATCTGATCCTCTGAGCTCATCAAGAGGGACCGAAGAATCTCGCTGCTGTCGCTGGAAGCCCACTCCATCGGATCCACAGAGCTTATGAGCGGCCGAAGAATCTCATGCACGACTACCCATCTGTTGCTGAAAACATCCGCAATCTTTATACCCACATAATTGACAGAGAAGGGTTTGCTGTCGCTCACAACCAGCGATTGCCCGTGGAGGAGAGTCTTCAGTCTTGTGCCCGCCGGAAGCTGCACCAGATCTGCCAAAGGCAGCCTCATGTTGGGAACCACATGGTACCTCACATTGTTCGAAAATTCTTGGCCTTCGCTTGAGAAAACGGAATCGTCGCTGAGAGTAAAGATGGTGAGGTTTTGCAGGCGCAGAAGCTCAGGGGACTTGATGCGCATGGCCAAGGCGAGGATGCTGTAACCGCGATCTCTAAGACTGAGCGCTGCATCTTACAGCATGAAGGGCGTTATGACATTCAGGGGATGATCAGGACCAGGACTAGTTGATGATGATGGTGATGGTGACATCATTGCAGGAACAGGGGCTCTCGCAGTTGTGTCATAATTACTGTGATCAAGATCAAGATCAAGAAGCAGCTTGTCGACGCCATGGATCGCTAACAGCCCGTCATTGAGAATGTTAGGATGCGAGACAAGAACTCCATTAATGTACACTGGATGATACTCGGCCGGCATCTGAGTGGAGGGAGAGATGGAATCTTGGCGGCCACCTCCGTGAGAATTACCTGTGACGACGAGGCTGCAGTGGGCGGCAATGGCTTCTAGGTTTGTTCCGTTGGGCAGCTTTTGCAGATCGGCGTAGGTGAAGAGGCCCTTGGTGATGTGGTGGGAGAAGGCCCATCATTGAGTGACAACTGTCTTAAGGATGGAAGACGATCTAATGGCTAGAGTTTATTCCATCGTCTAACAATCGATCTAAGGGCCCATAACCAGACAACGCGGCATGGAGGGGAGTTCCTCTCAGAGGGAACGCCTTACGGCGTAACAAGATTCTCGGTTGGAATTCTGTGTGGCCAAAAGAATATTGAGTTACGAAGTCAGTGAGAGCTATGGATGGCAATACGTTGTAGAGACATATAATAGCCTTTGATCCCTGTGATCTCGTTCTCTTTCGCTCCCAATAGGACAATTGATGCATCATATTAGTGGACATATCACGCTTCTCTATAAGAAGCTTGACTCCTCCAAAAACAGATAACAATATCAATAACACACAAAGCATGAATGGTATTTCAGTTAAAGCGTTTGGAGAATACATCGTTTGGAGTGTAAGGCGTTTGGATTGGGAGGAGGTCCACGGAGCTAAGGAGCGGCAACTATGTATGTATTGGAGAGGTGGTGTGGGTGCCGCAACGTATGAAGACTATCAAAAGAACAGAAAATAACGCACAGTTTCGTTGCGCAAGTGGGGAGAGTAGCGTAGTAACTTGGTATGGGCAGCGTGCTAGTCGAAGGAGAATCCTACACAAAAGATAGCATTCAACACATAGAGAATTGCATAAAACTCAGGTGACAGGAAGAGCGCAGGTGACAGGCGTCGGAGGAGCCCATGCTGGTGCCTGAAAGCCTGAAGCGTAGACAAAGAACAAAGGAGTTACTATGACAGAACTGGCAAAAAATGCAGCTAGAATTTATCTGATGGCACATTCATTACATTTGGGACTAATAGTAGAATTGTCATGCACAAAGACGCCACAAAACCAGTGGCTCAAATTTGAGTAGGGTAGGAAATCCCCTGCACTTTTCATACCATGTTAAACATAACCATGGGGAAGACCAAATATGAAGGATAAGTATTGAATGCATTATTATTCACAATAATACACATTTATAATACATAGGAGTGACCCTTGGTTTCACATTCCAAGTGGTCTCTTGGACTCCATTAGACCGTTCAGCGCCGACACCTTAACCCTTGGCAGATTAGGTGTCCAACAGATTTAAATTCTGGATCCAACGAGCACCACCCTGCATACTTTGGACAGACCCAGAGTGAGATAAACTGGAAATCATGAAATAATGTGTTTCTTGTCAATATTTTGGAGGGAAAGAAAGCAAGCTACTTTTTTAGTCGCATTTTCAATTTATTTCTTTGAAGGTCTATTCAAATTTTAAGTGTACGTACTCATCTGATGCGGAATGAAATTTCAGATCCAACCAATACGCAAAATTCACTTAATGGTTTCTCACGTTTACAATTCCTCGACTCCTTCAGAATGTAACTTTCTCTTTCATAAATATAAAAGTTACAAAGTTTTCCATTGGAAAAATAAAAGAATTTCATTATGAATATTCAGCGCAATGTCGTCCAAATTTTTTAGACCAAACATCAGAATGGAATGCAAACTAAAGAGGGAAAACCAACATCACTAAAAAAAAATCCCCTTGCTGGCAGACTAAATAATATAAATATGAAACAAAGATTCACAAGTAAGAATAAATAAAGCTGCTATGGTTTCTGTAGGTCAAAATAAACAAATAGAGCTAGAGATTTGGAAAAAAAGAACAGCAGCATATCTTCAACAAAGAATAAACAGAGAAAATAAGTGGAGAGGTCTGTCCCATTGAACAGATAACATCATAGAATTTTGTTTTGATCTGGCTAAAGTGGTTCAGAGGAGTAATTGTTATCATCTCCACCTTGCTTCAAACCACACATGTGACATGTTCACTCTTCATGAGCTAATTGTTGATTGAGGCTTTCCATAAGCAATGAAAGTGTATCTCACTCTTGCTTACAGGCCAGAGGGTGGGGTGAGTCTTGAGAGAAGTTACATAAAAATGAAAAATAATATCATAAAATTATCCAAGACAGGCAAACAATTAAAAAATAAGCATCTGAATATTATCATTATCTATAAAAATAAGATGAATCTTGCCAAAAGAATTACTTGTGAAACAATCTGGTCTCAAACAAATATAAAGAAGGCAATAAATGGGTATACATGGGTAATCTGGCATTCTTAAAAGTCAGTCATACAAATATCTGTTGCTTATAATACCTTCTGTTCATAAGGCTCGTATATGGGAATTGTACTGCACGAAGTAGATAGATGAACCACACAGGAAGCATCAAATGAAAACTTTTACATCTAAAATTAAAGTCCAGAACTGATTCTAAAAATAGGTTAGGAATGTAGTGCGATTGGATGATGTCTGGAAAGGCATTTGGTAGAACTATGACAAACCTGGTTAGTTAAAAAGAGGATATCTCTACCTGATAGGGTAAATGTATGTTTTCTCTTTTGTTACCTTACAGATCTTCATATCTTCCTACCCTTTAGCATATCCGACACACTATGGAATGTCCTCTCCCGCAACATTTACAACAGGCTAATACAATAGAATCAGTTCAGCGGATTCAAAATGATCCTCTGTTTTGATCTCGAATAGTACTTGGACTCATTCATTTGCAACTTTCTTGATTATTGAAATATGTCTGCATCGAGAGCCTACTGATAGAAACCGAAAAGATGTAGCGTGGGGTACCAAGACATGTTGAGAAGGAAAAAATCGATATGATAGGGGTAAGGAAGAGGAGATTGGACAACAGGCAATACTCACCTGCTCTCTGACTTCATCTGAAATCTCTAATAAATCATATGGCATGCCATCTAGAATACGATCTAGTTCTTCGGTCAGAGCATGGAATCTACCCGAAATTGCTTCACCGTCCAAAGCCTGGATCACGCCATTAAAGTTGAAACCCCAAATTAATCCTCCGCCGTGATTAAAAACCATGAAAACAAACCTCTATGTAATGTGTAGCTGAAAGATAAAGAAATGTGCTCAAACACAATTTTATCTATGAAAATAGGTGAAGCATTGTGTATTCCAAATGATTTTCTGAACGACCAAGAAACATATTGCCCAGAAAGAGTTGATGCAAAGGAGAGGCATAGAGAAGAGAATGAATGAAGTGATCATTACCAGGTACAGTTTGCTGCCATCATGGCAGAGTTGAAGCAGTCTTTTCACAGAATGGAATGTTTTTCGTAGCGAAGAAAAGCACTCCGCTGCCACCCGAGGAAGGGGTCCCTGCAATTCTCGAAGTTCTTCAAACAATGGAAGTAACAGTTGAATCCTCCTAACGAGGTCGAAACAGTCTTTCTTTTGGCTTTTTCTGTAGTCCCTGTTCATGGTACCTCACATTGTTCGAAAATTCTTGGCCTTCGCTTGAGAAAACGGAATCGTCGCTGAGAGTAAAGATGGTGAGGTTTTGCAGGCGCAGAAGCTCAGGGGACTTGAAGAACTCCATTAATGTACAGTGGATGATACTCGGCCGGCATCTGAGTGGAGGGAGAGATGGAATCTTGGTGGCCACCTCCGTGAGAATTACCTGTGACGACGAGGCTGCAGTGGGCGGCAATGGCTTCCAAGTTTGTTCCGTTGGGCAGCTTTTGCAGATCGGCGTAGGTGAAGAGGCCCTTGGCGATGTGGTGGGAGAAGGGCCATCATTGAGTGACAACTGTCTTAAGGATGGAAGACGATCTAATGGCTGGAGTTTATTCCATCGTCTAACAATCGATCTAAGGGCCCATAACCAGACAGCGCGGCATGGAGGGGAGTTCCTCTCAGAGGGAACGCCTTACCGCGTAAAAATACACATTAATTATTATTAACAAGTCAGACCTTAAAGCTAGAGCCTAGAATAGATTAGAAGTCTGGATTTTAAAATGCTAGTTAATGGAGAATTCCAAAAATATGAAGTGCATTCAATTATATTAAATGATTATACACGTCAACAACATTTTTAGGCTATTTGTGGTGAATATGGCACCAGATGATGTTTCTTAACCTCAATTTGTCCCATGATGCAACTATTTTAAGCTTTCAAAACATAATTCAAACTAATTTGTCAGACCTTTGAGAACTGTCTCGACCTTAAACTATCTGTCCAGCACCCTACGTCTGATTGCAACTCAAATGTAGCTGGACCAATCAGAACACTTTAACTGAAATTTCAAGGATGAAACAGAAACAACCAAAGAAAGCATGAATAAGCTTGCAACTTTTAAGTCGAATGTATTTCTTAATAATATGCTTTATTTTATTATTAACAAAGTCACTTACTTCATCAAATATACCCTTTTGGGGTATGATGGTTATTACTCATAGGGAACCAGCAAAATAGAACAAACCTCATAAGCCCAATAACTTATAAAACATTAAAAGGGAAAGTGTTTCAAAGAACACAACAGATTTATCTCAAACAATTCAGACCCTAGTTTTCACTCAAACACTAGTCTAGGGAACAGATTTTATTTTCGCTAATCACATTCATTTTATTTTCTCCACACTCAACATTGTTTTGACAGCCACATTGGATAGCACATAAAGGGGGGGATGGGAACGACCTCCATGGCTTTGTTTTAGTCTACCATTTTGCATCAGCAGAAATCAGAAGAAATGAAATGGAACTTCTCCAATCCCACTCTAAACTGCACAATATCAATTACAAAGCATAGAAGAAACTCCGAGGTAGAAGAATGAATCATAAAGGATGTGTGATATTTGGGGCTATGGCTTATAAATTGAGCAAACAGCAGAGATGCATTCAAAAACAAATGAGAACAGCACTAAGGGACCAGTGTAAATTGATAGTGCCAATGAAATATTTGATGTATGACAACTTTGGGAATGCAATGAAAGCCAATGGATGTTTGTCTAAAAGAAAGATATTTTACACGCAAGCAAAAGGAAAGGCTAAAAAGGGGAATTGCTTGAAGAGAATTATAATTGACCTTTGAGAACTGTCTCAACCTTAAACTATCTGTCCAGCACCCTACGTCTGATTGCAACTCAAATGTAGCTGGACCAATCAGAACACTTTAACTGAAATTTCAAGGATGAAACAGAAACAACCAAAGAAAGCATGAATAAGCTTGCAACTTTTATGTCGAATGTATTTCTTAATAATATGCTTTATTTTATTATTAACAAAGTCACTTACTTCATCAAATATACCCTTTTGGGGTATAATGGTTATTACTTATAGGGAACCAGCAAAATAGAACAAACCTCATAAGCCCAATAACTTATAAAACATTAAAAGGGAAAGTGTTTCAAAGAACACAACAGATTTATCTCAAACAATTCAGACCCTAGTTTTCACTCAAACACTAGTCTAGGGAACAGATTTCCAATTTTTTACTACATATACAATCTTCAAATCATTCAACACGTTTAAAATCATCCTACTTTAATCTGAAATGAAAATTGTGAAGTCAATTCAGATTAATCTAGTCTGCCCAATTATGTAACAACCAAAACTATCTCAAGAAATACTAAAGAAAAGGAGATATGCATATTTTTCAATGACAAAGGAAGCAAAGGACAAAGCCACAGCTAAAAGGAGATAAACTTCCTCAACTCATAAGCACATAGCACTTGATCCATGGAAAAGAAAACAAATTTCCAACCAAGTTTCCGTAAGAAGGGGGCAAGTTTCAAGGACAAGTTGTTAGACTCCCTCACTTTTCATGTAACAGCATCCCAGCATCCCATAAAACACATACATACAAGTATAAACTATAGACTAAAAGGATAGACAGAAGCAAAAGACAACAGACTAAAACGATAAACTGCCTTTCCTAAGCGAAAAACAACACAGACTGACAGGATAAATTTCCTTCCCTCTCCTTAAATATATCTGATTATCAACCCATAAAAACATTTGGCTAGTTTCATGCCAGCACGTGTCCAGTTCAAATACCCCTGGGTGAGGTGCACTAGCCAAAATAGTTTACTGGGGATGCCATCTACGAATGTGGAAGCATCCCAGATTTCCTGGCAAGTTTTTACTTGGAAAAAGAAATAAATCAACCCATAAAACAATATAAAATAAAATAAGTAAATATTGCTTGCATAATGTATCATTAAAAAGCAGTCCATGTAAAATTTCCAAATGCAGTTTTCACCACAGAAACTATTAGCACAGGCAGTCCAAATCAGTAAATGTATCCCAATACAATCAGCTATGTATAAATTGTCTAACAAATATGTCTGGATGACGTAAGTTGTTTGTACATATCACAATCTCAGCATTCAAATTGGAGAAACTGACCACTAATAGAAAGCCCACATTCAGTCATATTATGCATATTTTGCAGGATCATCCGCTCTATATTCCAGAATTGCTTGGTTCATGCAAATCCCACTCATGTCTTCCAAATGCTACAAAAGAGTTTATGCATGTCCTTAAGTAATTTACATAGTTAAGTTTCTTACACAAAGGCAGACAGTCATTGTTAGATCAATTGAGAAACCACTGGAACAAAAAATAAAAATTGTAAATATTTTTGTCAGATTGCAGGCCACAGGGAATGGCCTAGCTCTCTGTATTGGGGATGCTTCCTGGACATGATTTCTCATGGATACCACTGTACTCAAATTGCAAAGGCAAAATACATCACAAATACACAGACAACAACTAAAATAAAAGAATCTTTAGCTCCTTATTGACCTACTACTACTCATGATGATCACCAGTGCTGCTGTTTCTGTAAAACCCCATCTGATCCTCTGAGCTCATCAAGAGGGACCGAAGAATCTCGCTGCTGTCGCTGGAAGCCCACTCCATCGGATCCACAGAGCTTATGAGCGGCCGAAGAATCTCATGCACGACTACCCATCTGTTGCTGAAAACATCCGCAATCTTTATACCCACATAATTGACAGAGAAGGGTTTGCTGTCGCTCACAACCAGCGATTGCCCGTGGAGGAGAGTCTTCAGTCTTGTGCCCGCCGGAAGCTGCACCAGATCTGCCAAAGGCAGCCTCATGTTGGGAACCACATGGTACCTCACATTGTTCGAAAATTCTTGGCCTTCGCTTGAGAAAACGGAATCGTCGCTGAGAGTAAAGATGGTGAGGTTTTGCAGGCGCAGAAGCTCAGGGGACTTGATGCGCATGGCCAAGGCGAGGATGCTGTAACCGCGATCTCTAAGACTGAGCGCTGCATCTTACAGCATGAAGGGCGTTATGACATTCAGGGGATGATCAGGACCAGGACTAGTTGATGATGATGGTGATGGTGACATCATTGCAGGAACAGGGGCTCTCGCAGTTGTGTCATAATTACTGTGATCAAGATCAAGATCAAGAAGCAGCTTGTCGACGCCATGGATCGCTAACAACCCGTCATTGAGAATGTTAGGATGCGAGACAAGAACTCCATTAATGTACACTGGATGATACTCGGCCGGCATCTGAGTGGAGGGAGAGATGGAATCTTGGCGGCCACCTCCGTGAGAATTACCTGTGACGACGAGGCTGCAGTGGGCGGCAATGGCTTCTAGGTTTGTTCCGTTGGGCAGCTTTTGCAGATCGGCGTAGGTGAAGAGGCCCTTGGTGATGTGGTGGGAGAAGGCCCATCATTGAGTGACAACTGTCTTAAGGATGGAAGACGATCTAATGGCTAGAGTTTATTCCATCGTCTAACAATCGATCTAAGGGCCCATAACCAGACAGCGCGGCATGGAGGGGAGTTCCTCTCAGAGGGAACGCCTTACGGCGTAACAAGATTCTCGGTTGGAATTCTGTGTGGCCAAAAGAATATTGAGTTACGAAGTCAGTGAGAGCTATGGATGGCAATACGTTGTAGAGACATATAATAGCCTTTGATCCCTGTGATCTCGTTCTCTTTCGCTCCCAATAGGACAATTGATGCATCATATTAGTGCACATATCACGCTTCTCTATAAGAAGCTTGACTCCTCCAAAAACAGATAACAATATCAATAACACACAAAGCATGAATGGTATTTCAGTTAAAGCGTTTGGAGAATACATCGTTTGGAGTGTAAGGCGTTTGGATTGGGAGGAGGTCCACGGAGCTAAGGAGTGGCAACTATGTATGTATTGGAGAGGTGGTGTGGGTGCCGCAACGTATGAAGACTATCAAAAGAACAGAAAATAACGCACAGTTTCGTTGCGCAAGTGGGGAGAGTAGCGTAGTAACTTGGTATGGGCAGCGTGCTAGTCGAAGGAGAATCCTACACAAAAGATAGCATTCAACACATAGAGAATTGCATAAAACTCAGGTGACAGGAAGAGCGCAGGTGACAGGCGTCGGAGGAGCCCATGCTGGTGCCTGAAAGCCTGAAGCGTAGACAAAGAACAAAGGAGTTACTATGACAGAACTGGCAAAAAATGCAGCTAGAATTTATCTGATGGCACATTCATTACATTTGGGACTAATAGTAGAATTGTCATGCACAGAGACGCCACAAAACCAGTGGCTCAAATTTGAGTAGGGTAGGAAATCCCCTGCACTTTTCATACCATGTTAAACATAACCATGGGGAAGACCAAATATGAAGGATAAGTATTGAATGCATTATTATTCACAATAATACACATTTATAATACATAGGAGTGACCCTTGGTTTCACATTCCAAGTGGTCTCTTGGACTCCATTAGACCGTTCAGCGCCGACACCTTAACCCTTGGCAGATTAGGTGTCCAACAGATTTAAATTCTGGATCCAACGAGCACCACCCTGCATACTTTGGACAGACCCAGAGTGAGATAAACTGGAAATCATGAAATAATGTGTTTCTTGTCAATATTTTGGAGGGAAAGAAAGCAAGCTACTTTTTTAGTCGCATTTTCAATTTATTTCTTTGAAGGTCTATTCAAATTTTAAGTGTACGTACTCATCTGATGCGGAATGAAATTTCAGATCCAACCAATACGCAAAATTCACTTAATGGTTTCTCACGTTTACAATTCCTCGACTCCTTCAGAATGTAACTTTCTCTTTCATAAATATAAAAGTTACAAAGTTTTCCATTGGAAAAATAAAAGAATTTCATTATGAATATTCAGCGCAATGTCGTCCAAATTTTTTAGACCAAACATCAGAATGGAATGCAAACTAAAGAGGGAAAACCAACATCACTAAAAAAAAATCCCCTTGCTGGCAGACTAAATAATATAAATATGAAACAAAGATTCACAAGTAAGAATAAATAAAGCTGCTATGGTTTCTGTAGGTCAAAATAAACAAATAGAGCTAGAGATTTGGAAAAAAAGAACAGCAGCATATCTTCAACAAAGAATAAACAGAGAAAATAAGTGGAGAGGTCTGTCCCATTGAACAGATAACATCATAGAATTTTGTTTTGATCTGGCTAAAGTGGTTCAGAGGAGTAATTGTTATCATCTCCACCTTGCTTCAAACCACACATGTGACATGTTCACTCTTCATGAGCTAATTGTTGATTGAGGCTTTCCATAAGCAATGAAAGTGTATCTCACTCTTGCTTACAGGCCAGAGGGTGGGGTGAGTCTTGAGAGAAGTTACATAAAAATGAAAAATAATATCATAAAATTATCCAAGACAGGCAAACAATTAAAAAATAAGCATCTGAATATTATCATTATCTATAAAAATAAGATGAATCTTGCCAAAAGAATTACTTGTGAAACAATCTGGTCTCAAACAAATATAAAGAAGGCAATAAATGGGTATACATGGGTAATCTGGCATTCTTAAAAGTCAGTCATACAAATATCTGTTGCTTATAATACCTTCTGTTCATAAGGCTCGTATATGGGAATTGTACTGCACGAAGTAGATAGATGAACCACACAGGAAGCATCAAATGAAAACTTTTACATCTAAAATTAAAGTCCAGAACTGATTCTAAAAATAGGTTAGGAATGTAGTGCGATTGGATGATGTCTGGAAAGGCATTTGGTAGAACTATGACAAACCTGGTTAGTTAAAAAGAGGATATCTCTACCTGATAGGGTAAATGTATGTTTTCTCTTTTGTTACCTTACAGATCTTCATATCTTCCTACCCTTTAGCATATCCGACACACTATGGAATGTCCTCTCCCGCAACATTTACAACAGGCTAATACAATAGAATCAGTTCAGCGGATTCAAAATGATCCTCTGTTTTGATCTCGAATAGTACTTGGACTCATTCATTTGCAACTTTCTTGATTATTGAAATATGTCTGCATCGAGAGCCTACTGATAGAAACCGAAAAGATGTAGCGTGGGGTACCAAGACATGTTGAGAAGGAAAAAATCGATATGATAGGGGTAAGGAAGAGGAGATTGGACAACAGGCAATACTCACCTGCTCTCTGACTTCATCTGAAATCTCTAATAAATCATATGGCATGCCATCTAGAATACGATCTAGTTCTTCGGTCAGAGCATGGAATCTACCCGAAATTGCTTCACCGTCCAAAGCCTGGATCACGCCATTAAAGTTGAAACCCCAAATTAATCCTCCGCCGTGATTAAAAACCATGAAAACAAACCTCTATGTAATGTGTAGCTGAAAGATAAAGAAATGTGCTCAAACACAATTTTATCTATGAAAATAGGTGAAGCATTGTGTATTCCAAATGATTTTCTGAACGACCAAGAAACATATTGCCCAGAAAGAGTTGATGCAAAGGAGAGGCATAGAGAAGAGAATGAATGAAGTGATCATTACCAGGTACAGTTTGCTGCCATCATGGCAGAGTTGAAGCAGTCTTTTCACAGAATGGAATGTTTTTCGTAGCGAAGAAAAGCACTCCGCTGCCACCCGAGGAAGGGGTCCCTGCAATTCTCGAAGTTCTTCAAACAATGGAAGTAACAGTTGAATCCTCCTAACGAGGTCGAAACAGTCTTTCTTTTGGCTTTTTCTGTAGTCCCTGTTCATGGTACCTCACATTGTTCGAAAATTCTTGGCCTTCGCTTGAGAAAACGGAATCGTCGCTGAGAGTAAAGATGGTGAGGTTTTGCAGGCGCAGAAGCTCAGGGGACTTGAAGAACTCCATTAATGTACAGTGGATGATACTCGGCCGGCATCTGAGTGGAGGGAGAGATGGAATCTTGGTGGCCACCTCCGTGAGAATTACCTGTGACGACGAGGCTGCAGTGGGCGGCAATGGCTTCCAAGTTTGTTCCGTTGGGCAGCTTTTGCAGATCGGCGTAGGTGAAGAGGCCCTTGGCGATGTGGTGGGAGAAGGGCCATCATTGAGTGACAACTGTCTTAAGGATGGAAGACGATCTAATGGCTGGAGTTTATTCCATCGTCTAACAATCGATCTAAGGGCCCATAACCAGACAGCGCGGCATGGAGGGGAGTTCCTCTCAGAGGGAACGCCTTACCGCGTAAAAATACACATTAATTATTATTAACAAGTCAGACCTTAAAGCTAGAGCCTAGAATAGATTAGAAGTCTGGATTTTAAAATGCTAGTTAATGGAGAATTCCAAAAATATGAAGTGCATTCAATTATATTAAATGATTATACACGTCAACAACATTTTTAGGCTATTTGTGGTGAATATGGCACCAGATGATGTTTCTTAACCTCAATTTGTCCCATGATGCAACTATTTTAAGCTTTCAAAACATAATTCAAACTAATTTGTCAGACCTTTGAGAACTGTCTCGACCTTAAACTATCTGTCCAGCACCCTACGTCTGATTGCAACTCAAATGTAGCTGGACCAATCAGAACACTTTAACTGAAATTTCAAGGATGAAACAGAAACAACCAAAGAAAGCATGAATAAGCTTGCAACTTTTAAGTCGAATGTATTTCTTAATAATATGCTTTATTTTATTATTAACAAAGTCACTTACTTCATCAAATATACCCTTTTGGGGTATGATGGTTATTACTCATAGGGAACCAGCAAAATAGAACAAACCTCATAAGCCCAATAACTTATAAAACATTAAAAGGGAAAGTGTTTCAAAGAACACAACAGATTTATCTCAAACAATTCAGACCCTAGTTTTCACTCAAACACTAGTCTAGGGAACAGATTTTATTTTCGCTAATCACATTCATTTTATTTTCTCCACACTCAACATTGTTTTGACAGCCACATTGGATAGCACATAAAGGGGGGGATGGGAACGACCTCCATGGCTTTGTTTTAGTCTACCATTTTGCATCAGCAGAAATCAGAAGAAATGAAATGGAACTTCTCCAATCCCACTCTAAACTGCACAATATCAATTACAAAGCATAGAAGAAACTCCGAGGTAGAAGAATGAATCATAAAGGATGTGTGATATTTGGGGCTATGGCTTATAAATTGAGCAAACAGCAGAGATGCATTCAAAAACAAATGAGAACAGCACTAAGGGACCAGTGTAAATTGATAGTGCCAATGAAATATTTGATGTCTGACAACTTTGGGAATGCAATGAAAGCCAATGGATGTTTGTCTAAAAGAAAGATATTTTACACGCAAGCAAAAGGAAAGGCTAAAAAGGGGAATTGCTTGAAGAGAATTATAATTGACCTTTGAGAACTGTCTCAACCTTAAACTATCTGTCCAGCACCCTACGTCTGATTGCAACTCAAATGTAGCTGGACCAATCAGAACACTTTAACTGAAATTTCAAGGATGAAACAGAAACAACCAAAGAAAGCATGAATAAGCTTGCAACTTTTATGTCGAATGTATTTCTTAATAATATGCTTTATTTTATTATTAACAAAGTCACTTACTTCATCAAATATACCCTTTTGGGGTATAATGGTTATTACTTATAGGGAACCAGCAAAATAGAACAAACCTCATAAGCCCAATAACTTATAAAACATTAAAAGGGAAAGTGTTTCAAAGAACACAACAGATTTATCTCAAACAATTCAGACCCTAGTTTTCACTCAAACACTAGTCTAGGGAACAGATTTCCAATTTTTTACTACATATACAATCTTCAAATCATTCAACACGTTTAAAATCATCCTACTTTAATCTGAAATGAAAATTGTGAAGTCAATTCAGATTAATCTAGTCTGCCCAATTATGTAACAACCAAAACTATCTCAAGAAATACTAAAGAAAAGGAGATATGCATATTTTTCAATGACAAAGGAAGCAAAGGACAAAGCCACAGCTAAAAGGAGATAAACTTCCTCAACTCATAAGCACATAGCACTTGATCCATGGAAAAGAAAACAAATTTCCAACCAAGTTTCCGTAAGAAGGGGGCAAGTTTCAAGGACAAGTTGTTAGACTCCCTCACTTTTCATGTAACAGCATCCCAGCATCCCATAAAACACATACATACAAGTATAAACTATAGACTAAAAGGATAGACAGAAGCAAAAGACAACAGACTAAAACGATAAACTGCCTTTCCTAAGCGAAAAACAACACAGACTGACAGGATAAATTTCCTTCCCTCTCCTTAAATATATCTGATTATCAACCCATAAAAACATTTGGCTAGTTTCATGCCAGCACGTGTCCAGTTCAAATACCCCTGGGTGAGGTGCACTAGCCAAAATAGTTTACTGGGGATGCCATCTACGAATGTGGAAGCATCCCAGATTTCCTGGCAAGTTTTTACTTGGAAAAAGAAATAAATCAACCCATAAAACAATATAAAATAAAATAAGTAAATATTGCTTGCATAATGTATCATTAAAAAGCAGTCCATGTAAAATTTCCAAATGCAGTTTTCACCACAGAAACTATTAGCACAGGCAGTCCAAATCAGTAAATGTATCCCAATACAATCAGCTATGTATAAATTGTCTAACAAATATGTCTGGATGACGTAAGTTGTTTGTACATATCACAATCTCAGCATTCAAATTGGAGAAACTGACCACTAATAGAAAGCCCACATTCAGTCATATTATGCATATTTTGCAGGATCATCCGCTCTATATTCCAGAATTGCTTGGTTCATGCAAATCCCACTCATGTCTTCCAAATGCTACAAAAGAGTTTATGCATGTCCTTAAGTAATTTACATAGTTAAGTTTCTTACACAAAGGCAGACAGTCATTGTTAGATCAATTGAGAAACCACTGGAACAAAAAATAAAAATTGTAAATATTTTTGTCAGATTGCAGGCCACAGGGAATGGCCTAGCTCTCTGTATTGGGGATGCTTCCTGGACATGATTTCTCATGGATACCACTGTACTCAAATTGCAAAGGCAAAATACATCACAAATACACAGACAACAACTAAAATAAAAGAATCTTTAGCTCCTTATTGACCTACTACTACTCATGATGATCACCAGTGCTGCTGTTTCTGTAAAACCCCATCTGATCCTCTGAGCTCATCAAGAGGGACCGAAGAATCTCGCTGCTGTCGCTGGAAGCCCACTCCATCGGATCCACAGAGCTTATGAGCGGCCGAAGAATCTCATGCACGACTACCCATCTGTTGCTGAAAACATCCGCAATCTTTATACCCACATAATTGACAGAGAAGGGTTTGCTGTCGCTCACAACCAGCGATTGCCCGTGGAGGAGAGTCTTCAGTCTTGTGCCCGCCGGAAGCTGCACCAGATCTGCCAAAGGCAGCCTCATGTTGGGAACCACATGGTACCTCACATTGTTCGAAAATTCTTGGCCTTCGCTTGAGAAAACGGAATCGTCGCTGAGAGTAAAGATGGTGAGGTTTTGCAGGCGCAGAAGCTCAGGGGACTTGATGCGCATGGCCAAGGCGAGGATGCTGTAACCGCGATCTCTAAGACTGAGCGCTGCATCTTACAGCATGAAGGGCGTTATGACATTCAGGGGATGATCAGGACCAGGACTAGTTGATGATGATGGTGATGGTGACATCATTGCAGGAACAGGGGCTCTCGCAGTTGTGTCATAATTACTGTGATCAAGATCAAGATCAAGAAGCAGCTTGTCGACGCCATGGATCGCTAACAACCCGTCATTGAGAATGTTAGGATGCGAGACAAGAACTCCATTAATGTACACTGGATGATACTCGGCCGGCATCTGAGTGGAGGGAGAGATGGAATCTTGGCGGCCACCTCCGTGAGAATTACCTGTGACGACGAGGCTGCAGTGGGCGGCAATGGCTTCTAGGTTTGTTCCGTTGGGCAGCTTTTGCAGATCGGCGTAGGTGAAGAGGCCCTTGGTGATGTGGTGGGAGAAGGCCCATCATTGAGTGACAACTGTCTTAAGGATGGAAGACGATCTAATGGCTAGAGTTTATTCCATCGTCTAACAATCGATCTAAGGGCCCATAACCAGACAGCGCGGCATGGAGGGGAGTTCCTCTCAGAGGGAACGCCTTACGGCGTAACAAGATTCTCGGTTGGAATTCTGTGTGGCCAAAAGAATATTGAGTTACGAAGTCAGTGAGAGCTATGGATGGCAATACGTTGTAGAGACATATAATAGCCTTTGATCCCTGTGATCTCGTTCTCTTTCGCTCCCAATAGGACAATTGATGCATCATATTAGTGCACATATCACGCTTCTCTATAAGAAGCTTGACTCCTCCAAAAACAGATAACAATATCAATAACACACAAAGCATGAATGGTATTTCAGTTAAAGCGTTTGGAGAATACATCGTTTGGAGTGTAAGGCGTTTGGATTGGGAGGAGGTCCACGGAGCTAAGGAGCGGCAACTATGTATGTATTGGAGAGGTGGTGTGGGTGCCGCAACGTATGAAGACTATCAAAAGAACAGAAAATAACGCACAGTTTCGTTGCGCAAGTGGGGAGAGTAGCGTAGTAACTTGGTATGGGCAGCGTGCTAGTCGAAGGAGAATCCTACACAAAAGATAGCATTCAACACATAGAGAATTGCATAAAACTCAGGTGACAGGAAGAGCGCAGGTGACAGGCGTCGGAGGAGCCCATGCTGGTGCCTGAAAGCCTGAAGCGTAGACAAAGAACAAAGGAGTTACTATGACAGAACTGGCAAAAAATGCAGCTAGAATTTATCTGATGGCACATTCATTACATTTGGGACTAATAGTAGAATTGTCATGCACAGAGACGCCACAAAACCAGTGGCTCAAATTTGAGTAGGGTAGGAAATCCCCTGCACTTTTCATACCATGTTAAACATAACCATGGGGAAGACCAAATATGAAGGATAAGTATTGAATGCATTATTATTCACAATAATACACATTTATAATACATAGGAGTGACCCTTGGTTTCACATTCCAAGTGGTCTCTTGGACTCCATTAGACCGTTCAGCGCCGACACCTTAACCCTTGGCAGATTAGGTGTCCAACAGATTTAAATTCTGGATCCAACGAGCACCACCCTGCATACTTTGGACAGACCCAGAGTGAGATAAACTGGAAATCATGAAATAATGTGTTTCTTGTCAATATTTTGGAGGGAAAGAAAGCAAGCTACTTTTTTAGTCGCATTTTCAATTTATTTCTTTGAAGGTCTATTCAAATTTTAAGTGTACGTACTCATCTGATGCGGAATGAAATTTCAGATCCAACCAATACGCAAAATTCACTTAATGGTTTCTCACGTTTACAATTCCTCGACTCCTTCAGAATGTAACTTTCTCTTTCATAAATATAAAAGTTACAAAGTTTTCCATTGGAAAAATAAAAGAATTTCATTATGAATATTCAGCGCAATGTCGTCCAAATTTTTTAGACCAAACATCAGAATGGAATGCAAACTAAAGAGGGAAAACCAACATCACTAAAAAAAAATCCCCTTGCTGGCAGACTAAATAATATAAATATGAAACAAAGATTCACAAGTAAGAATAAATAAAGCTGCTATGGTTTCTGTAGGTCAAAATAAACAAATAGAGCTAGAGATTTGGAAAAAAAGAACAGCAGCATATCTTCAACAAAGAATAAACAGAGAAAATAAGTGGAGAGGTCTGTCCCATTGAACAGATAACATCATAGAATTTTGTTTTGATCTGGCTAAAGTGGTTCAGAGGAGTAATTGTTATCATCTCCACCTTGCTTCAAACCACACATGTGACATGTTCACTCTTCATGAGCTAATTGTTGATTGAGGCTTTCCATAAGCAATGAAAGTGTATCTCACTCTTGCTTACAGGCCAGAGGGTGGGGTGAGTCTTGAGAGAAGTTACATAAAAATGAAAAATAATATCATAAAATTATCCAAGACAGGCAAACAATTAAAAAATAAGCATCTGAATATTATCATTATCTATAAAAATAAGATGAATCTTGCCAAAAGAATTACTTGTGAAACAATCTGGTCTCAAACAAATATAAAGAAGGCAATAAATGGGTATACATGGGTAATCTGGCATTCTTAAAAGTCAGTCATACAAATATCTGTTGCTTATAATACCTTCTGTTCATAAGGCTCGTATATGGGAATTGTACTGCACGAAGTAGATAGATGAACCACACAGGAAGCATCAAATGAAAACTTTTACATCTAAAATTAAAGTCCAGAACTGATTCTAAAAATAGGTTAGGAATGTAGTGCGATTGGATGATGTCTGGAAAGGCATTTGGTAGAACTATGACAAACCTGGTTAGTTAAAAAGAGGATATCTCTACCTGATAGGGTAAATGTATGTTTTCTCTTTTGTTACCTTACAGATCTTCATATCTTCCTACCCTTTAGCATATCCGACACACTATGGAATGTCCTCTCCCGCAACATTTACAACAGGCTAATACAATAGAATCAGTTCAGCGGATTCAAAATGATCCTCTGTTTTGATCTCGAATAGTACTTGGACTCATTCATTTGCAACTTTCTTGATTATTGAAATATGTCTGCATCGAGAGCCTACTGATAGAAACCGAAAAGATGTAGCGTGGGGTACCAAGACATGTTGAGAAGGAAAAAATCGATATGATAGGGGTAAGGAAGAGGAGATTGGACAACAGGCAATACTCACCTGCTCTCTGACTTCATCTGAAATCTCTAATAAATCATATGGCATGCCATCTAGAATACGATCTAGTTCTTCGGTCAGAGCATGGAATCTACCCGAAATTGCTTCACCGTCCAAAGCCTGGATCACGCCATTAAAGTTGAAACCCCAAATTAATCCTCCGCCGTGATTAAAAACCATGAAAACAAACCTCTATGTAATGTGTAGCTGAAAGATAAAGAAATGTGCTCAAACACAATTTTATCTATGAAAATAGGTGAAGCATTGTGTATTCCAAATGATTTTCTGAACGACCAAGAAACATATTGCCCAGAAAGAGTTGATGCAAAGGAGAGGCATAGAGAAGAGAATGAATGAAGTGATCATTACCAGGTACAGTTTGCTGCCATCATGGCAGAGTTGAAGCAGTCTTTTCACAGAATGGAATGTTTTTCGTAGCGAAGAAAAGCACTCCGCTGCCACCCGAGGAAGGGGTCCCTGCAATTCTCGAAGTTCTTCAAACAATGGAAGTAACAGTTGAATCCTCCTAACGAGGTCGAAACAGTCTTTCTTTTGGCTTTTTCTGTAGTCCCTGTTCATGGTACCTCACATTGTTCGAAAATTCTTGGCCTTCGCTTGAGAAAACGGAATCGTCGCTGAGAGTAAAGATGGTGAGGTTTTGCAGGCGCAGAAGCTCAGGGGACTTGAAGAACTCCATTAATGTACAGTGGATGATACTCGGCCGGCATCTGAGTGGAGGGAGAGATGGAATCTTGGTGGCCACCTCCGTGAGAATTACCTGTGACGACGAGGCTGCAGTGGGCGGCAATGGCTTCCAAGTTTGTTCCGTTGGGCAGCTTTTGCAGATCGGCGTAGGTGAAGAGGCCCTTGGCGATGTGGTGGGAGAAGGGCCATCATTGAGTGACAACTGTCTTAAGGATGGAAGACGATCTAATGGCTGGAGTTTATTCCATCGTCTAACAATCGATCTAAGGGCCCATAACCAGACAGCGCGGCATGGAGGGGAGTTCCTCTCAGAGGGAACGCCTTACCGCGTAAAAATACACATTAATTATTATTAACAAGTCAGACCTTAAAGCTAGAGCCTAGAATAGATTAGAAGTCTGGATTTTAAAATGCTAGTTAATGGAGAATTCCAAAAATATGAAGTGCATTCAATTATATTAAATGATTATACACGTCAACAACATTTTTAGGCTATTTGTGGTGAATATGGCACCAGATGATGTTTCTTAACCTCAATTTGTCCCATGATGCAACTATTTTAAGCTTTCAAAACATAATTCAAACTAATTTGTCAGACCTTTGAGAACTGTCTCGACCTTAAACTATCTGTCCAGCACCCTACGTCTGATTGCAACTCAAATGTAGCTGGACCAATCAGAACACTTTAACTGAAATTTCAAGGATGAAACAGAAACAACCAAAGAAAGCATGAATAAGCTTGCAACTTTTAAGTCGAATGTATTTCTTAATAATATGCTTTATTTTATTATTAACAAAGTCACTTACTTCATCAAATATACCCTTTTGGGGTATGATGGTTATTACTCATAGGGAACCAGCAAAATAGAACAAACCTCATAAGCCCAATAACTTATAAAACATTAAAAGGGAAAGTGTTTCAAAGAACACAACAGATTTATCTCAAACAATTCAGACCCTAGTTTTCACTCAAACACTAGTCTAGGGAACAGATTTTATTTTCGCTAATCACATTCATTTTATTTTCTCCACACTCAACATTGTTTTGACAGCCACATTGGATAGCACATAAAGGGGGGGATGGGAACGACCTCCATGGCTTTGTTTTAGTCTACCATTTTGCATCAGCAGAAATCAGAAGAAATGAAATGGAACTTCTCCAATCCCACTCTAAACTGCACAATATCAATTACAAAGCATAGAAGAAACTCCGAGGTAGAAGAATGAATCATAAAGGATGTGTGATATTTGGGGCTATGGCTTATAAATTGAGCAAACAGCAGAGATGCATTCAAAAACAAATGAGAACAGCACTAAGGGACCAGTGTAAATTGATAGTGCCAATGAAATATTTGATGTCTGACAACTTTGGGAATGCAATGAAAGCCAATGGATGTTTGTCTAAAAGAAAGATATTTTACACGCAAGCAAAAGGAAAGGCTAAAAAGGGGAATTGCTTGAAGAGAATTATAATTGACCTTTGAGAACTGTCTCAACCTTAAACTATCTGTCCAGCACCCTACGTCTGATTGCAACTCAAATGTAGCTGGACCAATCAGAACACTTTAACTGAAATTTCAAGGATGAAACAGAAACAACCAAAGAAAGCATGAATAAGCTTGCAACTTTTATGTCGAATGTATTTCTTAATAATATGCTTTATTTTATTATTAACAAAGTCACTTACTTCATCAAATATACCCTTTTGGGGTATAATGGTTATTACTTATAGGGAACCAGCAAAATAGAACAAACCTCATAAGCCCAATAACTTATAAAACATTAAAAGGGAAAGTGTTTCAAAGAACACAACAGATTTATCTCAAACAATTCAGACCCTAGTTTTCACTCAAACACTAGTCTAGGGAACAGATTTCCAATTTTTTACTACATATACAATCTTCAAATCATTCAACACGTTTAAAATCATCCTACTTTAATCTGAAATGAAAATTGTGAAGTCAATTCAGATTAATCTAGTCTGCCCAATTATGTAACAACCAAAACTATCTCAAGAAATACTAAAGAAAAGGAGATATGCATATTTTTCAATGACAAAGGAAGCAAAGGACAAAGCCACAGCTAAAAAGAGATAAACTTCCTCAACTCATAAGCACATAGCACTTGATCCATGGAAAAGAAAACAAATTTCCAACCAAGTTTCCGTAAGAAGGGGGCAAGTTTCAAGGACAAGTTGTTAGACTCCCTCACTTTTCATGTAACAGCATCCCAGCATCCCATAAAACACATACATACAAGTATAAACTATAGACTAAAAGGATAGACAGAAGCAAAAGACAACAGACTAAAACGATAAACTGCCTTTCCTAAGCGAAAAACAACACAGACTGACAGGATAAATTTCCTTCCCTCTCCTTAAATATATCTGATTATCAACCCATAAAAACATTTGGCTAGTTTCATGCCAGCACGTGTCCAGTTCAAATACCCCTGGGTGAGGTGCACTAGCCAAAATAGTTTACTGGGGATGCCATCTACGAATGTGGAAGCATCCCAGATTTCCTGGCAAGTTTTTACTTGGAAAAAGAAATAAATCAACCCATAAAACAATATAAAATAAAATAAGTAAATATTGCTTGCATAATGTATCATTAAAAAGCAGTCCATGTAAAATTTCCAAATGCAGTTTTCACCACAGAAACTATTAGCACAGGCAGTCCAAATCAGTAAATGTATCCCAATACAATCAGCTATGTATAAATTGTCTAACAAATATGTCTGGATGACGTAAGTTGTTTGTACATATCACAATCTCAGCATTCAAATTGGAGAAACTGACCACTAATAGAAAGCCCACATTCAGTCATATTATGCATATTTTGCAGGATCATCCGCTCTATATTCCAGAATTGCTTGGTTCATACAAATCCCACTCATGTCTTCCAAATGCTACAAAAGAGTTTATGCATGTCCTTAAGTAATTTACATAGTTAAGTTTCTTACACAAAGGCAGACAGTCATTGTTAGATCAATTGAGAAACCACTGGAACAAAAAATAAAAATTGTAAATATTTTTGTCAGATTGCAGGCCACAGGGAATGGCCTAGCTCTCTGTATTGGGGATGCCCCAGCATTAGCATTTGTAAGGAATGTCTCGACTCTCAACATTACCTTGATGTAGGGGAAATTCCGTGACATTCTCAAGTCATTGACTACAGAAAAATGGCAGAGGGGCACATTTCCAAGGCATCCCCTATCTCAGGGCACAGACTATAGTAAATCCAAGGGTTGCCTTCTAGACCACAGGGAACATGTGCCCAAGAAAAATAGGAAAATTTAACATTAGGCAATCTGCTCAGCAAGACAAGCTAAATTAATGCCATTACCCACACAATATAGACTATAGGAAATCCTTGGGTTGCCTTCTAGACCATACGGAGCATGTGCCACAGAAACATAGAGGAAACTGTAAAATCAAGTAATCTGCCCAACAACACAAACTAAATTAATGCGATTACCCACACAATACATAGGTAATCATCGTCTTTTTTGACTAAGAATACACACAGGATGTGTATATGAAGAATGTAATTTCCAATCATCTTATGAATGAAATTACAGTTTTTTCTCCAGATAAAATGAATAAAAAAATAGGTATTCGTTAAAAAGTAGTTATCGATTGCAAAGAACTTAAACCATTAGCCTAAGCCTATGCCTCTCATGCATAAGCCTGGATTACCTCCATATTGGATTCAAAAGCTGTAAGTTACCAAACCATTTCCCGTGTATTTCTGTATCTGATACAAGACAGCTGGAAAACACCATGAAAATGTTTCCATGCAATTCGTTGAAGCAGTCTTTTCGCAGCGAAGAAAAGCACTCCGCTGCCACCCGAGGAAGGGGTCCCTGCAATTCTCGAAGTTCTTCAAACAATGGAAGTAACAGTTGAATCCTCCTAACGAGGTCGAAACAGTCTTTCTTCTGGCTTTTTCTGTAGTCCCTGTTCATGGTACCTCACATTGTTCGAAAATTCTTGGCCTTCGCTTGAGAAAACGGAATCGTCGCTGAGAGTAAAGATGGTGTACAGTGGATGATACTCGGCCGGCATCTGAGTGGAGGGAGAGATGGAATCTTGGCGGCCACCTCCGTGAGAATTACCTGTGACGACGAGGCTGCAGTGGGCGGCAATGGCTTCCAGGTTTGCCAATTACCTGTGACGACGAGGCTGCAGTGGGCGGCAATGGCTTCCAGGGTTGTTCAGTTGGGCAGCTTTTGCAGATCGGCCTAGGTGAAGAGGCCCTTGGCGATGTGGTGGGAGAAGGCCCATCATTCAGGGACAACTGTCTTAAGGATGAAAGACGATCTAATGGCTGGAGTTTATTCCATCGTCTAACAATCGATCCAAGGGCCCATAACCAGACAGCGCGGCATGGAGGGGAGTTCCTCTCAGAGGGAACGCCTTACGGCGTAAATATGTTGCTAAACTATTTTTTGGTTAGTTTAAGATAAAAAGGGATGTACAGTGGATGATACTCGGCCGACATCTGAGTGGAGGGAGAGATGGAATCTTGGTGGCCACCTCCGTGAGAATTACCTGTGACGACGAGGCTGCAGTGGGCGGCAATGGCTTCCAAGTTTGTTCCGTTGGGCAGCTTTTGCAGATCGGCGTAGGTGAAGAGGCCCTTGGCGATGTGGTGGGAGAAGGGCCATCATTGAGTGACAACTGTCTTAAGGATGGAAGACGATCTAATGGCTGGAGTTTATTCCATCGTCTAACAATCGATCTAAGGGCCCATAACCAGACAGCGCGGCATGGAGGGGAGTTCCTCTCAGAGGGAACGCCTTACCGCGTAAAAATACACATTAATTATTATTAACAAGTCAGACCTTAAAGCTAGAGCCTAGAATAGATTAGAAGTCTGGATTTTAAAATGCTAGTTAATGGAGAATTCCAAAAATATGAAGTGCATTCAATTATATTAAATGATTATACACGTCAACAACATTTTTAAGGCTATTTGGGGTGAATATGGCACCAGATGATGTTTCTTAACCTCAATTTGTCCCATGATGCAACTATTTTAAGCTTTCAAAACATAATTCAAACTAATTTGTCAGACCTTTGAGAACTGTCTCGACCTTAAACTATTTGTCCAGCACCCTACGTCTGATTGCAACTCAAATGTAGCTGGACCAATCAGAACACTTTAACTGAAATTTCAAGGATGAAACAGAAACAACCAAAGAAAGCATGAATAAGCTTGCAACTTTTAAGTCGAATGTATTTCTTAATAATATGCTTTATTTTATTATTAACAAAGTCACTTACTTCATCAAATATACCCTTTTGGGGTATGATGGTTATTACTCATAGGGAACCAGCAAAATAGAACAAACCTCATAAGCCCAATAACTTATAAAACATTAAAAGGGAAAGTGTTTCAAAGAACACAACAGATTTATCTCAAACAATTCAGACCCTAGTTTTCACTCAAACACTAGTCTAGGGAACAGATTTTATTTTCGCTAATCACATTCATTTTATTTTCTCCACACTCAACATTGTTTTGACAGCCACATTGGATAGCACATAAAGGGGGGGATGGGAACGACCTCCATGGCTTTGTTTTAGTCTACCATTTTGCATCAGCAGAAATCAGAAGAAATGAAATGGAACTTCTCCAATCCCACTCTAAACTGCACAATATCAATTACAAAGCATAGAAGAAACTCCGAGGTAGAAGAATGAATCATAAAGGATGTGTGATATTTGGGGCTATGGCTTATAAATTGAGCAAACAGCAGAGATGCATTCAAAAACAAATGAGAACAGCACTAAGGGACCAGTGTAAATTGATAGTGCCAATGAAATATTTGATGTCTGACAACTTTGGGAATGCAATGAAAGCCAATGGATGTTTGTCTAAAAGAAAGATATTTTACACGCAAGCAAAAGGAAAGGCTAAAAAGGGGAATTGCTTGAAGAGAATTATAATTGACCTTTGAGAACTGTCTCAACCTTAAACTATCTGTCCAGCACCCTACGTCTGATTGCAACTCAAATGTAGCTGGACCAATCAGAACACTTTAACTGAAATTTCAAGGATGAAACAGAAACAACCAAAGAAAGCATGAATAAGCTTGCAACTTTTATGTCGAATGTATTTCTTAATAATATGCTTTATTTTATTATTAACAAAGTCACTTACTTCATCAAATATACCCTTTTGGGGTATAATGGTTATTACTTATAGGGAACCAGCAAAATAGAACAAACCTCATAAGCCCAATAACTTATAAAACATTAAAAGGGAAAGTGTTTCAAAGAACACAACAGATTTATCTCAAACAATTCAGACCCTAGTTTTCACTCAAACACTAGTCTAGGGAACAGATTTCCAATTTTTTACTACATATACAATCTTCAAATCATTCAACACGTTTAAAATCATCCTACTTTAATCTGAAATGAAAATTGTGAAGTCAATTCAGATTAATCTAGTCTGCCCAATTATGTAACAACCAAAACTATCTCAAGAAATACTAAAGAAAAGGAGATATGCATATTTTTCAATGACAAAGGAAGCAAAGGACAAAGCCACAGCTAAAAAGAGATAAACTTCCTCAACTCATAAGCACATAGCACTTGATCCATGGAAAAGAAAACAAATTTCCAACCAAGTTTCCGTAAGAAGGGGGCAAGTTTCAAGGACAAGTTGTTAGACTCCCTCACTTTTCATGTAACAGCATCCCAGCATCCCATAAAACACATACATACAAGTATAAACTATAGACTAAAAGGATAGACAGAAGCAAAAGACAACAGACTAAAACGATAAACTGCCTTTCCTAAGCGAAAAACAACACAGACTGACAGGATAAATTTCCTTCCCTCTCCTTAAATATATCTGATTATCAACCCATAAAAACATTTGGCTAGTTTCATGCCAGCACGTGTCCAGTTCAAATACCCCTGGGTGAGGTGCACTAGCCAAAATAGTTTACTGGGGATGCCATCTACGAATGTGGAAGCATCCCAGATTTCCTGGCAAGTTTTTACTTGGAAAAAGAAATAAATCAACCCATAAAACAATATAAAATAAAATAAGTAAATATTGCTTGCATAATGTATCATTAAAAAGCAGTCCATGTAAAATTTCCAAATGCAGTTTTCACCACAGAAACTATTAGCACAGGCAGTCCAAATCAGTAAATGTATCCCAATACAATCAGCTATGTATAAATTGTCTAACAAATATGTCTGGATGACGTAAGTTGTTTGTACATATCACAATCTCAGCATTCAAATTGGAGAAACTGACCACTAATAGAAAGCCCACATTCAGTCATATTATGCATATTTTGCAGGATCATCCGCTCTATATTCCAGAATTGCTTGGTTCATGCAAATCCCACTCATGTCTTCCAAATGCTACAAAAGAGTTTATGCATGTCCTTAAGTAATTTACATAGTTAAGTTTCTTACACAAAGGCAGACAGTCATTGTTAGATCAATTGAGAAACCACTGGAACAAAAAATAAAAATTGTAAATATTTTTGTCAGATTGCAGGCCACAGGGAATGGCCTAGCTCTCTGTATTGGGGATGCCCCAGCATTAGCATTTGTAAGGAATGTCTCGACTCTCAACATTACCTTGATGTAGGGGAAATTCCGTGACATTCTCAAGTCATTGACTACAGAAATATGGCAGAGGGGCACATTTCCAAGGCATCCCCTATCTCAGGGCACAGACTATAGTAAATCCAAGGGTTGCCTTCTAGACCACAGGGAACATGTGCCCAAGAAAAATAGGAAAATTTAACATTAGGCAATCTGCTCAGCAAGACAAGCTAAATTAATGCCATTACCCACACAATATAGACTATAGGAAATCCTTGGGTTGCCTTCTAGACCATACGGAGCATGTGCCACAGAAACATAGAGGAAACTGTAAAATCAAGTAATCTGCCCAACAACACAAACTAAATTAATGCGATTACCCACACAATACATAGGTAATCGTCGTCTTTTTTGACTAAGAATACACACAGGATGTGTATATGAAGAATGTAATTTCCAATCATCTTATCAATGAAATTACAGTTTTTTCTCCAGATAAAATGAATAAAAAAATAGGTATTCGTTAAAAAGTAGTTATCGATTGCAAAGAACTTAAACCATTAGCCTAAGCCTATGCCTCTCATGCATAAGCCTGGATTACCTCCATATTGGATTCAAAAGCTGTAAGTTACCAAACCATTTCCCGTGTATTTCTGTATCTGATACAAGACAGCTGGAAAACACCATGAAAATGTTTCCATGCAATTCGTTGAAGCAGTCTTTTCGCAGCGAAGAAAAGCACTCCGCTGCCACCCGAGGAAGGGGTCCCTGCAATTCTCGAAGTTCTTCAAACAATGGAAGTAACAGTTGAATCCTCCTAACGAGGTCGAAACAGTCTTTCTTCTGGCTTTTTCTGTAGTCCCTGTTCATGGTACCTCACATTGTTCGAAAATTCTTGGCCTTCGCTTGAGAAAACGGAATCGTCGCTGAGAGTAAAGATGGTGTACAGTGGATGATACTCGGCCGGCATCTGAGTGGAGGGAGAGATGGAATCTTGGCGGCCACCTCCGTGAGAATTACCTGTGACGACGAGGCTGCAGTGGGCGGCAATGGCTTCCAGGTTTGCCAATTACCTGTGACGACGAGGCTGCAGTGGGCGGCAATGGCTTCCAGGTTTGTTCCGTTGGGCAGCTTTTGCAGATCGGCCTAGGTGAAGAGGCCCTTGGCGATGTGGTGGGAGAAGGCCCATCATTCAGTGAAAACTGTCTTAAGGATGGAAGAGGATCTAATGGCTGGAGTTTATTCCATCGTCTAACAATCGATCCAAGGGCCCATAACCAGACAGCGCGGCATGGAGAGGAGTTCTTCTCAGAGGAACGCCTTACGGCGTAAATATGTTGCTAAACTATTTTTTGGTTAGTTTAAGATAAAAAGGGTTATATGGCCGTCTAGTTTCAATTATAAGATAAAATGATATTTTAACTATGATAAAATTTATTTAATTTTATATAAATAAGGGATTGAATATTAATTAGGGTAAAGCCCATTTGATTTTATATAAATAAGGGGTTGAATATTAGATTGTTTAATTTCAATTATATTAGGTTAATCAAACGATATTTTGTGAACAATTGTATACCATAATAGTATTTGCGAATTATTAAAAAACTTTAAAATTATTTAACAACACTTTGTTTCTTGAATAATTTTGAGTGTTTTGAAAAGAGTTTTTTTTATCTTAATTATTAGAATACATATTCGTTGTAATAATTTCGTTAAGAAAATAAAATGATTAAACTAATGGTGTCGAGGGCTCTACAATTCATTCAGTCGGGGGAGGAGAGAGTTTTTTTGTTTTGGTTTTTTTTTTGGTAATTTTATATTTAAAAATAATAAATAATAATTTAAATTAAAAATAGTAATAACAAAAAAATTAATATTGTCCATAATTATAATATTTTAATTTTATATAGTGATATAAAGTAATGGAAAATAAGAAAAAGAAAAATACTTTTTAGCATGAGGAAGAAATGTAATTTCTTCCTTGATGAATAAAAAAATTAATTTACTTTTTATTAAAAATAAATGTAATTTTTTCACTATTTAATATAGAGATAATAGAAAACAATATGATTGATATTACATTATGTGTGAACTTTACATCTGATATTTAAAACCAACATATATTAATAACAAAAATAAAATATTTCAATGTCCATTAAATAACGTAATTTTATATCTATTTTATATAGAGAAAATTAAATAATTTAAATTAAAAAATTTGTTCTATTTTCACTGTACATAACATAACAAGTGGCAGCGTAGTCCCCGACACTTAAGTAGATGTTATGCATTTAGAAAAATTGCAAATTGATATATGAAGTAGAAAAGTTAATTGCCTACAAAGGGATATGGACTTGCATACATTTTTGGTGGGTAGTAACCACTACTAAGTTGGAACATTTACACTTTTACTCCTAGATCAAGGATTGAATAAAACATAAATAATGGTAGGTGGTAGTAAGTATATTTATTTTCATTTCATTTCTATTATTTTTTTATGAAAATACTTACTTAAATTATGATGAGCCGTAAATGATGGCAGAATTTTGATTATGAAACTTAACAATAAAAAAACATTGCACAAATATTTAAAAATGGTGGCATAAATATTGTAACTACATCTAGAAATTATGGCAAAGAAATCTGAGGCTTGGCACATGTACACTTTTTCTCGTACATGTTAAAGCATTGAAGAAAACATAAATAATGGTAGGTAGTAACTACTAGTAGGTATATTTATTTCAATTTTATTTCTATTCATTTTTTATGGAAATACTTGTTTAAATTATGGTGAGCCTTAAGTGAGTATGAGCTATTTTCAAGGATGTTAAATATGAAGCTTAACAATGAAAAATCATTGCACAAATATTTAAAAATCATGGCATAAATACTGTAACTACATTAAGGAATTATGACAAAAAAATGTGAGGCAATTATCTACATGGCAGAAAGGCTATACCTTCAAAATTATGGTCCATCAAATGTTTGAAAAATAATATTTTCAATGATATTGAAAATTAAATATTTGTTTTACAAAGTTAAACATTATAACTTGGATTGGTCAATGCTAAACTAATAATGGTCAAAGGCAAATGGATTGCTATAGTCCTGCCATGACAACGACTTACAAGAGAGATCAATGCTAAACTAATAATGGTCAAAGGCAAATGGATTGCTATAGTCCTGCCATGACACCGACTTACAAGAGAGATCAATGCTAAACTAATAATGGTCAAAGGCAAATGGATTGCTATAGTCCTACCATGACAACGACTTACAAGAGAGATGTGTAATTTATTTTACTTTTAATATGGAGTTGATATATAAAATTTTAAAATATCAATAACGAAGAAAAATTTAACATAGACTGTAAATAAAATATTTCAAGACATAAGTTGAGTGAAAATTTTTAACATGAAATATATCTAGAAAAGGAAAAATTGAAAGAATTCTTATTCCATTAATAATTGATTTTTAATTCAATGTATGAGAGATATTTGTAACTCTTTCAATATTTAATATGGATTTGATATTTAATATTTTAGAAAATATTAATAAAAAAAATAATTAAATATATATACAAAATAAGAAGAAACATGTTTTAACATTTTAATATAAACAACTTAAATTATAAACAAGGAGCCACTGTTGTGGTGCTAGTCCCTGCCGATTAATAGAAGGGTTTGGTCAGTTATTATGATGAGATTTAATAGGTGTTTAATTTGCATTATCATCAGAGCTGGTTTGCATTACTAGTGTGTTGTAGGCATGCTTATTTGTATTAAGATTTAGTGAATTGGATAGCGAATTGTTGTATGGACTTTTTGACTTTATGCAAAGAGTGAAATATAATGAACTTTGCGTTTGTTAAGTAAGAATTGTGATAAATGTAAGAATAGTTTTAGACGTAATTTTCCAACGTGTCATGATTTAGAAAGTGTTTAGATTAATAATTAAAATGTAATAAAATTTAACAGTGAATCAGGTGTTTAATTTGCATTATCATCAAAGCTGGTTTGCATTACTAGTGTGTTGTAGGCATGCTTATTTGTATTAAGATTTAGTGAATTGGATAGCGAATTGTTGTATGGACTTTTTGACTTTATGCAAAGAGTGAAATATAATGAACTTTGCGTTTGTTAAGTAAGAATTGTGATAAATGTAAGAATAGTTTTAGACGTAATTTTCCAACGTGTCATGATTTAGAAAGTGTTTAGATTAATAATTAAAATGTAATAAAATTTAACAGTGAATCATGGAAACCTTGACGGGGAAAAACTATAAAAGGTAATAATAATGCATTATAATGTATGAAGAATTAGAGAGTGTTAAAGTAAGTAATGTATTTTAATAAGCATGGGGTATAAAATATATTTAAATGCATAATAATGAATTCATGGTGCATAAAAGATAGAATTTTGTTATTTGTTTACATTTGAATATTATGGAAATATTCATAAAATGATAATGAGCAAATAAACATTATTATGAATATAAATTTGTTAATTAAATCCGTGGTGGAGAGTGTTCAATATTTAGATAAATGATTGTCGAAAGTCAAAGAAGAACTTAAGCATTTAAAAATTATGGAGTCTTGAACCCATAATTGAAAGATTAGATATCTAGTAACATATTTGGACATAAGTGATTCCATTGGTTTTAATGTCAATGATTGGGGAATTATTCCATGGTCAAAAGAACAAAAGATATATTTATTTAAAAATATTGTTTATCATAACTTTAGTGTGAACTTTAAATTTGTCCAATTACTAATTAGCAAAGAAAAGCAAAGAAAATAAACCCTGCATCTAATTTCTAATTAGTAATTTGTTGCATTTAATTAGTAATTTGTTGTGATGCAAAAGGACATGACTTTTGGTCTTTTTTTATAGTTTTGGGTTAGTAAATATAGTATCTACGTACAATAGCAAAACAATTTTGATAAGTTTATTTTATAAATTAAAAACTAAAATAAACAGATTAAAATTAAAAAAACATTTAAACTCTACGAGTTGAAATGTAAATTGATCATGACCTGCAAGAAAAAATTCATTATATTTTGGTGTTGTATACTCTTGCTTTTTGCAATATCTGTGTTCCATTTAAGCAAGTTAGTTTTCTTATTGAAATTTTTTCAAAGTATAATGAAGGCACTTACATCACAGATAAACAGATGCCATTAAACATAGTTGTTTTTCTATTTTGTGATTATCTTAATTAGGGAGTATAGTTTAATATAATTCATTTATTTGACATAGCATAAGCATAGGAGATATGATGAGATATAGAATGACGAAATTTGGGATAATTGAAAATAATAAAAGAATGGAGATTAAGTATAGCAGTTCAAATTACTCTATTTATTAGTTAGAAATAATGTTTTGACACTTCAAATTACTTTATTTATTAGTTAGAAACTATTTATTAGTTAGAAATAATGTTTTGACACTTCAAATTACTCTTTATTAGTTAGAAATAATGTTTTGACAGCTTGATTTTTTAAAAGTTATTATGTTATTAAACTTTATACCTGGTGACAAGAATGGCTTGCCTTGCCATAAGCTAATTATTGCAGGTTAATACAACTGGGAGAAATGATATTACATCGTATAAATTATGAAAGTCATATTCAATTACTGCTGTTTTAAATAAAAAATAGATAACAGTTCATTTCAATGTGCGAATCTTTTTATTCAAGGAATTTTATTTCTTTGTGATTGGAAGTGTAGTCTTTCCATTATGAATACTGAATAATAAAGATATTATAGGGAATTTATACTTAGTTAAAACTATAAATAATTTAATAGTTATAATTAAATATGAATGGATAAGCAGTATTTAATATTATATGGGTAATTTAAATTATAAAATGCATTATTTATTTAAACAATGCAAGATAGAGTGTGATATTACAATTAAATAAAAATAAATAATAATAATATTTTTATATTAGATCAGAGATATTGAAATTTAATTAAACATTAGCATAATGAATCAAGAGCCATAGAGACAAAATAAAAACTGCCAATGCAATTTTTATTAACTAATAATTAATGCATTAAACATTGGCATAATGAAAAAATATTGGATCAGAGATATTGAAATTTAATTAAACATTAGCATAATGAATCAAGAGCCATAGAGACAAAATAAAAACTGCCAATGCAATTTTTATTAACTAATAATTAATGCATTAAACATTAGCATAATGAATCAAGAGCCATAGAGACAAAATAAAAACTGCCAATGCCAATTTTTATTAACTAATAATTAATGCAACATTCCAGTAGATGAATGTTCACATACAAGATGATCATTTAAGAACATAGGATTTGTGCTGTAACATTTTTCCATTCTGTCAATACAATGTCATTTTGCTAGCAATGACAACACTTCATTCCAAGTCTGCATGTTTCAAAAATTTCAGTTGAAGGGGATCCCATGGAATTTGCAGAAATTTATGCTTCTTTATACTAGCTTAACTGCTGAATTTTAACAAGATCATTTCCAGACTTTCCTAGAATGGCTGCAACTGTGCGTTCAGATGTTACAACTTAAACTGTAGTTTTTGTGATAAGATGACCAGCTGCTGTCACACTGCCAAAGGTGATATACAACGCCAAGGACATTAGCACAGAAATACTGATCAGCAAAAGCACTATGATAGTAGCAATTGACAAAATTTTGCAAATGTTGTGTACCTTTCAAATCTGGCAGAAGTCTGTTGACAAAGAATTGGGTCCTCAAACTCAGAGAAATTGCCAATACTGTTTATATTGCGATTTGACTGAATTTTGAAACAAAGCATATAGTTAGTACGACAGGGGTTCGTGTTTGCAGACAGATTTATGGTTAATTATCTTAAATAGAAATTTAATTGAATCAAGGAATCTGCTTTTGTTCTAAGAAATCAAAATCAAAAAGCAGCAACAGAGGGATAGTAGACGAATTGTTGGCAAATGTTGGAAAATGTCGGAGGGAGATCAAGAACTGCATACAAAATTGGTGCACTTGTTTGCTGTGGATTGCCTGAAATTTCAATCAGTGATTCAGATTTTCCTGGTCTAACTTCAAGAAGATTAACTTTGGCATGAGAAATCTGACCATACAAAGAAAACATGATCAGTAAATAAAGTGTGTTCATAGCAAGGCATCAACAATTGAGCTTGTTATTTGAGCATGCAAGAGTCCATGGTTATTTGAGCATTATAAGTTAATGGCATTGTGGTTGAATACTGAGGGTTTGTCTTAGCTGTGGTCGGCATGCACTGTGGTGGTCTGATTGGCGGCCAGCTGTTCCTCCTCGAGATGCTGGAAAGTTCGGCTTGGGTTTTACTGTCTTCGTGGCCTTTGGGTTTTACTGTCTTCGCGGCCTTTGGGTTGGTATTGTTACTTGCTTGTTTAGCTCTGCAGTCTGTGTGATTTTTCGTCTGTGGTGGAGTTCCTGGTTGCTCGGATATTGTTAGTTGCTTGTTTAGCTCTGCAGTCTGTGCGATTTTTCGTCTGTGGTGGTCTTGTGGGCGGACAACTGTCCCTTGTCGAGATCCTGGAAAGTTACTCGACTTGGGTTTTACCGTGTTCGCGCCCTTTGGGTTATTATTGTTACTTGGTTGTTTAACTGTGCAGTCTTGCCTGCTTCGTAGGTCCAGCAGTATTGTATGTTCGTTTGCCTCAAGATTCCATGGCTATTTGAGCATTATAAGTTAATGGCATTCTGGTTAAATACTAAGGGTTTCTCTTACCTGCATGGCTTTTGTGAGCGATATAAGCTAAGTTGAACCAAGGTTTTGGAGGTTGGAAAGGTTGGTTTTGGGGGTGGAAAGGTTTTGGGGTGTTATTGGGGGCCTCGCATCGTTGGAGGTGAAGGGCATGTGGTCCGATGACTCCCAAGCCGTTGTGTAACGTTGGTATGAATCGGACCGTGTTCGCGCCCTTTGGGTTATTATTGTTACTTGGTTTTTAGCTCTGCAATCTCTGAGATTTTTCGTTTGTATTTGTTGTATTGTCTGCGGTGAAAACACAATGCGGTTTCTGCCGGCCGTGATGCTGTGGACTTGTCTTAGCTACATGGGTTTTTATGGAAATTTAGACTTGTCTTAGCTACATGGGTTTTATGGAAATTTCTGTAAATGTCGGTTTCGACCGACATTTGCAACGAGGCGACCTGAGTCAAGCTATGGAGTGTATTCAAGGTTTTTCGGTTGTATAATTTATGTGTATGTTTACTTTGGTGCATAATGTTTTTTTAAGTTTGTAATTCTGTTATGGATCTATGGATATTCGACTTTGATATTACTCCTAGAACGGAAGGTTGCTTTGTTGACTAAAGTTGTATAAGACTAAAACACATGCCTAAGATGGCTTGTTGCAGCTTTGCAATGTTGACGACATCTGTTTTGATTTGCAAAAACAATTTATTAGAAAGTGAGTATTGTACATACCTCAACCAATTGATCAGTTTCCAAAGCACACCGAGGAAGCTGTTCTCTTTGTAATATTCTAATATTGGCAGGTGTTGTGTGCCTCATATCAGAAGTCAGTACAGCACACCTGCCAATTAGACAACACAATTTCAAAATAAGATCAAGTTGCTAAAACGTACTTTATCATATGCAATCCTATTACTGGTTACAGAACTGTATCTGCGATCAAACTTCAGATTCACGCTAACTAGCTAAACATGAGAATGCAGAAGGAGAGATCAAAAGTGTGAGGCTACAAAGCCATAAACTTTTGGAACAAGGCCTGTAGCATGTGCTTTTCAATGAGGTCTAATAGAAACATTGGCTGAAAATATTGCACAATGCTGAGGATGTAGGCAATTAAATGCAAAGAACCGACTAGAAATTTTAGGCACGGGTTTCATAAAAAGTTTTAAGTCCCCTCGCCGAAGTACTCCAAAGGTAGCTTCTGCATACACAACACTGTGTGTGAAGTGCACTTCAAATGATATAAAAAATGAAATGGGTTGAGGTAAACTTACTGCTTGGACATTCTTTATCATTCTTATTTTAAAACGCCAAATAAACCTTATTCTCCGCCCCGTAAACCTTAATTCGACTTAGGAAAAAAGCCAAATATTTCCAAATATCGCCGCGGTCAACCCAAAGTCAGCGATCTATCGATCGCTTATAGTCTGCGGCAGGGACTAATAACTATGTGTCATGATCTTTGTTTTTTTATTCTCGAGTCAAATGAATGCAATTAAACTAAAACAGAATGCACACAGAATCCATACTAACACGTAGCAAAGTTTTAGAGACATATATGTAAAAGCAAGTGAAGCAGAAAATAAACGTACTTTCACGTTGGACTGTGAGCGGTTCTGTTTTAGAAGATAAAGAATTGCAAAAAAGTCATTTCTATCTATATCTGAATCCAACAGAATTTGATGCGGTGCTCCATGCCATGGAAAAATTTGACAACTTAGGTAAGCTAACAGAAATATTTGGGAAAGAATAAACACATGTAACATTATCATGATGCTCTGTGACGAGTTGCACTTTGTATCATCAAGTGCACTTGCTCATGCAAATAAACTAGTTGAGGCAAAACAGTAGTCAAATTATGCAAGACTGAAATAACATGGAAGTGTAACCTAAAACATCTCAACTCAATTTTGCATCTAATAATATGTTGAGCCATAAATAAAACAAAGATGTCTGGATAAGGTATTTGCAAAAACACCTGAAATACTTGCAAACAGAAAGAAGCATCAAATAGTTGCAGATTGCACTTGCCTTATGTGAGCAGGGAAGAACACAATTTCAATATAAGATCAAGCTGCTGAAAGGTGTTTTATCGTATGCAATGCTATTGCTGGTTACAGAATTGTATCTGCAATCAAACTTCAGATTCACGCTAACTTGAGCCTCCTTTTACCCTGATTGAAGCTGTTTTTCTTCTGATGCACCACCAAGTAAAACAGAACGTCAAAAATGCAGCAGAAGATTCAAACTGATATAAAAGTGGTTTCCAACATTAATGCAATTGATATATCTAGCCATTTAGCTAACCAACGTATGCAAAAGGTATCACTCCATAAACCTCGTTCAGACTCCTTTATATTTGTAGATGCAGAATAACGCATTTTATGAAGATATGTACCAATATCATTAACATGATGTAACTCGTATAGGAACTCAGGTGCTAGTTCATATTGATATGACTGTATTGCGTCAACGTCATTGTTCTTTAAGCAAAAAAGAAAGTGGTCTATTAACGCATTTCGCAATTCATTTGAAGTATAACGAAAATGTAGAAGCATTTCGAACGAGTCAAATAGACAATCTCCTACAGTATATGAAAATGCATTTAGCCTAAAAAGACCATTTCTTTTTAATACAATATCAATGTTCTCAGGCAAAATGCATTGCAATATGAATTTGTAATTGTCAACATCTATTATTTCTTCCATTATTTGCAATTGCTTACCAGAGTTGGCTTTTGCAATTGTGTTGTACAGCTTTGCAAAAAATATTAATGAAGTTAGCAAAAACTGAACATGACTGTCATCGATAGGCCACCAAACCCCCTGAAGCTTCTCAACGCCAAAGTGTTTCCCAAAGAACGATGTCCCTTTTTCAACAAAACTACCAATGCAAACATTCGCAGTTTCGTTGAAAAAGGGAGATCGTTCTTTGGGAAAGACTTTGCCGTTGACAAGCTCCAGGGGGGTTTGGTGGCCTGATCTGACATATATACATTTAAATATAGATATGTAAAAAGAGGAGATATATATAGTAAACATTAATATTTTAAATAGCAAATAGCATATTTGTATAGTTGCCATACATACCTTTTCAAAGCAAGTGGTTGGTTTGCCTTTCCTAATTGAGTTATGTGGTCTATTTCTTCAGTTGTTTGTTTTCCTTTTTTAGGATTTATGCTATGTTATAGAATAGGAACATATATTTAGTTCAATTTCAAAGAGCATATAGAAGTAAACAGTTAACAACGAACATTAAAACCATAGAACCATACATATGTAAAGATAGAATGGATATATACTAAACATTAACATTCTAAATACAAATTGGCATATTTGTATAGTTGTCATAGACATACCTTGCTGAACATTATTATTCTAAATACAAATCAGCATATTTGTATAGTTGTCATAGACATACCTTTGCAAACAAGTGGTTGGCTTGCCCTTTCTAATTGCGTTATGGATTCTATTTCTTCAATTGTTTTGTTTCGTCTCTGAAGATTTAGGCTATGTTATAGAATAGTAACATATATTTAGTGCAAACTAGAAGTAAAAACTGAACAAGAACATTAAAACCATAGAACCATACATATGTAAAAATAAAAATAGAATGCATATATAGTAGACATTAATATTCTAAATACAAATTACCATTTTTGTGTAGTTCTCATAGACATACCTTTGCAAAACAAGTGGTTTGTTTGCGGTTTCTAATTGGCTTATGCATTCTATTTCTTCAATTGTTTCATTTCCTTTTTCAAGTTTTATGCTATGTTATAGAATACCAATACATATTTAGTACAAGTCAAAAGAACATATGAAAGTAAAACTTGAACAAGAAGACAAGATCCATAGAAAAGGAAAGGCAAAAAGAATATACTGTGTTTGTTTATGTTGCATGTTGTTGTTCTTTTTTCTTGGTTGTTCTGTTCAATTGAAAAGGGTTTTACTAGCAGAATCTGCATGCATAAATAGATGGGGTCATATCTACAAATTTATGATAGGATAGTTCTGTTGATTAATTGAAAAAGCTGTCTCTGGCATAAGTTGCATTGATCAATACAGAACGCCATATATGTAAATGTAGAATAGAATGCATAGTATGTATGCTGTTATCACTTCGTTTACCACAAAAAGATATTGTAGTATGCTTTAGTAAAATAGATATGGTAAAAGCAATGAGATATTGCAAAAATGTCAAAATTTGAAATTTCGTAAACTGTTTCATGTGTATATCATAGGTCAAGGACAACAGATATTATATCATGGTCAGACCAATATGCATCCAATACGAAAATTCTATAGTTTATATTGCCTAGATTTGCCCAAACATGCTCAATCAATGATTTGTGCATGCTATTAGTTTTGTCAACTAGGAAATGAAGATTGTAGTTTTGCATGTAGGTTTCTATCTGCTTTGTTTTTTGATTGCAATGCACCATATCAATATTCAAGTCCCCTAGTATAACTATGATATTGTTTAGATCTAACTGGTATAAGGATTTTGCAATGACGTTGAGGATATTGTTTAGGTTTGCATGTGGCAATGCATATATATTGAGTATTGCAATTTCTAATCTGTCAACTTTTATTTTTGCAAACAATGCTTCTACAAAGCAGTCTTCAAAATGGGTATGTTCAAGGATAATGATATTTTCCTTTATCAATATCATTACTTCATGTTTAATGCAACTTGAGATGCAATCGAAATTTTTGAGGTCTTCATTTAAGTCGAACTAAGGTTTACAGGGCAGAAAGGGTTGGGGGTCTTATTACGCGCTTTGCATGGTTCGAGGCGAATGGCACGTGGCGCACGTGAGGGGCACGTGGTTGCATGCGGTCTGGTGGTCTGATCGGCGGCCAGGTGTCCGTCCTCGAGATGTTGGAATGTTCAGCTTGTGTTTTACTGTCTTCGCAGCATTTGGGTTGGTATTGTTACTTGCTTATTTAGCTCTGCAGTCTGTGCGATGTTTGGTCTGCAGTAGAGTTCCTGTGGTAAATGTCTGCGTGAAGCTATGATTATTAGTTGTATTGTTTAGAGGTTAAGTTCGGCTATCGCATTATAAGTTAATGGCATTTGGATATGGTTATACTATATGGATCTAAACAGAATTCAAGGATCAAGGAACCCAAACAAGGCATTGAGAACCAGATACGAGTAGTGCATAAGCATAATTCCATAACGCTTCTCAAGAAGATCCATCATTATGGGACACTGCAGGTATGATCCATATAAATGATGAACATGTAATATATTCAAAGGGCAGGTTTGGCAAACACAACAACAATCTGCCTAAGCAAATTGTCCCAAGACTATTGGCAATTGTCGCATGTGAAAGAAGATGCCCAAAAATTACAGATCTTTGATGATTCAAAAATTGTGGTGAATTCGATGAATGGAACAAATTGATTGGATAATTATAAACTTCAACCTATATTTCAGGAGATTCGACTTCGTTAAACATAGTATTTAACACATTATGTTTGAACATGTTTACAAAGACAGGAACATGGAAACTGATGGACTGTCAAAAGCAAGATTACACTTGGTAGCATGAGCTTGGCTCATTCAACAGAGAGTGGAAGGAGAGCTGATGGAATGTCTTTTAAATGCAAATATCTATGCATAATTTTTTATGCCACTGTTTATGAACATATCTAGGACCTGATTCTTCATGAGACAAAACTGGTTTCAAATCTCTGATGTATGTCAGAATGACCATGACAGGGCTGTCATATTGACATTTTTGAAAACTGGTTATGAAGCAACATATCTTCTCAGCCATACTTTTATCACTTCCTATGCTTAAGCATATCTCTATATCTATATTTTCTTATGGGACTGTTTATGGACATATCTAGCAGCTAATTTCTTATGAGATAAAACTCGCTTCAAAGCTCCGATATATGTTAGAATGAATATGATAGAGCTGTCATATTGTCATTTTTGGAAATTTTTTATGAAACAAGATATGTTCCCAGCAATACTTTTATCACTTCCTATGCTTAAGCATATCTGTGAAATGCAGGAACATATATAATAAATGTAATTTTGTTTTCATAATAAAATAATTTTTTCTGTCTGAGCAGAATAAGGTAGTTGAACATCATATGAGAACCAATCTGGTTATAACTAGCTAACATGACATTTTAATCTAAGGTTTAAATAGACAAAATGTCTTGATTCATTATTATACGGAGCTAGTTGCATGCATTACTCAACTTCTACTTGTTGGGATCATCTCAAATAATATTGTTGTTATGATTATAACAATTGATAATATTAATATTAATATTAATGTAAACACAGAATAAACAATGACAATTTCAGATTTGAATTCCAATATAATTGAATGACAGAAAAGATATAAATGACTGAATACAGCTTAAATACCTATGTTTTTTAAAACAATGATAGAGTAACTCGACTATAAATCTAGAGTAACTGAACCATAAACCTACACAATGCAAAAATTAAAAGCCTAACAAATTTACAAAAAGCAATTAATAGAAAAATTGACAAAAAGCAATTAGTCGAATAACAGCGTACCTGGAACAAAGCCGACTATTCAAATTGCTTCTTGTCTAGACCATATTCATGCACAACAGAGCCTGTACCAAGAACCACAGCTTCACCTAGGCCATCTCGGCCCAAATGACAAGGAAGTCACATGGTGCTCGAAGCTGACATTTACAGCAATTTCCATAAAACCCATGCAGGTAAGGGAAACCCTCAGTATCACAGAAAAGCTTATAATTTTCACAAACGAAACATTTCATCCAATATATAAGCAACAACAAATGAAGAACATCTAGTACCAATATAGCAAACCTTCAATTCAGCACTTCTTAACAAAGCAAATGAACTTAACACTAACTAAATGAACTTAACAAAGTCGTTAACAAAGCAACCTTCTGTTCTAGGAGTAATATCAGAGTCGAATATTCATACATCCATAACAGAATTACAAACTTGAACAAACATTATGGACCAAAGTAAACATATACATAAATTATACGAGCGAAAAACGTTGAATACACGCCTAAGATAGGAAACCGTGTAGTTACAAAACAGACTGCAATCTTCAATATTTTAACATTTGAAACAGTTCAAAATCCCCAATTTATTTAGATCTTCATGTGCAAAAACAGTTCAAACTACAAAAGACTGCGACTCAATCTGTACCAAGAACCATAGCTTCGTCCAGGTCCACTCGGCTCAAATGATAACGAAGTCACATCGTGGCTGAAACCCACATTTACAAAATTTTCCATAAAACCTATGCAGCTAACAGAAACCCAGAGTATCACGGCAGCCAGCAACCGCATCGGTCAACCCAAAGTCAGCGATCTATCAATCGCATATAGTCCCCAGCAGGGATCACGGAGTAACTGAACTATAAACCTAGAGTAACTGGACCATAAACCTACACAATGCAAAAATTAAAACACTAACAAATTGACAAAAAGCAAGTAATACAAAAATTGACAAAAAGCAATGAGTAGAATAACACCGTACCTGCAACGAAGCCGAGCATTCGAATTGCTTCTCGTCTAGACCATATGCATGCAGAATGCAGCCTATGCTAGTAACATGAGAAAATGTGCAAATGACGAAATTGGTTAACGAACTCTGCACACAAAACCCTCAGTATTCAACCAGAATGCCATTAACTTATAATGCTCAAATAACCATGGACTGTTGCATGCAGGTAACAGAAACCCTCAGTATTTAACCAGAATGCCATTAACTTATAATGCAGTAGCCGAACTTAACCTCTAAACAATACAACCAAGAATCACAGCTTCACGCAGACATTTAGACAAATTTCCATAAAACCCATGCAACTAAGACAAACCCTCAGTATTCAACCAGAATGCCATTAACTTATAATGCTGAAATAACCATGGACTCTTGCATCCAAGTAACAGAAACCGTCAGTATTTAACCAGAATGCCATTAACTTATAATGCAGTAGCTGAACTTACCAAAGCGACAGCACACAGTCGAGCGATAGAAGCTGCACCTGGAACAACACAACCGCAACCAAACGTTTGCGATAGAGTTAACCGAGCAGCCAGGAACCGCATTGTGTTTTCACCGCAGACAATACAACAAATACAAAGGAAAAATCGCAGAGACCGCAGAGCTAAACAACCAAGCAACAATAATAATCCAAATGCCATTAACTTATAATGCAGTAGCCGAACTTAACCTGTAAACAATACAACTAAGAATCACAGCTTCACGCACACATTTACCGAAATTTCCATAAAACCCATGCAGCTAAGACAAGCCCTCAGTATTCAACCAGAATGCCATTAACTTATAATGCTCAAATAACCATGGACTCTTGCATGCAGGTAACAACAATCCTCAGAGCAGGCAGGAACCGCATTGTCTTTTCAGCGCAGACAATACAACAAATAGAAAACAAGAATCGCACAGACTGCAGAGCTAAAGAACCAACTAACAATAACAACCCAAAGGCCGCGAACAGGGTAAAAGCCAAATAACCATGAACTCTTGCATGCACGTAACAGAAATCCTCAGTATTTAACCAGAATGCCATACAGTAGCCGAACTTACGAAAGCCACACCCAGTAGGCAGGAACCCCAGCGCAGACGAAAAATCGCACAGACTGCAGAGCTAAACAACCAAGGAACAATACCCGAGCAGCCAGGAACTCCACCGCAGACGAAAAATCGCACAGAGTGCAAAGCTAAACAAGCAACTAACAATACCAATCCAAAGGCCGCGAAGACAGTAAAACCCAAAGGCCGCGAAGACACTAAAACCCAAGTCGAACTTTCCAGCATGTCGAGGAGCAACAGCTGGCCGCCGACGAGACCACCACAGCGCATGCCGACCACAGCTAAGACAAACACTCAATATTCAAGCATAATGCCATTAACTTATAATGCTCAAATAACCATGGACACTTGCATGCACGTAAGACAAAACCTCAGTTTTAAACCAGAAGACAAACCCTCAGTATTCATAATAATAATCCAAATGCCATTAACTTATAATGCAGTAGCCGAACTTAACCTCTAAACAATACAACTAAGAATCATAGCTTCACGCAGACATTTACCGTAGGAACTCTACTGCAGACCAAACATCGCATAGACTGCAGAGCTAAACAAGCAAGTAACAATACCAACCCGAATGCCGCGAAGACAGTAAAACACAAGCCGAACATTCCAGCATCTCGAGGACGGACACCTGGCCGCCGATCAGACCACCAGACCGCATGCAACCACGTGCCCCTCGCGCGCCACGTGCCATTCGCCTCGAACCATGCGAAGCGCGTAATAAGACCCCCAACCCTTTCCGCCCCGTAAACCTTAGTTCGACTTAGGAAATATGCCAAATATTTGCAAAAATTGCGTCCGTCAACCCATGGACAAACCCTCAGTATTCAACCAGAATGCCATTAACTTATAATGCTCAAATAACCATGGACACTTGCATGCACGTAAGACAAAACCTCAGTATTCAACCAGAAGACAAACCCTCAGTATTCACAATAATAATCCAAATGCCATTAACTTATAATGCAGTAGCCGAACTTAACCTCTAAACAATACAACTAAGAATCATAGCTTCACGCAGACATTTACCCAAATTTGCATAAAACCCATGCAGCTAAGACAAACCCTCAGTATTCAACCAGAATTCCATTAACTTATAATGCTCAAATAACCATGGACTCTTGCATGCAACTGACACAACAGGCAGGAACCGCATTGTGTTTTCACCGCAGACAATAGAACAAATAGAAAGGAAAAATCGCACAGACCGCGCAGCTAAACAACCAAGTAATCATAATAACCCAAAGGCCACGAACAGGGTAAAACCCAAATAGCAATGGACTCTTGCATGCAGGTAACAGAAACCCTGAGTATTTAACCAGAATGCCATACAGTAGCCGAACTTACCAAAGTCACATCGAGCAGACAGGAACCCCACCGCAGACGAAAAATCGCACAGATTGCAGAGCTAAACAAGCAACTAACAATATCCGAGCAGGCAGGAACTTCACCGCAGACGAAAATTCGCACAGACTGCAGAGCTAAACAAGCAAGTAACAATACCAACCCAAAGGCCGCGAAGACAGTAAAACCCAAAGGCCGCGAAGACAGTAAAACCCAAGCCGAACTTTCCAGCATGTCGAGCAGGAACAGCTGGCCGCCGATCAGACCACCATAGCGCATGCCGACCACAGCCAAGACAAACCCTCAGTATTCAACTAGAATGCCATTAACTTATAATGTTCAACCAACCATGGACTCTTGCATGCACGTAAGAGAAACCCTCAGTATCTAACCAGAAGACAAACCCTTAGTATTCAACCAGAATGCCATCGACTCTTGCATGCAGGCCACACAGTAACCGAACTCACCAAAGGCACACCGAGCAGGCAGGAACTCCACCGCAGACGAAAAATCGCACAGACTGCAAGCAACAATACCCGGGCAGGCAGGAACTCTACCGCAGACCAAACAAGCAAGTAACAATACCAACCCAAATGCCGCGAAGACAGTAAAACACACCCCGAACGTTCCAGCATCTCGAGGACGGACACCTGGCCACCGATCACACCACCAGACCGCATGCAACCACGTGCCCCTCACGCGCGCCACGTGCCATTCGCCTCGAACCATGCGAAGCGCGTAATAAGACCCCCAACCCTTTCCGCCCCGTAAACCTTAATTTGACTTAGGAAAAACGCCAAATATTTCCAAATATCGCCGCGGTCAACCCAAAGTCAGCGATCTATCGATCGCTTATAGTCCCCGACAGGGACTAATAAAATATTTTAATGTCAATTATATATATTATATCACTCTAAATTCATCTTATTTTAAATCTTTATTATAAAATAAAAATAAAACTCTACTATAAAAATGAAGATAAATTTAAATTAATATATAATAAGTAATTAAAAATAATAATTATAAAAAGTTATGTATTTTAATTTTCAAGTGACATTAAAAATGGACAACTGGGGAAACAAGAAACTCCCATGGTAATAAAAATGAAGGCTAACTACCAAATACGCTTTTTCTTAAATGCGTGTTTCTCTTTTTTTAATTTTTTAAGAAATAGTAGAAATTAATGGTGCTTCTGATACAAAGTTCAACATCTCTATTATTTATTATCACATGCAACATTAACCATTAATGTGTAGGGTATGTCTACTATACTAAGAAAATAAATTATTTCATTATGGACATATATAATTCTTGTACATTAATTGTCTAGCAATAAGCTGAATAACTCTTGCCAATACAGTGATATGGGGTTTAACGGTGAGTTTCGATGAGTGATACCCACGAGATGAGGGTTCAAATCTCATTGAGTATATATATGACTTGTTGTGTCTTGGCTAGAAGAGTAGGCGACCCCATAGAGGACGTCTCGCCTCTTGTTGAGGCATAAGTTTCCTGCTATTGTGCGGCGTGGCAGTCAGTTAGATTTGATGCTGGGTCTCTGGGTCTGTTCAGTATAACTCTCACCAGTCGATTATCCTAGATTAAAAAAAAAAAACAAAAAAACTCTTTCCATTACCACAAATGAAAATTTAAAAAATTCATATTATCGTGGTAGGAAAGACAATAAATAAATTACTAAAGTTAGAACTAAGTAATCAATTAACCCTACATAAAAACGATTAGGAAAGTTACTGAGATGTAAACATTTCACAATTTTTATTTAGATGGTTATATATATATTTTTTTCTAAGTAAGCTTAAATCTATTAATGTAACATATGGTACAGAGAGTTCTAGGCATCAGAGTGCCGCCATACAGTCAGCAAGATATCAAAAATTGAGCCGCCCACAAGGGGAAACCGGCCCGAGAAGCGTTTGAAAGCTGCCTCGCAAGAGGAAACCAGCCTTGAGTTAATAACAGTAAGCCAAAAAACTGAGCCGCCCACCAGGGGAAACCGACTCGTACATAGATTAAGAACTGTTTTAACTACAGAGATCAGCTTAGACACACTTAGATACACAGGCGACAAAACCAGCAAAATGCTCAAAAGACTAGACATGATGGCGAGAAAAAGCAGAGGCGCTAGAGTCCATAGTCACCCGAGGGCGATTCCTCTTCAATTCTGCACCACCATCCTTCCTTGTCATCAGGATCTGGATCGGGAGCCCTTTGAGGAGCGTCATCCACCGCTTCACGCTCGCCTGCAGTTGTCCCGGTGTTCTGGAGCTGGCCAGAGCTGCTTTCATCAGGATCTGGATCGGGAACCCTCTGAGGAGCATCATCCACCGCTTCACGCTCGCCTGCAGTCGTCCCAGTGTTCTGGAGCAGGCCTGAGCTGCTTTCATCAGCCAGGCGAGAGGGACTATAATCTACGGGCAGAGGAACAGGCGGAACAGAAGGGGAGGCCTGCGGGCTGATAGGGGGCGCAAAAGACGGGGGAGAGGCGACGAAAGCAGGCCGAGGTTCAATGTAATGGTGAGAGGCGAAGGTGACATTCCGCGGGGAGGGAGGGAGGCGACGAGCTTGGCCCCTTCCATGAGTACGACGGGAAGCACTTTCGCTGGGACTGCGAGAGGGGGACGAGCCAGAGGAAGGGGAAGGGGAGGGATTAGGCCTGGCGCCTCCCCTGCGGCATCTCATACGGTGCCTCAACTTTGGCATTGCAACACTGAAGTCGTGAGAGCCGGCGTAAATGAGAGGGGGTCCCAACAGAGGGAGGTGGGAGCGAAAGCCGAACAGAGCAGGGAGGAGCTGAGCACAGAACGGGCTGTGCGAGTGATGATATCCAGGGATGAAGCTAATGTAGGAGGCCAGCGGGCAGCGCTTTCCAACCGTGGTGCGAAGGCTGTGCACTTCAGCATCTGGCGAACAGCGAGAACCTACAGGCAAGAGCTGTCTCGACATGGAGACCGGCAGAGCACCACAATGCCAAAACCAAGCATCTGAATTCTCGACTGAGGACGGGGTCACAGGGGCTGGAGGTTTCATGTTGAAACTCTTGGTGTCTCGGCCTCCCCACCGAATTGAATGTCGCGTAGGGTGACGGCCCATCAACTTAATTGTTCCAGAGGTGAGTACCTGCCTTCCGCCGGCGAACCAGTGGGCTTGCCACGCGCCCGTCTGCCGGATCGTAACCTCCATCACGTCAATGCCCACCTACATCCAGGGTATTTAGATGGTTATATTACTGTGAACAATGTACATTAATTGCCCTGCAACACGCTGAATAACTTTTGCCCTTACCGCAATTGGAAAGTTAAAAATTCATGTTATCAAGGTAGGAAAGTCCATAAATAAATTACTAATTATAAAATTAAGTAATCAATTAACCCTATATAAAAACAATTAAGAAAGTTATTGAGATGTAAACATTTCACAATTTTTATTTAGATGGTTATATTACTGTGAACAATAATTTACAAAGTTAACTTTGGCTTTTTGGGAGATAACCGCAAAACGTCAGCTTTGCGGTCAGGTTAGAGCTCCAGAATCCCAAGATGGACTTTCAACGTAAGAGTATGTGTTTTTTTTTAAATTTGAGTGAGTTTAAGTTTGTTACGAGTTAATATTAATTTCTAAATATTTGTTCTATTATCAGTTATTTTTAGTGAGATTTTTTGGAAGATTTTTCGGTGGGTTTCTCTCGTCTAATTTCTCTAATATCCGGCAGGAAATTATTGAAATCACAAATTTGATGGATAACTCTTCCACAATTGATGCCCTAGGGGTTTTTCAGGGCGCTGAATCCATATATATAGTCAAAAAACTAGTTTAAATAACACAAATCAAGATTCCACCTCGATTGTTTTCGCTGACTTCCGACACGAAATCACAAATTTGATGGATAAATCTTCCACAATCGAAGTGCCCTAGGGGTTTTTCAGGGCGCTGAATCCATATATATAGTCAAAAAACTAGTTTAAATAACACAAATCAAGATTCCACCTCAATTGTTTCGCTGAATTCAAACACCGGAAAGTTCAAAAAATCGCACTAAAGACAACTCCCATTCATTATACACTTCATATTCTTAAAATTAAATTATAATATAAATTATTTGAAGTATTATTATTATTACTATTAATTATAAAAGAGATTAATATATATATATATATATATATATATATATATATATATATATATATATATATATATATATATATATCTATATATATATATATCTATCTATATATATATATATATAACACGACGAAAATATAATAAAAACAATTATTAGTAATTTAATTAAAATTGTAAATTTTTTTCTAAAATAAATAGAAAATTTTATAATATTATTTATTAAATATGAAAATTTTATAATTAAATTTTCAAATTATCTTTATTTACTTTTTGTTTTTTCAAAAAAATTATTAATATTTTGTAAATTATCATATTATTTATTAAACATAAAAAATTTATAATAATTTTTATTATTTCACAAACGTATATTAATACTTTTATAACTTATATAAAAATTATTATTATTATTATCATTTTCACAAATATATCCCATATATAATTTATTTGCATATTTTGTTAATTAAATTAATTCCCTTTTTATTTGCATATTTTGTTAATAATAATAATAATAATAATAATATTCATTTTTAAGGTCACAGCCAAGCCAGACACCAAATTGAATTGGTGTATGAGAATCCCTTGTTTGTGAAACAAGGGACCCACCTCCGTGCGATTTGACTGCTAAGTCTAGCAAGGCATACATACTCTACCCCCTCTGGTTTTGAACCTGTAACCTCCTAGGAAGAAACACATGCTCTTAACCATTAGGCCCACTCAACTTAAATAAATTACTAAACTATGTTTTTTCTGTTTGTTTAAAATAAAAAAGCTTATATAGCGGTTTAGTTTTAATTATAAACTAAAAATTTATCGCAATGCTTGAGCACGTCCCTTTATATGAACATATTTTGTTAATTAAATTACAAAAGGAGAGTAGTACTTTAAATATGTTGAAAAACTATTTTTTTGGTTAGTTTAAGATAAAAAGGGTTGTATGGCCGTCTAGTTTTAATTACAAGTTAAAATGATATTTTAAACGACATAATGTTAGTTACGATAAAGTTTATTTAATTTTATATAAACAAGGAGCCATTGTTGTGGCGCTAGTCCCTGCCGGCTAACAGAACAGTTTGGTGAGTTATTATTATGAGATTTAATTTGCGTTATCATGAGAGCTGGTTTCCATTAGTAGTGTGTTGTACGCATGCGTACTTGTATTAAGATTTAATGAATTGGATGGCGAATTGTTGAATGAAGTTTTTGACTTTATGCGAAGAGTGAAATATAATGAACTTTGGCTTTGTTAAGTAAGAATTGTCAGAAATGTCATTGAATTGATAAATGCTTGTTACAATTTTATTATATGTCAAATTTTTTGTTTCATATTACAAATCTATCCATCTATTTAAAATAATAATTTAATTTGTATCTTAATACATTAACATATATATTTAAAATATGTTTTAAAAGTATAAAGTAAAATTAGCTTATCACTTGTTTTATTATTTTCAATTATGAAGTAATTTTTAAAAGACATTGGTCCTATATTTTCTTATTATGATTAAAATTAATTTTCAAAAGACACTTGCCATATATCTTGTTATAATGTTGAGTTTGTATTTCTTAAAATAAGATTAGTTTTAGATATAATTTTCCAATGTCTCATGATTTAAAAAATGCTTAGATTAATAATTAAAATATAATAAAATTAAATAATAATAAAATTTTTATAACCATGACTTTAAAATATAATAAAATAATAGGAAGGTGTTAAAGCAAGTTATGTATTTTAATAACCATGGTGCACAAAACATAGAATTTTCTTATTTTTTTACGTTTGAATATTATGGAAATATTGATAAAATGGTAATGAGCAAATAAACATTATTATGAATATAAATTTGTTAATCAAATTACCAATTAGCAAAGAAAAAGGACGTAATTTTTTGTAGTTAATTAATAATTTGTTGTGATGCAAAAGGACATGATTTTTGGCCTTTTTTATAGTTTTGTGTTAGTAAATATAGCATTTAAGTACAATAATAAAATAATTTTGATAAGTTTATTTTATAAATTAAAAATTAAAATAAACAAATTAAAATAAAACAAACATTTAAACTTTATGAGTTGAAATGCATCTAATTTGTAATTAGTAATTTGTTGCATTTAATTAATAATTTGTTGTGATGCAAAAGGACATGACTTTTGGCCTTTTTTATAGTTTTGGGTTAGTAAATATAGCATCTAAGTACAATAATAAAATAATTTTGATAAGTTTATTTTATAAATTAAAAATTAAAATAAACAAATTAAAATTAAAAAAACATTTAAACTTTACGACTTGAAATGCATCTAATTTGTAATTAGTAATTTGTTTCATTTAATTAATGATTTGTTGTGATGCAAAAGGACATGACTTTTGGCCTCTTTTATAGTTTTGGGTTAGTAAATATAGCATCTAAGTACAATAATAAAATAATTTTGATAAGTTTATTTTATAAATTAAAAATTAAAATAAACAAATTAAAATTAAAAAAACATTTAAACTTTACGACTTGAAATGTAAATTGATCTAATTTGTAATTAGTAATTTGTTGCATTTAATTAATGATTTGTTGCATTTAGTATGATGACATAAAAAAAAATACTTGCCTCCTTAGGATCTGTAAGCATCCCAACAATTGCTGCATCAATGGCATCTTGATTCTCTGTTCTGGATGCTCTTGCAACCATCAAGACAACAGCATCCTTGTCATATCCTTTTGTGAAAACCTGTTCATGACAACAATTAGTAATTGATAGTTGTTGGAAGGAAGCTAACAGTACTGCATCATCGAATATTACCACGAACCCTAACTAGCCAATTTGGTACAACTGCAGTATCGGCAAAAATTATGTATTTATGAAATAAGAGAAAGGACAAAAAGAAGAATCAGAAGTCCAGAATAAATACCAACCTTTTGGAAGTGGGAAACTTGGTTTGTACTGTTGACAATATGTGCTGGTTTACCAAAAAAGGTATGGATCCCAGTAGCAATGACAACATGTTCAAGTTCATGCTGTTTGCAAGCAGAGCCAGAATAAATCCCATTGCCAGGACCCTCTGTTACTGGTAATGACTGACCACTGAGGGCAAACTACACACATTAAAAAATATTGTCATAAAGCGTGGTTCAGGAAAACTACCAAATGTTGAAGTTAATCCCAGAAACGATATAAAAGCATACTGAAAATTCGAGCACTTGTAATCAGAAATAGGAAGTAAAGAAAAGGATTGGCTTAAGACCTGATCAATCTTTAAAGGATCTGCTTCAAGAAAACGTGCATCCGCATGAACAATATCTCTAAGTTTGATGCTGATTATGTCACCAAGAACAAGCATTGCTGCATGTTCTTCATTCCATTGTCCATCTCTGAAAACTTGTTACGTTCAAAGTCTTAAGTCATTGACCAAAGAATTTAAAACTGCAGTAGCCATGATGTTAAGAGGATTCTGAACATCCAATTCCATGCCTCCCCTAAAAAACCAGGATAGAAAACTGAAAATATTGGGGCTGCCACTAATACAAAAGATAGTGAACAGACCTTGCTCTTACCTAATTGTTCTTTAAGTACCGTCCTTTTGATAAGCGGGACCCTTAGGATGCAAAACGACAACATTACTGGAAAGCTGCAGTCCGTCAAGTTTACCACTAGTTATATTATATAAGTATACCCTGCGGAGGAACCGAGCCCAAAAGATAGAGACTGAGTCCCAATAAAGGAAGGCGATGACTTGACCGGGGAAATAAGGGTGCCATTACTTAACGTGAAAGTGGAGCGAGCCAAGTCATTAGTGCTGCAGCAACATTGCCAACATTGTTTTCCTCTATGAAACTTATGTTTAGATGAGATTTTCATTCCTTGTACAGGTAAGAGAAACATAGGTAAAATAAAACAAAACTTTCGAGCCCAAAAGTTTCATTCGACTTAGTTTATAATGCTATTATAATGAAAAATCATGTCGGTCAACCAACGGTCAGCAATTGATCAATTGCATATAGTCCCAGGGAAGGACTAATAATACCAAATGCATTATGCCATAATTCCATTTTCAAACAACATATATTCATTTTAAAGTCCATATAGTTTGGTGCTATTTATAAAGTCTAGCTTCAAGCATGTTGCAGAATGCATTCGAAGAGACATGTATAAGGACTTTCTAGCCTTGTTTCCTGAGTCGTTACCTACAGTATGCAAGAAACAAAAACTAACATAGCATTCAGCTATAACATAGGAAGGAACAGAAATGACTAGCTGATTCAATATACAATTTGTCATTTAACTTGAGTAGATAATAAGTGCTAGATACAAAATTATTGATGATCTGATGTTGCATTTGTTGTATTCAATGATATAAAGCATGATGCAGAATGCGTTCCATTCGAGATAGAGAACAGAAACAGAAACACTACAAACACAGATGCATAAAGACTTTCTAGCCTTTTTTCATCAACCGTTGCGTTACATATTCTTTGTAAATGAGTCAAAATTTGCAAGTCAAATACTTGTATTATAGTAACAACATAATATGAAGAAAAATATTCATATTACTTTTGCATTTGTTGTGGATGTGAAGGCTGCCATGTTCCTGCATTTTGTAATCTGTATAACAAATGGTCAGTTAGAACAAAATGATAACATTGTAAATTGAAGAGAGGACATATTTGAGAGAAAACATGTTAAGGCATATGTTCATGTACCTTCCATTTGTTAGTTGACATGTAATAGCTCACTATCTTCATTGAGTGTGAACTTGCTCTGAATTTTGAAGTCACGTAAGATGTAAACAGTGGTAGCTTTCTGTTGCAAATATGTTTCATATGACATTGATTTTAAATCAGGAAGCAAGTCATGTAATAACGGCTAGCTGATAATGCACTGGACAAAGTTATTTGTAATGGATTCTATTACAGCATTTATACAATGCTTGTAGAGGAAAGGGCAATTATCATTGCATTGTGAACAGAAAATTGTTGCATTGGCTATTGCTATGGATGAATTCACTGGGGAGTTACAAATTGCATAAACAGGTTCGAAAGGAGTTGAATATGGATTTGTTGCGATCAGAATACCTTCGACCTGTTTATAAAACATTCAAGTGTTAATTTACATTATTACATGGCAAATGCAAAGGCAGCAAAAACATTATTATTGCTATACTTACAACATAGGTAGATGTAGTTAGTTTTCTGAGATTGTTGAGTGCATCTGTGTTAAGTTCAGTCATGAACGTTGACTTCGATGCTCTGAATATCGTTTCTTTTGTGTTTACCTTTTTTGTTAAATTTTTGAAAAGGATGAGCGGAAAGTGTCCTTTTTGCAATTGTTTTTCCATTGAAAGGAAAAATTGTTCATATGTGTCAAAGAGTTGCAACTGCAAAACATAAATTGTTATGTATTGAAAAATACAAAAAGTAATATGCAAATACATTGTTCGTATGCATTGAAAAATTGCAATTGCACTAGACAAATTACAAAAACTATAGACAAATTACAACAACTATGTATTGAAGTGATGCATGTTATCTACTGAAAATTAGGAATAAGCAACATCTGAATACATACAGTTGCATTGTCGTTTTCAGAATCTCCATCTTTGATATGAAGTATGTAATGCAATCCAACTCGTTTGGCAAGTGTAACGGCGACAACGATTGTGCCAATTGGGTACATTTCTTTTTTGTTTGCAAATTGCCTAATGGTTGTATTGGGAATGAAGCAATATTCTTTGCAAACTTCAGGTACAGTTTCTATGATACTTGATTCATTAAGCAATATTATTTTGTCATAGTCACCGCGATCATATACAGTTTTAGGCAATATTTTGAAATTTGTAATTGAGATGCTGTTGCCTTGCAAAATTTTGTGTTCATGTCGCTCCACCAAATGCGCAGGTACACTCAACGTTATAGTCATCATTCCTTGAGCATTTGTCAAATCAGCTCGCAATACTTGACGTGATTTGTTTACTTTATCAAGGAATGCAGTATAGACAACCATTATGTCTCCAACAAATAGCTGCCCAATTTTACGACTATTCAGATCTTCAATTGATACTTTAATTGGCAGTATCTGTTTTTGCCTATTAAAATTGCTTAGTTAGAAATTGCTATAAACATTTGTAGAATAGTATGTTTCTCCTAGAAACTGAATAAGTAGAAATAGATTAGAGTTTTGTGTTTCATATGCATACCTTTTTTATGTATCATTTTGTACATTTGTTGAATGAAGTTTGGCTGCAATTGTTTCAGTTGGACTAACACAGGCAAACACATGGTTCAATATGATGTGGATATTATCACGTGTATTTTGTGATAAGCAATCAATAAAGAAATTGTGATATGTAACCTGTACATGTCTTCTTGCTGCATTGTTTGGGGGGACTTACTACTAGTGCTTTCTTCACTCGTCCAAGATTTTCTAATTTATATACATTTAAATATAGATATGTAAAAAGAGAAGATATATATAGTAAAGATTAATCTGTTATATATACATTTAAATATAGATACGTAAAAAGAGAAGATATATATAGTAAACATTAATATTTTAAATAGAAAATTGCATATTTGTATAGTTGTCATACATACCTTTTCAAAGCAAGTGGTTGGTTTGCCTTTTCTAATTGAGTTATGTGCTCTATTTCTTCAGTTGTTTGTTCTCCTTTTTCAGGATTTATGCTATGTTATAGAGTAGCAACATATATTTAGTTCAATTTGAAAGAGCATATAGAAGTAAACAGTTAACAAGGAACATTAAAACCATAGAACCATACATATGTAAAGATAGAATGCATATATAGTAAACATTAATATTATAAATACAAATTGGCATATTTGTATGGTTGTCATGGACATACCCTAGTGAACATTATTATTCTAAATACAAATTAGCATATTTGTATAGTTGTCATAGACATACCTTTGCAAAACAAGTGGTTGGCTTGCCGTTTCTAATTGGCTTATGCATTCTATTTCTTCAATTGTTTGTTTTCGTCTTTGAAGATTTAGGCTATGTTATAGAATAGTAACATATATTTAGTGCAAATTAGAAGTAAAAAGTGAACAAGAACATTAAAACCATAGAACCATACATATGTAAAAAATAAAAATAGAATGCATATATAGTAAACATTAATATTCTAAATACAAATTAGCATATTTCTGTAGTTCTCATAGACATACCTTTGCAAAACAAGTGGTTGGGTTGCGCTTTCTAATTGGCTTATGCATTCTATTTCTTCAATTGTTTCATTTCCTTTTTCAAGATTTATGCTATGTTATAGAATAGTAAGACATATTTAGTGCAAGTCAAAAGAACATATAAAAGTAAAACTTGAACAAGAACAGAAGATCCATAGGAAAGGAAAGGAAAAAAGAATATACTCTGTTTGTTTATGTTGCATGTTGTTGTTCTTTTTTCTTGGTCGTTCTATTCAATTGAAAAGGGTTTTACTAGCAGAATCTGCATCCATAAATAGATGAGGTCATATCTGCAAATTTATGATAGGATACTTGTGTTGGTTAATTGACAAGGCTGTCTTTGGCATAACTTGCATTGATTGACACAGAACACCATATATGTAAATGTACAATAGAATGCATAGTATGTAACAGAGGGACAGTAGAGGAATTCTTGGCAAATGTTGGAAAATGTCGCAGGGAATAATTAATAATATTAATATTAATATTAATGTAAACACGGAATAAACAATGACGATTCCACATTTGAATTGCAATATAATTGAATGAGAGAAAAAATATAAATGAGCCAATACAACTTAAATATCTATATTTTTTAAAACAATCACGGAGTAACTCTAGTATAAACCTAGAGTAACTGGACCATAAACGTAGACAATGCAAAAATTAAAAGCCTAACAAATTGACAAAAAGCAATGAATATAAAAATTGACAAAAAGCAATTAGTAGAATAACGCCGTACCTGCAATGAAGCCAAGGGTTCGAATTCCTTCTCGTGTAGACCATATTCATGCACAACACAGCCTGTACGAGTACCATGAGAAAATATGCAAATGACGAAATTGGTTATCATAGCTGAAGGACAAGAGATATTCTATCATGGTCAGACCAATATGTATCCAATATGAAAATTGTATATTTTATATTAGCTAGATTTGCCCAAACATGGTCAATCAATGATTTGTGCATGCTATTAGTTTTGTCAACTAGGAAATGCAGATTGTAGTTTTGCATGTAGGTTTCTAGCTGCTTTGTTTTTTGATTGCAATGTACCATATCAATATTGAAGTCCCCTAATATAACTATGATATTGTTTAGATCTAAGTGGTACAAAGCTTTTGCAATGACATTGAGGATATTGTTTAGGTTTGCACGTGGCGATGCATATATATTGAGTATTGCAATTTGTAATGTGTGAACTTTTATTTTTGCGAGCAATGCTTCTACAAAGCAGTCTTCAAAATGGGTATGTTCAAGGATAATGATATTTTTCTTTATCAATATCATTACTCCATGCTTAATGAAACTTGAGATGCAATTGAAATTTTTGAAGTATTCATTTTCCATACACAGCAACATATGTGTTTCTTGTAAGCACAAGATATCAGATTGCATTGTGTCATAGTCATTGCATATATCAGCAAGATGCGCATGAAGATTGCGAGTGTTCAATGAAAGAATAAAGATGGATCGCAATGATTGTATTGATGAAGAGTCATATTCTAATTGCCATTTTGCAATGGTTTCCAAATGTTGCATCTCACAATTTACTTTTTGCTTGACCTTGAAATTATTATGTTTAAGAGGATTAAGCAAATACAATGATTCTATGTTTTTGACACGTGATAGTGCTGTGTATACTAGGCCATGCACTTGTACTCCAGTAGGGTCGAATGAAACCCTATCCAAGGTTAAGCCTTGTGATCTATGTATTGTGCGTGCACATGCAAGTTGAATTGGAAATTGTTTTCGTATTTTCAATGGCGCCATCTTTGATGTCATAGGCATTGCTTTTGATATTCGCAATATTGGTGTCCAATCATGTGCTATCTCTGAAGTATACAAATGAGCTAGTTTTCTAGATTGTCGATGACCATTATTAGGGTCATGGAACTTAATCCATAGAACATCGACGTTATCTGTATGGGTATATGCTTTAACTATTCCATCTGCACCATTCACTAGCCCATCTGGTGCATCATAATTGCAAGCATACATTTCAACTAACATGTTCAACTTTATCAAAAGGTGCGGTGCCAAAACAGCCGTATGTTGATGAGTTGGGAAATTGTCGTTATTCTTCTCATTTTCGTCAATTGCATTAATTAAAATTTCTTTGCCAGGTATCAGCATCAACATTTTCTTGTTATGCATTGCAACATCTTTGTTTTTGTAAAATAAATAGGGAAATGTTGGATCATTTGGTACAAGGCGCATGCAACTTGTATTCATGTATGTTATATCGTCATATGTTTGACAATTTGTTCGCATTCTGTTTAACACTGATATGAATCTCTTATTTGTTTGTCGCATCGTCATATGCAATTGGAAGCACTTGACATTATCCTTCCAGAAATCATGTGTTATTGTTTGATTGTTGATTGTTGGTTGTTCAAAAATAAGAGAGTCTTGAATAGGTTGTGTTTGATAGAAATCACCACAAAATATCATGTCAATGTTCCCAAAGTATTTTGTCTGGACATGTTTTATGTTTCTCAGTCTATTGTCAATAGAATATAAGAACCGACTTCCAATCATCGAGACCTCATCTATGAAAGCTACTTGCAATTCTTGATATAGCTTTGATAAGTTGTCCAATACTTCTTTGCTTAGTGAAAACAGTTGAGACTTGTTAAAAGGCATTAGCAATGCAGAATGGATTGTTGTTCCACCTACATTATATGCAGCTTTTCCTGTGTATGCTAATATTAGACCTTTTGGTTTCATAGGATCAGTTGTGTTTTGTGAATCATAACTTCGTATAAGCATTTGGAAAATCACTTTTGCTGTGAGCGTTTTACCTACACCTGCTCCACCTGTAATAAAAAGGTAAATTGGTTCCTTCGGGTTTTTTTTTTTTTTTTTAATTGCAATGTCTTTTACAATTGCTTGTTGCTCTTTGTTCAAGATTCTTCTAAGTTTGTAATATTCATTGTTCTCCATTAAAAATGGATGGGCAGTAATTTGAAATCCAAGATTGATTTTTTTCTTCATTTCAGATTGTTTTGGAAATTGCAAGTCCGATTGCAAATCATATTCCTCATAATGGGAATTGTTCTCTTGGTTTTGCATATTCATTTGATTACTATTCAAAGAAATAATTTGCTCATTTTTTGCAGTCTCTAAATCACCCCATGTTGGATTGATGTTATATGTAAATTTGGCTTCATTGACTTGAATTGTTTTTTCATGTAATGTATATGCAGAGAGCCATGTAGGCAATTCTTGTTTCAATGTATCTTCACAATTTTCAAATGGCATATATAACAATAATTTCTCTGGACAAAAGTTTTCAATATCATTGTGTTTGTTATATTTGACAAATCGTATAACATTTGGTTTTTTCCTTTTAGATATGGGTCTGCCATCTTTCTTGTAATTTGATACAAATTCTGCAAGGCAGATTTTGCTAATGGAACTTGGTCGTCCAATGTAGTAGTCAACAATGGAATGGCACATAACATCTTCCGAATCATTAGGTTCTTGTTTCAAAAGAATAGGTGGTTTAAGCATAAATGTGCGTTCATCGACTGGAGACGTGTTTACAAATATACATTCCCTTGAACTAGAATTCAATGGCAATGAAAGTGCTATATGCACTGCTTGTTGAGCTGACATTTGCTATAGGTTGAGTAATGTATTTCCAAGTTTACGAATCATTTGCATAGCATCAATTTCATGTTTCTAATGCTCTTTGCGTATTCTTCTAAATGCATTTGTCATAGACTTGTCAATTTTGGTCATATATGAACTACAATATGATGCTGCAACATATGCATTTAGCACAAATTGTGCATCTGTATTTGCATTCCATAAAGTAGGCATAGCCTTTGCAAAACTGTTATTCCAAATGTGAGAAGGTTTTCGTCTTAGGAAAATTGTTGGTTGCTTTATTGTATGTTGTAATAGTTCTATGTACTCATTTTCTAGTAGCCCTATTTCTAGGAGGAAACTGTCATGTGTTATTGAATCATTGTAGTTTGTTTCCTCCAAGAATGCAAAGAACGATATTGATTTCTCTATGATTTTTTTATTTTCTGCATTGGTTGGTTCAATGATCATTGTTGATTTCATTGGTGGCATGGGGAAGTTGTATCTGCAATTTGAATTTTTTCGCTTCTTACAACTTCTTGTATGGTGATTTTTATGCAATTTAGCAACATCTGGCTCCAAATGATCTGTATTACAAGTGATGTAATTGTCAAGAAACTTCTCAATTTCTGAATTGCTTTCTTTTCCATATATTGGAGCATTCTCTATCCATAACAGTCCATGTTCATGTTCAGTTCCTCTATTTTGGAATTCTGTTACGAAATAGTAATCAGATACTTTCCCAAAGAATGTAGTATCTTGAGATGTCAGTTGCTTTATAGCATTAATTCTATGTCTATAGTATTGGCTACATGTGACTGGATACTTTCTTATAAGGTAGTCAATGTCATCATCCTCTAATATGTCAATAGCATTTTTATTTGCTTTATTTCTAAACAATGTGACGAGTGTATCTACTAATGGTTTCCATCGATGTTCTGCACTTGTGAATGTCACAAAGAAAGTTGGAGGCCCTAGTTGTCGTATCATTGCAAATATGTTTTTCCTAATTTGTTCCAAATGGTCAGAAGATATGCGAATGTTTTTGAAATCTATGTATCCAATGTCAGACTTCAATAACTTTTCCAAATGTGCTCGATACTTGACATCTTTTGCTAATATTTTCCTGCCTTTTAGTTGTCCTTTTCTTATTCGCACCCATATGCAAGAAATCACTTTATCAATTATTATTCGCATTGTCTTGAAAAACAAATTTGTTGTATGATATTGGAAGTCACCACTTGCTTGTAACAATTCCCATTGCACAATTTTTTGATAACTAAACCTATTTGTGATGTCATGATCACGTGCATTGCCATAAAATAATGTTGGAAAGTTCATTTCTTCTGCATATTTGTCCTTGAAAATGCCTAATGGTCGTTGTCCTTCAGCAGGTGCCAATTCAATAATCATGTCTTGCAAATCGTAGATGCGTTGTGATTCTATTAATCCATGCACCAATGTTTCAGTAGCTGTCTCATTATTTGCATCACTATCTGTATCACTTTCATTGTCACTGTTTGAATTTTCTACAATGTATTCATTATTCTCTTGTAAAACATGGGCCCAATTCTCATTTATACAAATGTTGCTATCTTTATAAAGACTTCTAGAACATAGTTCGTTCAATGCTTTCATGACAATAATTGGACGTACTTTACCTGTTTGGTATGCATTTTTGTATTGCAATCGTCTTTTCAATGCAACTGCAATTGTCATTGTATCATTTAGATATTGTGGCAATGCTTTTTGCACAATGTCCATATGAACTGGTACATTGATAATTGATCCTGTTAAGCCAATTTGTGATCGTCTATGTCCCCATTGTCTGATTTGTGCAAATGCAATTCTCAATGACACAAGTCTTTCTTCTAGGTCTGAAAGTATATTTACAGTTGGCAATGAAATGTTACGTCTTATTTGTTCAGGTGTTGCAAATTGTGGTAGATTTCCATTCTCGAGCGCTTTCTTGCAAGAAACACATATGTTTTCATTGCTAAAGGTCCTATTGTTCAATGTCAAATTCATATGCTTTTCTTGCAAATCTATAGTGAAGAATCTAGTATTTTTTGCAAAATGCAATTTGTTGCAAACTGCACATGTATTCCTAGGCGTGTCTTCGACTTTTTCCATATAAATTTGTATTGCATTTTTCTTGCTTGTAATTCTTGACTTCTTATTAGAAAACCATTTTTTGCATTTGTCATTGCATTTGCGTTTTGTACGTATGAATTGCTTTATCTTGTGATAATTCAGCCTACAATCCTTAGTTGGTTGCATTTGATCTAAATGGCATGCTATCTCAAATGCAATATTATTGCTAAAATGTACTTGAGATATGCATTGCTCTTTTTCTACTATATGCTTATGACGCAATTGATTAGAAACGTCATTTGCTTCGATGTCCAGTTCTTGAGAATTGTGAACATATTCTTGTATCATGCGTTTTGTACGTATGAATTGCTTTAGCTTGTGATAATTCAACCTACAATCCTTAGTTGGTTGCATTTGATCTAAATGGCATGCTATCTCAAATGCAATATTATTGCTAAAATGTACTTGAGATATTTATTGCTCTTTTTCTACTATATGCTTATGATGCAATTGATTAGAAACGTCATTTGCTTCGATGTCCAGTTCTTGAGAATTGTGAACATATTCTTGTATCATTGCGTGGTAGTGAATATGTGATGTATTTGTCATGAACGACAAGATGTTAACAATATCATTGCATCTCGAATAAGCGGAACTGTAATTGACAAAGTTATTAGCAACAGAGGACCATACTTGGATATTGACTTTGAATATGACAGATATCCATTGTAGACAAAATGGTCCGCCTTCCACTTGTCCTTTTTCATATGGCATTGCCATATTTATCAAATACTGTTGCCAGTTGCTATTCATTGTATAGTGTACCGCGTCAACTACTAGGTATTGCTCTAAACAATGCAATGCCTCTTGATTCTTATGCATAAGTGCATTGCAAAAAGATTGCACAATGTAAAGTCGCAAAGACTCTGCATTGAATTCTGTTGCTACTAAATAGCAAATTGCATTAAAGAGACTGTCACCACAATTAGATGTCACTTGCTTTGCAATTGTTAGTCCATTTAAAAGCATATTATTTGCAATTTGCATCCAATGGCTTTCAATATCTTTGCAAATAGGTGACAGGTAGATATTAGACTGGTTGGAAATGCAAATTGGAAACTTTTGGTAAACCAATGGTTCATAATGACCATTAACAGGATTTGCATCATGAAAGAGAATGCAATATGGAATTGCATTTTCATGTTGATTAAAGAGCAAATATCTCGTTTTTCTTGTCAATGACCAAACTGCAATTGATATATCTAGCCATTTAGCTAACCAACGTATACAAAAGGTATCACCCCATAAACCTCTGTCAGACTCCTTTATATTTGTAGATGCAGAATAACGCATTTTATGAAGATATGTACCAATATCATTAACACCATGTAACTCGTATAGGAAATCAGGTGCTAGTTCATACTGATATGACTGTATTGCTTCAACGTCATTGTTCTTTAAGCAAAAAAGAAAGTGGTCTATTAACCCATTTCGCAATTCATTTGAAGTATAACGAAAATGTAGAAGCATTTCGAATGAGTCAAATAGACAATCTCCTACAGTATATGAAAATGCATTTAGTCTAAAAAGACCATTTCTTTTTAATACAATATCAATGTTCTCAGGCAAAATGCATTGCAATTTGAATTTGTAATTGTCAACATCTATTATTTCTTCCATCATTTGCAATTGCTTACGAGAGTTGCCTTTTGCAATTGTCTTGTACAGCTCTGCAAAAAATATTGATGAAGTTAGCAAAAAATGAACATGATTGTTTTGAACAAAATGTATGTATATTAAAAAAATTGGCTATTGCATTATGTTGCTAAACAAATATAAAATTTCTACCAATAAGCCATATTTATAAATAACAAAGAAGTTGGAAATGGAAACAATGCAAAGACATAATGAAAAATAGGAGCATAATTTTAAGAATATTTCTGCAAGTTAACAAAAGCAAGGAATGGAAAGACAAAATGAAGTTAACAAAAGGAAGCAATGGAAAGACAAAATGAAAAAATGCAGCATAAGTTTAAGAATATTTTTGAAAGTTAACATCATTGTCAATTGCATTTGTGAAATAAAATAACTGTGAGGCTATTTCAAGGTAAAAAGTTTCCTGCTATTCGATATCAGAGTATGGTTATAGTATATGGATCTAAACATAATTCAAGGGTCAAGGAACCCAAACAAGCCATTGAGAACCAGATACAAGTAGTGCATAAGCGTAGTTCCATAAGGCTTGTCAAGAAGATCCATTATTATGTGATGCTGGAGGTATGATTCATATAAATGATGAACATGTAATATGTTCAAAGGACAACTTTGGCAAACACAGCAACAGTTTGCTTGAGCAAATTGTCCAAAGACTGTTGCCAATTGTGGCACGTGAAAAAAGATGCCCAAAAATTACAGATCTTTGATGATTCACAAATTGTGGTGAATTGGATGAATGGAACAAATTCATTGGATAATTATAAATTTCACCCTATATTTGAGCAGATTCAACTTGCTTGAACAGAGTATTTAACACATTATCTTTTAACATGTCTACAAAGACAGGAACATGGAAACTGATGGATTGTCAAAAGCTAAATTACACTTGGTAGCACGACCTTGGATCATTCAAGAGAAAGTGGAAGGGCAGCTCATGGAATGTCTTGACACACTTTTGATATAATCATGGGACTGTTTAAATGTGAATATCTATATCTATATTTTTTTATGGCACTGTTTATGAACATATCTAGGACCTAATTTTTTATGACACAAAACTGGTTTCAAACCTGCAATATATGTCAGAATGACCATGATAGGGTTGTCATATTCACATTTTTGAAAACTGTTTATGGAGCAAGCTATCTTCTCAGCCATACTTTTATCAGTTCCTATGCTTAAGGATATCTCTATATCTATATTTTTTATGGGACTGTTTATGGACATATCTAGGAGCTAATTTCTTATGAGACAAAACTGGCTTCAAAGCTTTGATATATGTTAGAATGACTATGATAGGGTTGTCATATTGACATTTTTGAAAACTGTTTATGAAGCAAGATATGTTGCCAGCAATACTTTTATCACTTCATATGCTTAAGGATATCTGTGAAATGCAAAAACATATATAGTAAATGTAATTTTGTTTTCATAATAAAATTATTTTTTCTCTCTGAGGAGAATAAGGTAGTTGAACATCATATCAGAACCAATCTGGTTATAACTAGCTAACATGAGATTTTAATCTAAGGTTTAAATAGACAAAATGTCTTGATACATCACTATACGGAGCTAGTTGGATGCTAAGAAATTGACAAAAAGCAATTAATAGAAAAATTGACAAAAAGCAATTAGCATAATAACGCCGTACCTGCAACGAAGCCAAGGGTTCGAATTGCTTCTCGTCTAGACCATATTCATGCACAACACAGCCTGTACGAGTACATGAGAAAATATGCAAATGACGAAATTGGTTAACGAAGTCTCCAGAAGTGCCTGGAAAAATACTTGCAAGTCTTTATTCCTCTCTCGAAACCGTAATACATTCCATTAATAAAAAGGCAATATGCAGCACATACATAAATACTTGCAGGTCTTTATTTCTTTCTCCAAACCACAATACATTCGATTAAAAACCCAATATGCGCCACAAACAGTACAAACAGTTCAAAAACCCCAGTTTATTTAGATCTTCATGTGCAAAAACACTTCAAACTACAAAAGACTGGCGCTCAATCTGTACCAAGAATCATAGCTTCACCCAGGTCATCTCGGCCCAAATGACAATGAAGTCACATGCTGGTCGAAACTGACATTTACAGAAATTTCCATAAAACCCATGCAGCTAAGAGAAACCCTCAGTATCACGGAAAACCTTATAATTTTTGCAAAGGAAACATTTCATCCAATATATAAACAACAACAAACGAAGAACATCTAGCACCAGTATAGCAAACCTTCAATTCAGCAGTTCTTAACAAAGCAAATGAACTTAACAGTAACTAAATGAACTTAACAGATTTCTTAACAAAGCAATCTTCCGCTCTAGGAGTAATGTCAGAGTCGAATATTCATACATCCATAACAGAATTACAAACTTAAAAAAACATTATGCACCAAAGTAAGCATACACATAAATTATACAAGCGAAAAACCTTGAATACACGCCTAAGGAACAACAGTCTGCTCAAGCCTGACAACTCGTGAAACCAGACCCTCAAATTTTACAAAGTAACACATTCCACTAATAACAATACATTCCATCAATAAAAAAAAGGCAATATGCGGCACATAAATACATAAATACTTGCAGGTCTTTATTTCTTTCTCCAAACCACAATACATTCCATTAAAAACCCAATATGCGGCACAAACAGTTCAAAAACCCCAATTTATTTAGATCTTCATGTGCAAAAACAGTTCAAAGTACAAAAGACTGCTGCTCAATCTGTACCAAGAATCACATCTTCACCCAGGTCGTCTCGGCCCAAATGATAAGGAAGTCAGATCGTGGTCCAAACCGACATTTACGCAAATTTCCATAAAACCCATGCAGGTAACAGAAACCCTCAGTATCAGGGAAAAGCTTATAATTTTCGCAAAGGAAACATTTGATCCAATACATAAACAACAACAAACTAAGCTAATTCAATTGGTAAGCTCTTGTTTTCTGTCCTTCTCAGAAACCATGCCAACCTTCTGCCTATCTCTGCCCTATTAACCAAAATGCCATTAACTTATAATGCTCAAATAACCATGGACTCTTGAGGGAAACGAAGAGACAATACTGTGACAAACATCAATGCCACTGGAAAACGCCAAAGGACAGAGGAACAAACATCTAAACAATACAGTAGCTGAAGTTACCAAACCCACACCAGACAGTCGATGCATACAAGCCGGACCTGGAACAACAGAACCGGAACCAAACGTTTGATGTACAGTTAACCGAGTAGGCAGGAACCGCATTGTGTTTTCACCGCAGACAATACAACAAGTACAAAGGAAAAATCACAGACACTGCAGAGCTAAACAACCAAGTAACAATAATAACCCAAAGCACGCGAACAGGGTAAAACCCAAGCCGAGTAACTTTCCAGGATCTCGAGCAGGGACAGTTTTCCGCCCATAAGACCACCACAGTACATGCCAACCTTCTTCCTATCTCTGCCCTGTTAACCAAAATGCCATTAACTTATAATGCTCAAATAACCCTGGACTCTTGAGGGAAACGAACAGACAATACTGTGACAAACATCAACGCCACTGGAAAACGCCAAAGGACAGAGGAACAAACATATAAACAATACAGTAGCCGAACTTACCAAAGCGACAACAGACAGTCGAGGCATACAAGCCGGACCTGGAACAACAGAACCGCAACCAAACGTTTGCTATACAGTTAACCGAGCAGGCAGGAACCGGATTGTGTTTTCACCGTAGACAATACAACAAATACAAAGGGAAAATCGCACACACTGTAGAGCTAAACAACCAAGTAACAATAATAACCCAAAGGGCGCGAACAGGGTAAAACCCAAGCCGAGTAACTTTCTTGGATCTCGAGGAGGGACAGTTGTCCACCCATAAGACCACCACAGTACATGCCGTAACCCAAGTTGATTGTAAATCAATCTGAATTTATTACCAAATCAATTGTATACTGTCCGATTCATACCAGCGTTACACATCACCTCGAACGATGTGAAGCCCGCAATAAGACCCCAAAACCTTTCCATCCCCAAAACCTTAGTTCGACTTAAGTTACATTGTCAATATATCGAAAAATTATCGATCGCATATAGTCCCCGGCAGGGACCACGCAGTAACTGGACTATAAACCTAAAGTAACTGGACCATAAACCTACACAATGCAAAAATTAAAAGCCTAACAAATTGACAAAAAGCAATTAATAAAAAATTTGACAAAAACCAATTAGCAGAACAACGCCGTACCTGCAACGAAGCCGAGAGTTCGAATTCCTTCTCGTCTAGATCATATTCATGCAGAACCCAGCACCAGAACCTTGAATTTATCAGAGGAGTACCTAATTCTTTCTCCAAACCACAATACATTCCATTAAAAACCCAATATGCCGCACAAACAGTTCAAATAGTTCAAAAACCCCAATTTGTTTAGATCTTCATGTGCAAAAACCCTTCAAACTACAAAAGACTGCCGCCCAATCTGTACCAAGAACCACAGTTTCACCCAGCTCGTCTCGGCCCAAATGACAAGGAAGTCACATGGTGCTCGAAACCGACATTTACGGAAATTTCCATGAAACCCATGCAGGTAAGAGAAATGCCATTAACTTATAATGCTCAAATAACCATGGACTCTTGAGGGAAACGAACAGACAATACTGTGACAAACATCAACGCCACTGGAAAACGCCAAACGACAGAGGAACAAACATCTAAACAATACAGTAGCCGAACTTACCAAAGCGACACCAGACAGTCGAGGCATACAACCCGGACCTGGAACAACAGAACCGCAACCAAACGTTTGCTATACAGTTAACCGAGCAGGCAGCAACCACATTGTGTTTTCACCGCAGACAATACAACAAATACAAAGGAAAAATCGCAGAGACTGCAGAGCTAAACAACCAAGTAACAATAATAACCCAAAAGGCGCGAACAGGGTAAAACCCAAGCTGACTAGCTTTCCAGGATCTCGAGCAGGCAGACCACCACAGTACATGCCGTCCGCTTGGGAGTCGCGGGACCACGTGCCGCTCAATCTGCACCAAGAATCACAGCTTCACCCAGGTCGTCTCGGCCCAAATGACAAGGAAGTCACATGGTGGTCGAAACCGACATTCAGGGAAATTTCCATAAAACCCATGCAGCTAACAGAAACCCTCAATACTGTGACAAACATCAACGCTACTGGAAAACACCAAACGACAGAGGAACAAACATCTAAACAATACAGTAGCTGAACTTACCAAAGCGACATCAGACATTCGAGGCACACAAGCCGGACCTGGAACAACAAAACCGCAACCAAACGTTTGCTATAGAGTTAACCGCATTCTGTTTTCACCGCAGACAGTACAACAAACACAAAGCAAAAATCGCACAGACTGCAAAGCTAAACAACCAAGTAACAATAACAACCCAAACGCCACGAACAGGGCAAAACCCAAGCCGAGTAACTTTGCAGGACATTTACGGAAATTTCCATAAAACCCATGCAGCTAACAGAAACCCTCAATACTGTGACAAACATCAATGCCACTGGAAAACGCCAAACGACAGAGGAACAAACATCTAAATAATACAGTAGCCGAACTTACCAAAGCGACACCAGACACTCGAGGCATACAAGCCGGACCTGGAACAACAAAACCGCAACCAAACGTTTGCTACACAGTTAACCGCATTCTGTTTTCACCGCAGACAATACAACAGACACAAAGGAAAAATCGCAGAGACTGCAGAGCTAAACAATAAACAACCAAGTAACAATAACAACCCAAATGCCGCGAACAGGGTAAAACCCAAGCCGACAGTACATGCCGTCCGCGTACCTGGGACAGCTGTCCGCCCATAAGACCACCACAGCACATGTCGTCCGCGTGGGAGCCGCGGGACCATGTGGCCTCCACCTCGAACCATGCGAAGCCAGCAATAAGACCCCAAAACCTTTCCTCGCCCAAAACCTTAGTTCGACTTAGGAAATTGCCTTAATATTTCGGAAAATCAGCTAGGTCAACGCGCGGTCAGCGATCTATCGATCGCATATAGTCCCCGGCAGGGACTAATAAGGGATTGAATATTAATTAGGGTAAATCTCATTTCATTTTATATAAATAAGGGGTTGAATATTATATTGTTTAATTTCAATTATATTAGGTTAATCAAACGATATTTTGTGAACAATTGTTTTATTCACAAACTACAAACCATACGTATACCATAATAGTATTTGCGAATTATTAAAAAAGTTTAGAATTATTTAACAACACTTTGTTTCTTGAATAATTTTGAGGGTTTTGAAAAGACTTTTTTAATCTTAATTATTACAATACATATTCGTTATAATAAATTTGTTAAGAAAATAAAATAATTAAACTTATGGTGTCGAGGGTTCAATATGGGAAGGAGACGTAGAAATAGTAAATAATAATTTAAATTAAAAATAGTAATAAAAAAATTAATATAAGTAATGATTAAAAAATTTTAATTTTTATCTTAATTTTATATAATTTTATATAGAGAAGTAATGGAAAGTAAGAAAAAAATTACCTTTCAGTATGAGGAAGAAATGTAATTTTTTCATTGATATACTTTTTACTAATAAGAAATGTAATTTCTTCGTTATTTAATATAGAGATGACAAAAAATAAGCAGTAGTCTATAACGCGACTTTTTGAAGGTCTTTCCGGCGGATTTTTCCGGTCGAAATCCGGCAGGAATTATTGGAATCGCAAGTTTGATAGCTAGTTTCTGCACAATGAAAGCGTCCCAGGGGTTTTTGAGGGTGCTGAATCCAAATATGCAGTTAAAAAACCATTTTAACTGCAAGAAATCAAGATTTGACCTTTCCGTCACCGGAATCTTCAAAAAGTCGCATTATAGACAACTCCGAAAAAATAATATTACTGATATCACATTATGTGTGATTTTTACATCTAATATTTAAAACCAAAATATATTAACAACAAAATATAAGTAAAATATTTCAATGTCTATATTAAATAAGTAATTCTATATCTACTTTATATAGATAAATCTAAATAATTTAAATTAAAAAAATTATTCTATTTTCATTTTACATAATATAACAAGTGCCAACACACTTAAGTAGATGTTATGCATTTAGAAAAATTGCAAATTGATATATGAAGTAGAAAAGTTAATTGCCTACAAAGCGATATGGACTTGCATACATTTTTGGTGGGTAGTAATCACTACTAAGTTGGCACATTTACACTTTTACTCCTAGATCAAGGATTGAATAAAACATAAATAATGGTAGGTAGTAGTAAGTATATTTATTTTCATCTTATTTTTATTATCTTTTATGAAAATACTTGCTTAAATTATGATGGGCTGTAAATGATGGCAGAATTTTAATTATGAAGCTTAACAATAAAAAATCATTGAACACATATTTAAAAATGGTGGCATAAATATTGTAACTACATCTAGAAATTAAGGCAAAGAAATCTGAGGCTTGGCACATGTACACTTTTCCTCCTACATGTTAAAGCATTGAAGAAAACATAAATAATGGTAGGTATATTTATTTCAATTTTATTTCTATTCATTTTTTATGAAATACTTGTTTAGATTATGGTGAGCCATAAGTGAGTATGAACTATTTACAAGGATGTTAATTATGAAGCTTAACAATGAAAAAGCATTGCAAAATATTTAAAAATCATGGCATAAATATTGCAACTAAGCAACTATATTAAGAAATTATGGCAAAAAAATGTGAGGCAATTATCTACATGGCAAAAAGGCTATACCTTCAAAATTATGGTCCAATCAAATGTTTGAAAAATAAGATTTTCAATAATATTGAAAAATAAATATTTGTTTTTCAAAGTTAAACATTATAACTTGGATTGGTCAATGCTAAACTAATAATGGTGAAAGGAAAATGGATTGCTATAGTCCTGCCTTGCCATGACAACTACGTACAAGAGAGATGTGTAATTTATTTTACTTCTAATATGAAGTTGATATATAAGATTTTAAAATATCAATAACAAAGAAAAATTTAACATAAACTGTAAATAAAATATTTCAAGACATAGATTGAGTAAAAGATTTTCACATGAAACATATATAGAGAAAATAAAATATTTCAATGTCAATTATATATATATATATATATAGATATCACTTTAGATTTATCTTCATTTTAAATCTCTGTTATGAAATAAAGATGAATCTCTACTAAAGATAAATCAAAATTGGTATATAAAATAAATAATAATAAAAAAATACTTATAAAATAAATTAAACTTGTAATTTTATAAATTACAAAATTATGTATTTTAATTTTTAACTGACATTAAAAATGGAAAACTGGTGAAACAAGAAACTCCCATGGTAATAAAAATGAAGCTAACTACCAAGTCACTGCAATACCCAAAATGAAAGTGAAGACATGGAGTGCAGAGCCATCGATCTCTGGTACAACCAATCAAGCTTTTTCTTAAATGCGTTTTTTTTGGTTGATTCTTAATAATGAGAAGGGTTAAAAGCACACAGCCAGAGTCTACCTTTGCTAAAGTAGAAATTATAGCAATTAATGGCGCTTCTGATACGCAAGCTCCAAAATTGAATACAAGGTTCAACATCTCTATTATTACCACCCAGCTTTATTTAGTTTGCTGCTTAACAATTAATGTGCAGGGTTGTATAGGTCTTCTATTAAGTTTAAGCAAATAAATTATTTCACTGTTGACCCACACAATTCTTGTACATTAATTGCCTTGCAATAGGCTGAATAATTCTGCCCATTACCACAAATGGAAAGTTAAAAAATTCATGTTATCCTGATAGGAAAAGACAATAAATAAATTACTAATTATAGAACTAAGTAATCAATTAACCCTACATAAAAACAATTAGGAAAGTTCTTGAGATTTAAACATTTCACAATTTTTATTTAGATGGTTATATTACTGTGAACAATGTACATTAATTGCCCTACAACATGCTGAATAATAACCCTTGCCATGAATAATAACCCTTGCCATTACCACAATTGGAAAGTTAAAAAATTCATGTTATCAAGGTAGGAAAGGCAATAAATAAATTACTAATTATAGAATTAAGTAATCAATTAACCCTATATAAAAACAATTAGGAAAGTTATTGAGATGTAAACATTTCACAAATGACTATATTACTGTGAACAATGATATTTATGATCGGTGTTAAGGTATTATGTTACCGTTACCAATTATTTTTTATTTTAAATTTACAAAGTTAACTTTGGCTTTTTGGGAGATAGTAGCAGAGAGTCAGCTTGGCTGTCAGGTTAGAGTTTCAGAATTTTAAGATGGATTTTCAAGATAAAAGCATGTATTTTTTTAAAATTTAAGTGGGTTTAATAGTTAAGTATATATATATATATATATATATATATATATATATATATTTAAAGGGTCATATGTACAAAATCAGAGGGGTAGAGTATGCATACTTTCATTTACTCGAAGATTTAGCAATCAAATCTCCCTCCATCTGGAGGGGTAGAGTGTGTATACTTTCGCAGACTCGAAGACTTAGCAGTCAAATCCCCGTCCATTCGGAGGGGTAGAGTATGTATCCCTTCGTAGACTCGAAGACTTAGCAATCAAATTGATGTGGGGTAGAGTATGTATACCTTCGTTGACTCAAAGACTTAGCAGTCAAATTGCCCTATGTATACCTTCGTATACTAGAAGACTTAGTAGTCAAATCCCTGTCCATTGGGAGGGGTAGAGTATGTATACCTTCGTAGACTTGAAAACTTAGCAGTCAAATAGCCATCTATTATGGCAGTTAAAATTGACATTGCCATGTCGTGAAGAAGAGAAACGGGTTGTGGGGCCTTCCGTGACAAACATACAGATAGTATTATTGAAGTATTGAATGTAATGATAATCACCCTCAGTGGCCTATTGCAGTTAGAATTGACAATCACCCTCAGTGGCCTATTGCAGTTAGAATTGACATTGCCATCTTCGGAGAAGGAGAGAAAGAGGATGGGGAGAAGGAAGAGAGAGAGGATGAGGCCTTCTATGACAAACAAAGAGATCGTAGTATTGAATATAATAATAATCACATTACAAACTTGTATTTGGGTTTTTAATGATACTAAATCTATTTAAAAAAAAAATAAAAAATTCAATTAACCAAATTTTTATTTTCCAAACAAATTTACTGTATTATTACTTCTTCATCTCAAATACAGAAATCAGACCTGCTTCATGAGTTATTTTTTTATTTCTTTCTTTGTTTTGAATGTTGATTCACGTCTGTTTTGAATGTTGATTCCTTAATTTCTAAATGTATAAATAGATTCAATGTTTTCTTGGATCTTTTTGGATCTTTTTAGTCATTATGATTAAAATCTCACTATGTAATTTTTGGTGAAATTATAATTTTTTGTTATAGAAAATTTATTTTAAATGTATAAATAGATTCAATGTTTTCAAAAACCTTTATTACACCTAAAATGTTCATTCTCAACAATTAATATTTATAAGTTTAACAATTCTTTTAAATTGACTACAATAAGTAAAGTTAATTAAAATGATTTAACATTATTGGTAAGTCCATAATAAATTGAAATACTTAATATTATTGAAATACTTAATATTATGGCTACCCACATTTCCCTTATGCAGAATAGGTGGTCACAAGAGACTACAATTTTGCATGTGAGGTACACAATAGATAATGTTAGTTGTTTTGTGTTAGTTCAAGAAATAACACCAATATTAAGTGTAATATTCAATATGAAGTGTAATATTTATATTGATATTTTTGTTATAATATTTATATTAAATATTTTTTATTATAATATTGTAAATCATTATTATAATTTATTTAATATAGTAGAATTATAAAATATTATTTTACTTATTTAATTTTTAATAACTACTTATAATATCTTATTTTATTTTGTATAAATGTATTTTTTTGCATATTACAAATAGAAAATACATTTATTAAAAAAAAAAAACAAACAAACAATAACATTACCACCAATATTTTATAAATTAAATAAATATAGATATAAAGAAAATTAAACCATTTATTTTGTTTACTTTTAATTTTAACAATATTTCAAAATCTATAATATATATAATTTTAAAAATATTTTAAAATTTCCCATCAATAAAAAAACACCACCCTAAAAGATCACCAGCCCAACAAAATGCTCTTCAACACTAACAAAGGTCTCCATAATTTGATTATGTACCTGTTGTCTGGAATGCTTAGCCTTTCACGAATTGAGGACTTCAGCTGGGTTTGTAATAGGCGATTGACCATCTCATTCACACGCTCAATGCCAATGCACAGAACAACCAGGGAATTGTGGGTTTCAGTTTTATTTCAGTGTATTCATTCTAATACCCAGGATTTTCTTGAAATTATGGTAGGAACCTTACTAGCCACATTTGCCCCTAACTTCATAGTTTATGGTGAAGTTGTTATATAAACTATAGTATTTTCTTTTGGATAGTTATAATAAGAATATAAATTTATTAGTTAATTAGTGTATATTTAGTTTAATTATGAATTATTAAATGATGAAAATGATCTAATTTTTTGATATGCAATGAAAATATATTTACACTTCATGAGATTTAATTACTTTTAATATTTGACAGACATATATATATAATGTTTCTCATTGAGTATTTGGATTGTGTAAACTATCCAATTTAAATTTGTAACTCCGATCATCTAACATATACATGAAAAAAGCCAACATACACTTGAATTGTGTAAATTACAAAACTTAAATTTGTAATTCCGATCATCTAAAATATACATGAAAAAAAGCCAACATATAAAATAGTGAAACTACTTGAAATATTAACATTAAGATATTTTAATTAATATAAACATTCAAATATTTTATTTATGGACTATATTATCTATATTAAAATAATTTTTTGGTTATTAATATAATTTAAATACACACTTTACAAAGTTAAATATTTTATTTATGATCCACATTGAATATTTTTATTATTATTTTTATTCTTTGAATGTCATAGATCAATTCTATATTAAGAATTGAATCAGTTGCATGTATTATTTTTAATCACTCTATTTAAATCTTGTATTGAAATATTTATAAGGTAAATACAATATTTTTTTGGTTTATTTTTAATTACTTTATTTTTTTAAAGTTGATATAATATCCATGTTAAGTTTGGATTTATTAAAAGCCAAATCTTTTTAGATGCAAAATTCTTTTAAAATTTGAGGAAAGGTTTACATCTCGATATATTTGATGTCAAATCTTTCTAGATGCAAAATTCTTTTAAAATTTGAGGAAAGGTTTATATTTGGATATATCTGATTCCTCTAGGCCCTTAGTTGATCCAGAGTTCCCTTGATGGTTAAGATGGATGTATGCTAATTTTTAATAATATTGCTTATATTTTTATAAATTTCACATCTCTTTTTATATAGAAATGTTCTTATTTTTAATTTTATATATATACAACATTTTTCTTTGGCATATTTTTCTAGTATTTTTAATTTAAGTTTTTAATGTGATATGCATATTATGATTTTTTTGGGAAAAAATTTGTTTGTAATTTATTAATAACTTTTTTTATAATATAACAAATTGAATTTTTATTTTTATTTTTTATTCTTATAATTGAGTTTTCATCATCATCATTATTGTGCCCATAGGCACTTTATAGTCCAGTATGACAGTGATGTTGTAAAAAATTATGAAATATAATGTTATGTTGACTCAGTCAAATTATTTAAAATAAAATTAAAATTAAAAAATAATAATTATTAAGATAAGTTTGACTAAAATTAAGATTAAAAAATAATAATTATTAAGATAAGTTTGAGTTTGTCATTTGATGAGTTTATTGATGGTAGTTAACAAGCCATGATATTGCATAGCTCATGGTATTTTTCCATGGTATTTGCTATGATGAAACCTATTTAAAGACTTGAGAAAACCCATTATGGAATGCAAGAGTATCAGGTTAGATCTATTTTAACTCTGAACTTGACCGCTTTCTTACTTCATGGATCCATATTTAAGATGGATCTACAATGGTTATTATTATTATTATTATTATTTGACCTAAAGTTTTATTTTAAGGGCACTACAACATCTCTGCCATATTGGGGTGCTATTTAAATGTTTGTTCATGTAAGGACACTATAACATCTCTCTCTTATATTGAGTTCAATTTTAAATGTTTATTCATCCAACGACACTACAACATTTCCCTCGTACTAGGTTGTAGAGCACCCCTCAATGCAATTATGTTACTTAACATACATCTCCCACATATTGACATTTTATTTATGAAAATAAAGGAAATTAGGAGAAGAGGAAGGTGAAAGGTCACATGTTGCATGTGGAAGGAAAATGAAGGAAAATAATGGAAATTGAAGAACATAGAGGCCTCATTGATAAAAAGGCTTCTGAGGATCAGTTTAAAGATCTTTTGTCAATTCAGTTTTGGAGCTCTCTCTCCATTCTCTCTCTCTCTGTCTCTCTCTCACTCTTGGACACTTATTTTTCTTGGAACACTTCAGCATTGGATCAATAAAAGAAAAGAAGGCAAAGGAAAGAAAATTTGAAGAAAGGAAGAGCAAGATCTAGCAGCTATAATGAGATTATTTGTAGGTATCGATTTGCATGTGTGATTTCCTTGCTAGTTTTGACATGCATGTGTGTTCTTGGTTCTCTTGTTGTCATTGGCATGGGTTTTTCCAGGTGTGATTTTTTTTTTTTCATCCTAGCCTTGCCATTTCCAGATAACCTTAATGTGATGGGGTTCTCATGTTTTGGTGGAGCTAGATTGCCAGATGGATTCGCAACTCAGTGAGGTGGATCTATGAAAGGAAGAACACATGGCCTAGTGATCCTTGAACTAGACAGTGGATTTCGGTAAAGCCTTGGCCTATTAATCCTTGAATCGTATTGTGGGTTGCGGTAAAGTCATATTTTGTGTTGCCTCGGTGGGCCTAGGAATCCTCAACCATTGAATGGTGAGATATACAGTAAATTTTGATTTTGTGTTGCCTCAGTGGGCCTAGGAATCCTCGACCGGTAAATGGTGGGATATACGGTAAAGCCTAGAGGTGGGTTCGATTGATTAGGTCTAGGAATCCTTGGTGATCAGGTGGTCAAAACTAAAAGTAGCAGAATCTCAATAAACTTAGCTTTAGATCGAAGTGCTCATCATCCTGATTCCAACGATGTGAACGACACTCGAATCTGAGCCCATATGAAGAAGTTAGAGCAAGTCAAAGTTCAGGTTTGACTTGGATAGATGTCAAGAGAAGATGATGTGGCAGGACTCTTCATCGAATGGTGAAGTGCCAAGTGGCAGGCCACCATTGGCCCTGCATTTCGCAAATCGCATATCGGAGGAGGGTCAACATTAAATAATTGGGCCTAGAGCAAGCCAGGGTTGCAATGCGATAATCACAATCACACATCGCAACTAGGAAGGCATTAAAGAGTCAGCCCCAAAGCAAGTCAGGGTTGTGATGCGATGACTATAATCGCGCATCACAGAATGGAAGTGTTACAGAATCGGCCTCGATAGGATCAGGTTGTGACTGCGATATCGCAATCACATGTAGCAAAGTGAAAAGTTATGTTATATGTATTACCCTAGTTCCCGTTGATTGCGATAGAACTATCGGCGCTGATAGTTTATGGCTGCCATGTGTCCTCCTAATGATCGGCTAAAATATTGGTTGGTAAGACAGGTCGGAGGTCGGGCTTGATCTCGCGACCTCCCATTTCACAGTGCCAAGGCCTACTGTAGCGCTCGCATGGCGCTTCTTAACTATCAATGCAAGCAGGTTTGTATTATTATGAGCTAACCATGGCATGTTAACACCACCTTACTGCCATAAGCCGAAATCGTCGCCTTAACTTCTGAAACTAACCACCTTGCATGTGACCACTCGACCTTAACCGCGAGATAGACAAGTTTGTTGGCAGGACCGCCAATTTTGGTGAAACTGCCAAAATTAACTCCAGATATTGAATTTAATTGGTAGTTATCCAGATTTGGAGGAGGAAGTTGTGGAAAGGCTGACAGAAGTCATAACTAAGGCAATTTTCGACCAAAGGAGGAGTAGAAAGAGGATGGGGTACCATTTTTGAGTATGCTGGACTCTTTGGAGCATGTTTCAAAAGCATTTGAGCATTATAAACACACCTTTTTTACACTTTTGAGCATAATAGGGAGGCCCAAGCCATTATAAGCTGGACCAAGGAGACGTAGCTCAAGAGGGGTGAACTCATTTATCATGTTCCTCTTGTAATGTGTTTTTGATGATGTTCTGTACATGTTTATGTCATTGTTCAGTCTCTTATTTATGTTAAAATTCTCATAAATTTAACATAAAAACTCATCATTTCACTTGCAAAAATTCATGAATCCTTAAGCACAATGAAAGAATTTTGTTTCTAATCTGAGGAGGATTTTAGCACAACAATATAATATTCTAAATCAGATCATTTTGGTATCAGAGATCTAGGTTTTCTTTGTGAAAGAAGGATTTAACTGTTTGCAAGTTTATGTCATGCTTACAAGGTTAAAACTCAAGAGGAGAAGGGAAGCTGGTTGGAAGCCCTGAAGTTGGGTCAAGGGGAAGGAGAGAAATGTTGCCACAATCTCCAACACAAGTTCAACCTCAAGTTGCAGTTGAGACTCTAGAGATCATGTCTCATGAAGGAGAACCTACAAACATGACAGAAGATGAGAAGACCTTCAGAAAGGCTTTCTTTGACATGACATAGATGGTGAAGGTCCTCTATGAAGAGATGAATACTAGGTTGCAAGGGGAAAGTTCCAAAACTCCCAAAGGAGAAGGCTATTCAGGAGGAGGTAATGGAAATGGAGACAAACCTCCACCCTCTCCACCATATTCTTCATCTTCTTCTTCACAAGCATCTTCACCCTCTTCCACTAACACAACCCTTACTCATACTCATCATCATACTTCAAAAGGAATTGGTAAATCGCCTTTTTAAAAACTTGATGTTAAATTTGAGCCTCCCATGTATAATGGTGAAGTGAATGCAGAGATGCTTGATAATTAGATTTTTTAGTTGGAGGTCTATTGCAGGATTTGAAACCTTCAAGAGGATGACATAAAGATTCAGTTAGCTTCCTTGAGATTGGAGGGTGCAACACTAGTATGGTGGGAATCAAAGACCCAAGAGGAGATTAAAAAACACGATCAGATCTCATTTTCTTAGAATGATTTCATTGCTGCAATGAAAAGACAATTCTACCCTCTAACTTATATGTAGAAATCCATCATGAATTGGGAGAACTTTAGAGTGCTTAAAGGTCAAAATGTGCAAGATTACACCCAAGAATTTAGAAAAAGGTCTTTGATGTTAGGTGTAGATTTGCAATCACAGGACACATTGTTGAAGTAAATAGAGGGTTTACATAGTTATCTTAGGCATACTATCTTAATGTTTAATCCCAACAATCTAGATGATGTGTGTGTGCAAGCCACTCATCTTGAGGCAAGAGGGAAAAACACCCCATAAGAATGTAGTAAAAAGCCATTTAAGAGTAAAGGAAAGGAAAATGCTTTCAAATGGAAGGCAAAGAAAAATGCGTCTATCAAAAACGAAGGAGAGAAAGTTACTGAAAACATTGTTCCAGAGAGGGTCATGATGAATCTCATTGTTGGAAGCTTCATCCCTAAATGAGACCAAAGAGAAACAAAAACAAGGGAAAGCAAAAGACAACTGCAACCACTCAACAAGATTTGGGATCCGATTCGGGCGATGAAACTAAAATCATAGCCATGGGGTTAAAAGGAAAAGAATCCATTGCTAGCACTAGTTCTTCAAACTCACAAAATGAAAATCCAAATGAAAAGAGGAGAATAGAACTTTTTCACTTAAGGGTGATCTCAAAACACAACAAAATTGATATGCTTTTCGATATTGGCTCTCAAGGTAATCTTATCTCTAAAAACATTGTCAAAGTTTAAACTTGGAAACTGTTCCACATGATAAACCATATCTAATTGGATGGGTGTGTGACAATGTGCAATTGCAGGTTACTAGAAAGTGTAAACTGAAATTCACCATTACTACAAATTTCATAGATGAAGTGGAGCTTGATGTTGTGCCGTTAGATATCTGTGGAATAGTTTTGAGTAGCCCATACCTTTATGACAGAAAAACTATCTTCCATAGACATGAAAACAAATATCATTTATTCAGAGATGGAGTAGAATATATTGTGAGAGATCATAGAAAGAAAATAAATCTTTCGCTTGTTAATGCAGGGCAGATGAAAAGACTAGTGAATTTGAGCAAGAATTTCGTGCTTCTAATGATCAAACCCAAGAATGATGTTGATAATGAAGCTTTTAAAGGTTGTGATTCAAATTTGAAATCTGAATTGGTTGATGTAGTTAACCAATATGATGAGATGTTTCAGGAACCAAAGGGACTATCTCCCAAGATAGGAATCCAACATGAGATATAGTTGCAGGAAGATTTCCATCTTCCTAACATTGGCATGCACAGGATATCAGTGATGGAAAGCTCATAAATTAAGAAGAAAATTCAAGAGTTGTTAAATAAATGGATCATCAGACCATCTTACTCTCCATGTGGTTCACCTATTGTCTTGGTGCCAAAGAAAGATGGAACATGGTGCATGTGTGTGGACTTTCATGCATTGAACAAAATTATGGTAAAGAACCGTTACCCACTGCCTAGAATAGATGATTTACTTGATCAATTGAAAGATGCAAAGTATTTTACTAAGCTGGACTTAAGAAGTGGCTACCATAAAATTAAAATAGTTGAAGGAGACATTTGGAAGACAACATTCAAAACAAAAGAAGGTTTGTTTGAATGACTAGTTATGTCGTTTGGTTTATGTAATTCTCCTGCTATATTCATGCGTGTGATGAATGGTGTGTTGAGGCCATTTCTTGATGAGTTTGTCATAGTCTACTTAGATGACATCTTAATTTCCAGTAAATCTCGTGATGATGCATGTAAGAAAAGTATTGGATGTCTTGAAAAAAGAACAGTTGTATCTTAAGATGTCAAAGTTCGAGTTTGGAAAAACTTATTTAGTGTACTTGGGTCATATTGTTGGAGGAGGTGAGTTGAAAATAGATCCCTCCAAGGTTGATGTCATTGTGAATTGGCCAAGGCCCAAGACAGTTACTAAGGTAAGAAGTTTTTTTGGGAGCAACCCAATATTGGAGGAAAGCTAATTTTCCTCTTATAGTCGCTCCTTTGCATGCGTTGACAAGTGTGAAAAAGGTTTTTCAGTGGGGAAGGAAACAAAAAAAGGCCTATGATGCATTGAAGGAAAATATCAATACAAATCCAGTACCTGCACTTCCAGACTTGAGACATTCATTTAAGATTCAGACTGATGCTAGTGACTACGCCATGGGTGCAGTCCTCATGCAACATGGTAAGCCTATCTATTTTCATTCGGAAACTTTCAATGGTGCAGTGATTAACTATCCTACATATGAAAAGGAATTGTATGCATTGGTGCAAAGTGTGAAAAAATGGAAACACTACTTGATGGGTAAGGAAACAATCATTCACACTAATCATCAAACATTGCAATACTTGCAATCACAATCAAAGTTGTAGCAATCAAGTCACTTCCGATGGATGGGTTTTCTTCAACAATTCCACTTGGTAATCAGGTATAAGAAAGCTATCTACAATCAAGTTGTTGATATGATTTCTAGGCCTATTGTTATTGCATCTACTTTACTCAAGCATAATTCTTCTTTACATGAAAGTTATATTGAACAATATGCAGTAGATAATGACTTTCACAATGTTTACGCAAGCTTGAGTCAAGGTAACCAAGTAGAGGAATTGGATTATCATTTGCATGATAACTTGTTGTACCATCTTAGCAAGCTTTGTATTCCACAGGGAGAAAGAGTTAACATCATAAGAGAGGCACATAATTCTCTTATTGCTAGTCATTTCGGTGTAAGTAAGATGGTGGCACATCTACATAGGTGTTGTTATTGGCCTCGTATGCTTGAAAGTGTGTCTCGTTTTATTAAAGGATGTTCATTATGTGTAATCAGTAAGCCTAGCAATAGGAAGTTAGGATTGTACACACCACTTTCGGTTCCTTCACGACTGTGGGAGAGTGTTTCTATGGATTTTGTAGGAGGTCTTCCATTGTCAAAAAGAGGTCATGATTATTTGTATGTAGTTGTGGATAGGTTTAGAAAAATGTGTATTTTGATGCCATGTAAAAAGCAAGTTACAAATGAAAAAATTGCTCAGTTATTCTTTCAAAATGTTTGGGTGCATTTTGTATTGCCCACATGCATTGTTAGTGACCGAGATTCTCACTTTTTTGGGAATTTTTGGTCAAGCTTGTGGGGATTCATGGACACCAAATTGAAAAAGAGTACAACTTTTCATCCACAAACAGATGGTCAAATAGAAGTGGTGAACAGAACAATGATACATCTTCTTCGTGGGTATTTCAACAAGTATCCTAAGCTGTGGGATGAACAATTGCACTATATTTAGCATGCTTACAAATGAGCCAAGCACTCTTAAACTCAAACTTTTCCATTTGAGGCATGTATGTGATACTTGCTTAAATATCCTTTGGATTTTATTTTTGGCAAAGATGTTGCTATTGAAGGTCATAGCGACATATACAAAGCAAGAAAGTTCATTGAAAAAATCCAATTAGTACATCAAAAGGTTCAAGAACAGCTTGAGAAAAGCCAAGGAAAGTACAACGCAAGGCACGACAAGCATTGCTAATATCACAAGTTCCAATTTGGTGATGAAGTTTAGCTTCACATTAACAAAGAGAGGCTCTAAGGGGAAGGTAGAAATCTAAAACCAATTAGATATGGTCCATTCAAAATTTTGGAAAAGATCGGTAACAATGCCTTGAGGTTGGATTTACCTACATATATGCAAAGTTATGCTTTTGTTAATGTTGATAATTTAAGGTTGTATGAGCCTCCTTTGGTTGAAGATCAAGGAGAGAATATTTAAATTCCATCTATTGAATAATTTTCTCTAGAATTCCTTGATGAGCTTCAGCAAGACACTATACTTGATAGAAGAACAAGAACATAAAAAAGGGGAAGTATCGACTATCTTCGAGTGGGGCTCAAGGGTACAAATCCTTTAAAAGCAAAATGGATAGAGGTTGGAAAGGTGAGGGAATTGTACCCTCACCTGCTGGACAATTGAAAGTGATGTTTTGGGGTCCAAAAGGCTTCTAGTGGGGAGGAGTGATCACATGCTCAAAATTAGGCTCAAAACTCAAATTGGCAGAATCTCAATAAACTTAGCTTCAGATCGAAGTCCTTGTCATCCTAATTCCAATGGTGTGAATGAAACTCGAATCTGAACCCATATGAAGAAGTTAGAGCAAGTCAAAGTTCATGTTTGACTTGGATAGATGTTAGGAGAAGATGACGTGGCAGGGCTCTTCATCGAATGGGGAAGTGCCAAGTGGCAGGCTGCCATTGACCCCACATTTTGCAAATCACATATCAAAGGAGGGTCAGCGTTAAAGAATCGACCCTAGAGCAAGCCAGGGTGTGATGCAATAATCACAATCACACATCACAATCAGGAAGGCATTAAAGAGTCAGCCCCAGAGCAAGTCAGGGTTGTGATGCGATGATCATAATTGCACATCGCAGAATGGAAGTGTTACAGAATCAACCCTGATAGGATCAGATTACGATTGCGATATCGCAAAGTGAAAAGTTATGTTATATGTATTATCTTGGTTCCCGCCAATTTCGATTTGCGATGGAACTATCGGCGTCGATAGTTTATGGCCGCCACATGTCCTCCTAATGGTCGGCTAAAATATTGGTTGGTAAGACAAGTTGGATGCTGGGCTTGATCCCGCGACCTCCCATCATAGTGCCAAGGCCTACCGTTGCACCCGCATGATGGTTCTTAACTATCAATGCAAGCAGGTTTGTATTATTATGAACTAACCACGACATGTGAATGCCACCTTACCACCATAAGTCAGAACTGTCGCCTTAACCACCGGACCTAACCACCTTGCATGTGACCACTCGGCCTTAACCACGAGATAGATGGGTTCATTGGCGGGACTGCCAATTTCGGCGGAACTGCCAGAATTAACTCCAGATAATGAATTTAACTGACAATTAGCCAGATTTGGAGGAGGAAATTGTGGAAAGGCTCGAAGAAGTCATAACTAAGGCATTTTTCAACAAAAGGAGGAGCAGAAAGAGGCTGGGGTACCATTTTTGAGTATGTTGGACTCATTGGAGCAGGTTTCAGAAGCATTTTAGCATTGTAAACACATCTTTTTACACTTTTGAGCATAATAAAGAGGCCCAAGCCATTGGAAGCTGGACCAAGGAGACGTAGCTCAGGAGGGGTGAACTCCTTTATCGTTTTCTTGTTGTAATGTGTTTTTGACGATGTTCTGCACCTATTTATGCTGTTGTTCAGTGTCTTATTTATGTTAAATTTCTCATAAAATTAACATAAAATCTCATCATTTCACTTGCAAAAATTCATGAATCCTTAAGCACAATGAAAGAATTTTGTTTATAATCTGAGGAGGATCTTAGCACAACAATCTAATATTCTAAATTAGATCACTTGGCTAGTGAATGAAAGGATATACGGTAAAGCCTTGAGGGTGGTGTCTCGATTATGGCCTAGTGATCCCTAAATCAGACTGCAGATTGTGGTAAAGCCTAGAGACTAGGAGACAGTAAAATTACTCACGGTGTAGGTGAAGAAATTCGGTGGCATCCATGCTCATTCGATTCTTTTTTTTTTCGGTTGTAAGTCCCACATTCATGCTTGGAATATGGCACAAGGTGATTGGATGAAAGAAATATTTGGTTCAACCAATCTATGGTTGGGTGGTTCGTGGAAGTCCAAACCTAGTTGGCTTTTGCATTCATTAATAATATTTCCTTCTCCTTGGTATTTCATGTGTAAATGTATTGGTTTATATGTGGATTCTATGGCTATTGTATCATTATTTCTTTTTTTTATATGTTGGTTATGAGAATGTTTTATGATAGTGATGATGTATGTCTCTCATCATGTTTTTATTTGTAAATGAATGAATAATGAATATATGACCTAATATATGATAATGCAGCTAATGTGATAAGGCATCAATGCTTCTTAGCGATTTTCAAATAAGTATGAGATCCCTATGCTCATATATGTTGTTATTACCTGTAGAATTCATATTTGTAACATGTTTAACAAAATGTCTCTCATGGTTAGGCTTGGTTAGGTCAAGTCCTTGATCACGTTTTGTGTTAGAGGATTTGTCTTGGTGTCATTTATTGACTTGGAAAGTATCATCAAGTTTTGGGAAATGGTATGGAGACTAGCTTAGAAAAAGTGGCTTAAATCTCACAATCTCTGGCACATAACCGGCTAAAAAAGATTGCAGTCTCTCCCTTGCAGGAATTGTGGGAGTGACTGGAGGGTCCAATTCGCATGAATGCCCATGTCATGGGAGTGACTGGGGGTTTAATTCATTGAAAGGCTAGGTTAACTCAGGGGTTGGGCACCTGGAGTGGTGGATTAGCTCCTAGGGGTCCTGCAACACCTAAGGGAGGTCTGTAAAGTGTTGGTTCGTCAGTTCCACTTCCTTAACCGCACTTACGGAATTGAATTATATCATAGTAACTCTTCATCTCATGTTTACCCCAGTGGACCAATTAGCTTAGGTAAATGTGGGAGGAGGGAATTACAAAGTGGTATTAGAACATGGTTCAATGCTTGGACTACATGGGAAAAATGTGTTTGTGATGCATACATATCAGTAACTGCATATGTGCTCTTTATGTTTGTGGACTATGTGCTTGTTGTGTATGCATGGTGGTGGTCATTGTTGCAGTTGTGTCACCATGTGGAAGTTGATGTTGTTGTTTATGGATATGATCATCATGAGTGCATGTAAGTTATGCATTTGTTATGCATGTCAGTGTATATATGTTGTTATGCATGCATTGTCATGGTTAAGGTTGTTGTACATGAGGTCATTGTAGGAATTTTAGGTCATCATGATGGTGTTGGTTGTTATGATGCTAATTTGTTTGTTGAGAGAGAGCAAGTGATGCATATCATCAAAGTGAGGTTGCAACACTAGACCTTGGGGTAAGAGAAGATCGTCATACAAGTTGGTATGGTGGGAATGAAGGTATGTTGGTTAATGGTTTTTATAAGAATTAGGGTTATGTACATGTCTGTTAGTCTATGGTTGTTGTGGTTACATGTATGATATATGTTAGTTAATCAGTGCGATTATATGCATATGTGTTGGATAGTCATGAATGGTAGTAACTTGTTGTTGTTTTATGCTAGTTAACTTGATGATTATGTTAAATGTTGTTGATGAGTATGTTATATGGTAACTTCTTGTTGTTATATGTTAGTTAACTTTATGATTAGGGTTGTTGCATTTAAGATCTTGATGTTTATGTATTGTGTTGATTTGGATTGGCTTATGCATATGGGTAGGGTTATGATATTCAGGTATGAGTCGACCTAATTATGATAATGTGTTGTGCTAATCTAGACTGACCATGAATATGTGATTGTTATGCATGAATGACAATTGTTTACGAGATTATGATGTGAGCATGTTAGCTAATTATTGTTATGGATATCATGACCTTATTTATGTTTGAGTTGATACCTTGTGAAGTTATATCGTGCTAATCCAAATTGATTGTGTAGACAAAATAACCTCCCCTAAGATGTATTAAGATACAAGTTTGATTATGTTGTCTACTTGGTGCTTGAATGTTTAATTATGTCGTCTATTTGGTGTTTGTGTGTTTGGTGTCTATTATGTCGTCTATTTGTTGTTTGAATGTTTGATTTACATGATATGAGTATGTGTCTATAAGATTGCATGAAGAAATGATCTTGTTTTAAGATGGTTGCACTAACACATATGTGCTGAGACAATTGATATGTACTTGAGTGTAAGAGGGTGATAGTTGTAGTATTTTGATTAATGACTGTGAATTGATTGTTGATTATGACATGCATGTTGGAATTGGTAAAGGTTGATTTCAAATTAATAGATATGTTGTCTAGATCTTTGGAACATGCAACTGACATGTGCGAACAGTTGTAGGGAAACATGCCTGGCATTAATATGACAAGGTAGCAATTGTTTTGTTTATATAACTAAAAACTAAGTGATGTGATAGCATATAATATGACTTGATTGCAACAAGGTAAAAGGGTAAAATAAAGGAATTGGGCGAGAATTCCTTTGACTATGTTTGGATACCGCAATTCCAAACGAATGAATGCTTTGAATACATGAAGTCTTCTTAACCATAATCTTGTCTGGCATTATGTGGATATGTGCTAGATTCATGAACATGTATTTGACAGGTATATTAGCTAGTTTCTAGTTATATTTGGATCCGTCAAGGGAATCATAGTCCCTTGAGAGATGACATGGATGTGTCCAGTTATAAGGCAACGTGCTTGACACAACAAGGTAAGATAACTGGTATATTTTTATATTTATTTATGCATTGATAGTTATGTGTCTATGGAGAGATGATGCAAAGGATTGCATGGAAAAGAGACTTCCATGAAATATTGGAGAAGGCTCAGGTTGAGCTTTCCTTTGGAAGCACTGGGAACCATGGGGATTGAATCATGGTGTTTACTGTTAGTCTTGTGCTTTTGATATTTTATGGTTTGTTTACACTTGATTTGCAATTTTGTTTATGTTTAGTTTAAGGCCTTGCCACTTTCTTTGTGGTGTCATATTGCTATTGGTTTTTCTTGGTTTTCTTCTTGGTTGTTTCTTGTTTTTTCCTTTTATGTTTTGAGGGTCTTGGGAATTGGTTTGGGTAAGAGAAAAGTTGATGGAGGTCAGGGAGAGATGAATGAAATCCAACATGTAATGTAAGACACGGATGAAGCTTGGTGCGTGTATAAGGGCAGTTGAAGGCAAGAGTATGAGAACCAATTGGATTGGTTGGGTCCATTGGTGTAAATGGACAGTGGTAGGAAAGTCATGAGAAAGGTAAATTAAATGGATTTGAGTTGTTAGATGCCTTAGCTATGCCGGGAATTGGTTTTCTCAATGTTATCCATGTGTGCATGATAAAGGGATTTCTCTTAACCTAGAACTTATGATATTTGGTAATTGTGTTATGACTATGATTATGTTGATGTTTATATATTCATATATGTATGTACGTATGTATGTATATCATTGAATGACATGGTCGTTAGGATTGTTTTGTGATAGTGTTCACATGTATATATGTATATATGTATGTACATATGTTGTTGTTTGACAGGATCGTCAGGGATCATGATTGTTTTATGCTGATATTTATATGTATATATGTATGTCATTGTTTGATAGGTTCATCAGAAATAATTCTTGTGGAGGAATGATTGCTTATGTAGGTGAAGGGCATGAAATAGGTTCCTGGCCTTATGGGGAATCAAGTGGGAAGAGTAGCCTCGACAAATTTATGAGGTCAATATCATGTGGATATGAGTTTATATTATGTGTTTATACTATGTCTATGTTTATGTTATGGATAGTTTATGCTGAGGGATACATTAGCGAAATAAAAGCAGTGTGATTTGTGGCATGCTAAGATAAGCATGGATGATAGAGAGACACTAGAAACAAGGTTGCTTGGTAGAGGCAATGTGGTTTTGGATGTGCAGTGCTACTATTGTGTATATGTTGTGCATATGGTATATTCAGTGATTGTACCTATGGTGTTGAGTGCCAGTTGTATATATGGTGTTGTGTGCATATTTCATATACAGTGCTAGATATATATGGTGCTATGTACATGTTGGATATTTGATGTTGTGTACATATTGTACTATGCGCATGATGGATATGTGGTGCTATGTACATATGGTGTTGTGCACATGTTGGATATGTGGTGATGTGTACATATGGTGTTGAATGCATGTTGGATATGTGGTGTTGTGTACATATGGTGATTTGTACATGTTGCATATGTGATGTTGTGTATATGTGGAGTGGTATGCATGTTGTACATACAGTTCTATGTACATATGGTGTTGTTTGTATGATTGTACATGTGGTGTTCTGTGCATGTGGTGCAGTGTACATGTTGTACAAGGGGTGTTGTGTGCAGGTGGTACTGTGTACATGTCATGCATGTGGTGTTGTGTACATGTGGTACTGTGTACATGTTGTGTAGGTGGTGTTGTGTACAGATGGTACTATGTACATGTTTTTACATGTGGTACTATTGTACATGTGGTACTGTTGTACATGTGGTATTGTGTGCATGTCATACATGATATGTTGTGAACATGTGGCATTGTGTGCATGTTGTACATGTTGTTTTGTGTACGTGTGGTATTGTGTATGTGCATTGTGTGGTCGTGGTATCATGACATGTGTATTCATTATGCTGTACTCTGTGTATGTATATGTATTGTGTTGTGTTATACACTAGATATAGGTGTATGTATTGTTTTGTGTTGTACATTGGATGTAGGTGTATGTATTGTGTTGTGTTGTACACTGGGTGAAGGTGTATGTGTTTTATATTAGGTGTAGGTGCATGTAATGTATGGTGGTGTATGCCATGTGTGGTTGTATGCATGTGGTGTACATTATGTTTATGCGTACGTGGTTGGAGAGAAGACACTGTGTAATAGATCTAACCTGCAAATATAGGAGAGGGGGATAGTATGGGGTACAAAGGGAGGTACCCAAGGGAATAATGTAATAATGGGATGGGTCATAGTTAATTGGTAAGCCCATGGTATTAGATAAATGGTATTGAGAGAACCATGGTAATGACCCATGAGGCCTATATAGAGGCTAGAGACTCCCCATTGAGATATGTAAAGGATTATTGTATTGACAAGCATATGGCTTGTGGAGTGTTCTCCTTCCTTAAGGAGTGATTGTATGGTGTTACCCTACCTCAAGGGTTTTGATTAATAAAGTGAAGCATTTCTATATTTAGATATTGTTATTTCTGGGCATATTTATATTCTCCTATATTTGCAGGTTAGATCTATAACAAGTGGTATCAGAGCACTTTCTTGGGCAAAGTAGATATATATATATATATATATGTGTGTGTATATATATATATATATATATATATATATATATATTTTTTTTTTTTCTAGGAATTTTTTGGGGTGGCGAGTTTGCAGATTAGATATGTAACTTCTGGTGAAAATTTTGAAGAAAAAAATTGCATATCTAGATTATTTGTGAAAAAAAACTCAATTTCAAAAAAACAATCGGCCGAATTGGAGTCTGGATGAGGGAGATATCGCTGATTTAAAAATCAGCTATGTTGTAGAATTTGTTTTACAAAAATTGGTGGACGGCGGATCTCCAGTTAATTTTTGTCATTTTTGTGGGGAAATTTTTAGAAACTATTTGTAGATCTGAGATACTCTTGAAAAATTACCCAATTTCAAAAAAAAATTGGTCGAATCGGAGTTCGGATGAGGGAGATATTGCTGATTTAAAATCAACTCTTTTTTTTTTTCAGAAATTTTTGTGAAGGCGGGACAGTCGTAGCGCGAATCTGAAATTCCAAAGTGTCAAGATTGGGATTTCTATCACATGGGAAGATGCAGAAGGGTCATTCAATTTCAAAAAATAGGTCATAGTAAAGATTCTGAGCAATATTGACCGAATTGTGACCCTTTTAAATTTTCGCCAAGTAAGTGACTTTTTTTCAAAACCCTCTTCATGGATTCTAGTAAGAAATATTTTACAGGGAAAGATAATGATCCTACTATTGAAGAATTCATAGAAAGAGAAAAGTCATTATGGCCAAAACATTGGAAAGGTTTCATATGGCTTAGTATGAAAGATGAGGCTGCCATATGGTAGAACTCACTTGATAGCAAGCAGTTGTCCAAACTTTCGGATGAAGAATTTGAAAAAGTCTTTTTAGACAAATGGTCTCATGCTAGAAAATAGCAGAATGAAACATGTAAGGGGTTATTTTCTGATGGTATCTCCTTATTACAGGTTCATGAATGTATTCAGAAAGAGAAATTAATTGTGTCTATCAATCCTAATAGCAAGCATACTTTTATTAATTCTCATTTGGCTAAAAGATTGCAAGTCCCAGCCAAAAAAATGGAGCACACACAGGTTAATAATGAGGAGGTGCAAGTGCATAAAGATTTGAAGATTTCTATGGACAAGTATGTATTGCATTCTGATTTTTATGCTTCAGATATGGCTATTGTGGATGTTTTTTTGGGATATCCTTGGATGGAATCTATTGGTACTATCAATATTAATGTGCAGAAGAAATTCCTAAAGGTCTGGTATAAAAAGAAGAAAATTACATTACAGAATATTTCCATCAATAAATAGGTAGAGTCCAAGAAGGCTGAAGTAGAAAATGTTCCAGGGACTGACACATCAAATGAGGAATCTGTGGTTGAAGTAATACTGGAAGATAAGAAACAACAGTAGGCCACAACATGTACTAGCTACCAATCAGGCTCAATTAGGTGTTGAATTAAAGCAAGATACACCATTGGTTAAACTTTCAGCATATCACCACCCACATCATCTAGCAAGAAAACAACCAATAAGATGGCAACAAATCAGCAACATGAATGACAAACCCTGCATGATAGAGAAAGAAGTGCGACAATCCACCCACAACACATCAACACAGAGGAACCTCCAGGATCAACTCCCATCTCAAGAGAGAGAGGCACCGGCTAGATCGAGTAATCACTTGTCTCTGGGATGGCTTGATGCACGTGCATGGTACCAGTGGAATACTCTTTTGAGTAGATCTTATTATTTGTGTTCTTCTTATGTTTCGGGAATGAAACATGTTTAAGGGGGGTGGAATGTAGTATACCTAGGGGGGATAGTATGGGGTACAGAGGGAGGCACCCAAGAGAATAATGTAATAATGAGATGGGCCATAGTTAATTGGTAAGCCCATGGTATTAGATATATGGTATTGAGAGAACCATGTTAATGATCCATGGTATTATATGTATGAGGCCTATATAGAGGCTAGAGACTCCCCATTGAGGGATGTCAAGGAATATTGTATGGACAAGCATAGGGCTTGTGGAGTGTTCTCCTTCCTTAAAGAGTGATTATAAGGTGTTACCCTACCTCAAGGGTTTGATCAATAAAGAGAAGCATTTTCATGTTATATTATTGGGTCGATCTTGTTATTTCTTGACATATTTCTATATTTATCATAGATTTGTAGGACAGATCTATAACACACTAGGTGTTTTTCGGGTGTGGAAACCGATCCAATGTGCATGCAGAAAGGATCAATTAAAGGACAAGTATCACTATTTTATTTCAGTTTTAATTATGCATGTGATTTATGATTATGGTTTATGATGGTTACATGTGATCTATGATTTTGATTTATGATGGTTGATTTTTGAGCTAACCAAACGTGATATGTTTATACATGATGATTTGGTCAAAGATGCTCGTTTGACTTGTTGTGATAGGAAGTGAACAAGATTGCAAGTGTACCTTATTGACAGGCCATCGATGAGGTATGATTTGAATTTATTTAAATTCATTTTGACTCTAATGGGAATTATTTGCTTAGTACAGTAAAGCATGGAAATGCCCAGACTAGATGGATGAAATTGACTACAAGAATTAGCAACAACAAAAGGAATTGGAAAATGAAGCAGTATGTTGGAAAAGCACTTTAGGGGTAGGGCCACTGTGGGACACTTGTTCCCAATAGTGTCCATTGAAGTCCATGAACATGCTATGATTGATATGATGGTTTTGAGGTAGGGATATGCCTTATTTTTTGGAATTCCAATCCTAGGAAACCTTGCCACGGGCGGGGTCGCCCAAGGGACTGTGTAGCAGAGAAGGGGATGCCCATGGAACTTGGAAGGTGTGTGACTACATGGAAGGGGGTGACTGATTTCTTGAGGGATTGTGTAGCAGAGAAGGGAAGGCTAGGGATGGATTTTTTTGGTCATTAGCATTGACAGATAGAATCAGATGCATATTGGGAGTGTGCCCTAGAAAAATGAGCCAATAACTGTTCATTGAGAGGATAAGTGGTGCATGATTTTAGTGCTGGACATTGGATGCAGATTTGATTTTGACAATGGATTCTGGACTTCCTGGGAAGGAGGTGAATACTAGTACTACTTTTGAGGGTGGAGATGTGGGCCTCTATATTCCCTTGTCGTGGATGCAAGCATCGTATCATTTTATTTGCTGGTTGAGAAAAACTGCATATGTGTATATTATTGTAAATATTGTATCGAGTTGGACTTATAAACTCCATAGACATTATGGTTATTTGTTGGTTGAAGCAAATGTGCATGGGTATATGTGGTTGTTATTGTAAATACCTTAATGAGTTGTGTTATAAATCTCCACTAAACGATATGTTTGTCATGTTTCAATAATGGTAATTGTAAATACTGCAACGAGTTGTGTTATAAAGCTCCATGGGCAATATGCTTTTATTTTCAATAGTCTTGTTGGTTATAGGTGTCATTGAACACTGAGGACGATGTTCCCCCAAGGGGGAGGGTTATGTAACAACCCTCGTTAAAAATCCATGTAAAAATTATAATAACCACGGTTATGGAACATGTATTCCAAGATGAATGGTGGGAAAAACATCTTAGTGGGTGTTCATTTCGGTTATTATGGCTAAAGGAAAATGGCAAAGGTAATGGAAAATGCTTTGGCTTGTGTCCTATGCGGTAAAGACAAATTTTTTGTTGCCTCGTTATGCCTAGGAATCCTCAACCAATGGATGGCAGGATATATAATAAATCCTAGAGCTGGGTGCCCTTGGTTAGGCATACGAATCCTTAGCCAGTCAATGGAGGGATATATGATAAATCCCGGAGGGTGGTGTCTCGATTATGGCCTAGTGATCCCTAAATATGACTATGGATTACGGTAAAGCCTAGAGACTAGGAGAGAGTAAAATTCCTCACTGTGTAGGTGGAGAAATATGGTGGCGTCCATGATCATTTGGTTATAAGTTACACATTCATGCTTGGAATATGGCACGAGGGTGATTGGTTTAAAGAATGATTTGGTTCAACCAAGCTATGGTCGGGTGGTTCGTGGAAGTCCCAAAACTGGTTGAATTTTTCATTCATTAATAAGAGTTACTTCTCCTTGGTATTTCATGTGTAAATGTACTGGTTTATATGTGGATTCTATGGATATTGTATCCTTATTATTTCTATTTTTTATATGTTGGTTATGAGTATGTGCTATGACAGTGATGATGTATGGCTCTAATCATGTTTTGATTTGTAAATGAATGAACAATGAATATATGACCTAATAGATGATAATGCAGCTAATGTGATAAGGCATCAATGCTTCTTAACAATTTTAAGATAATTATGAGATCCCTATGCTCATATATGTTGTTATCACCTGTAGAATGCATATTTGTAACATGTTTGATGAAATTTTTGTCATGGTTAGGCTTGGTTAGGTCAAGTCCTTAATCAATTTTTGTGTTAGAGGCTTTGTCTTGGTGTCATTTATTTTATTGGAAAGTCTCATCAAGTTCCAGGCGGTGGTATGGAGACTAGCCCTGAAAAAGTGGCTTAAATCTCGTAGTATCTAGCATAAGACTGGCTTAAAATACTGCTATCTCTCTGTTGGAGACATTGTGGGAGTGACTAGAGGGTCCCATTCGCATGCATGCCCATGTCATGGGAGAAACTGGGGTTTAATTCATTGAAAGGCCAGGTTAACTCAGGATATGGGCACCTAGAGTGGTGGATTATCCCTCGAGGGTCCTACAACACCTGAGGGAGGTCTATAAAGTGTTGGTTCGTCGGTTCCACTTCCTTCACTGCACTTAGGGAGTTGAATCATATCATAATAACTCTTTGTCACATGCTTATCCTAGTGGATCGGTTAGCTTGGGTGAATGTGGGAGGAGGAAGTTACATATATGAGGGATGTATTTTAAGATGTTGACATATGTTAAGAGAAAAATATTTTAAAAATAGTAAACATTGTTAATTTTTTTTAAATTGTGTATTAGAATTTGCACAATCATCTCTATATGTGTCTGAAGTTTCATGAACAATATATTTGTCTTACTTATAAAATAATAACACCATATGTGTGTATGTGTGTGTGTGTAGATTTTTCTTGCCTATAGAATAATAACACCAAACCTATATGTGTGTGTGTATATTTGTTTTCTCAAAAATTGATGTTTTCATGTATTTGCAACCCAAACCACTAGGTTTGTGATCTTGAACCTATTTTCGAAGAAACAAACTCATCGCAAATGTAAGCTTCCCACCAAAATGAAATTTAAACACAAAAAAATGTGTGTTTGTTCCTAGTGGTAAAAACACACATGCATTCCTAACACTAAGAACACACACACATTCATGGTGATAAGTTCACACATTCCTTGTGGAGGAATGTGCACACATTGCAACGACTAGGAACGTGTGCATTCCATTGCTGATACAAACTTTAACAAATGGGAAATGGTTGAGGAGGGGTTAGGGGTGGGGGGGTGGAGAGAGAGAGAGAGAGAGAGTAGTGGGTGGGGAAGAAGGAATGGGTGAGTGAGGGGCAAAGAGGGGAGAAAGAGATAGTGAGAGGGTTGAAAAGTGAGAGATATAACACCTCGAGCTTCACCTCTAATCTATTAATGTAATAAGTTTGTACCATTGCTAGGTTGTTGAGCTGGATACATATGATATAGACTAGTGAGGCAAGTTATATTATGTGGCTTGTGTCCCCATGTAGATGTGTTAGATACACTCCAGACCAATGTGCCTAGGTATATGTGTCGTTTGGGCTAAGTGGCTGAATGGTCAAAATTGTAAATACAATGTAATTGTTGTATATATTATAATAATAATAAAATAGACGTTTTGTGGATCCCACTCCACGAAAAGAGAATGGGGGGCAATGCAACTCCATGATGACAGGGAACAGAGTGTTTGGTGACAAGTGTTAGGAGGCAGGGGCACCTGGAGCCCGTGTGGCCTCATTGAGTGCCACATGGCATAGAAAGGCCATGCATAAATAAATGATGCATATTTGGCTTAGGACATTCATTATTGTGTGAATTAGTTTCTAGATCCATCACATTGATATTGGTTAATGTATCGACGTTTCGAACCATCTTATGTGGTTCATCATCAGGATTAATTAAATATGTGAAAGTTTGATCATATATATATATCTATATATATATATATATATATATATATATATATATATATATATATATATATATAAGGAATAATGATAAGGAGTTGACCAGAATAAAATCCTAAAAGTATAAGAAAAATAAGATAATAAAATATTTTGATTTATTTAATATTAAATAAAATGTGATGTGAAATGTAATGTTATATAAAGTGATATATATATATATATATATATATATATATATATATATATATATATATATATATATATATATATATATATATATATATATGTAATGTTAGAATTAGGGTTATATAATGAAATATAATGTATTGATAAAAGTGTATATATTGTGCATAAATGTTAAAGTAGAGAATTGGTAGTGTATTAATTAATCCAGAGGACAATAATGATTAAGCTAGTGCAGTGCAATAATGTTAAATAGAGGAAAGTAAAAATAATATAATAAAGTTGTCAAATAGAGATAGATTTAGCGGTCAAGGTAGGAATCTAATTGTCGCTTATTTTCCACCCATCATCATGATTAAGGTTATCAGGACGTTTTCCTATATCTATAGCTTCCTTAAATTTCCTATGGTGATAGTGATCAATTTTGGCTAGGACATAGTTGTTTTCAATACAAATTTGATGTTTGGTTTTATTGGAATGTTTAGCCAAAACTAAAGTTTTGGAACAATTATGTTTTAGGTCAGCGGAATGTTCTTGAATCCTAGTCATAATGGATCGACCAGTTTCTCCAATGTAGGTGTTATAGACATTTTTGGGCACTACAACCCCAATCATATATGTCCATAAACCAAGGGCTTCTGCGTCCATAAAAGTTTTGTTTCATACCCTAAAGGAACAAGGTCAGCTGATTACATCATCTCCCAGAAGTTCTCCATAGAAAACTGCTCAGAACTGGTCAAAACTAGACCATACAGGTTGCTCAGTGCTAAGGGTGCGATGCATCTCACCTGCCCAGTGTAAAAGGTGCGATGCATACTAGAAAGCCCTTCTGTAGGGTGCAATGGGCAAGAATGGACAAATGGCAGAGACAGTTTGCGAGGGGGATGATCATGGAATCTTCCATAAACTTCTCCTGTGACACTTGCCTCTCTGAATTCACCCAAGGATGAGTAAGAGATCAACAATCTCCAAGTGGAATCAAGAACTATCAGAGAGAAGACACTAATCAAAATCCTATAAGTTGACTCACCTCCCTACAATCATCTATATATGGATCCCTCATCCCAGAGATCCAGAGGCTAGAATTTTGAATCTTGTAAGGAAGTGTTGTTGGTTTCTTGGTGGAATATCATAGTGTTGGGTGATCTAAGCTTTTCATGAGGTGAAGAAGGGCTTTCATGCTGGGAGGATGACGCTGGGTCAGATCAATGGGTTGTAATCCTCTCTTCTAATCTTTATATCAATAAAGCTATTCAAGTTTTCCTCCACATTCTTGTATGTCTGATAGTATATGCATTTGTGTGGTCAATATATATCTGGTCCTATATTGCTTATGATTGTAGACCTCTGCACTTTGAAGGTATTATGCTGCTTTGACTTTACAGGTACTCTTTGAAGCGGAGTGGTCAAGGGAGAAGCGGCAAAGACCTGTCGGTGAGGAGAAGGAACAAGCAAAGAACCAAGCGAAAGATCGAGGTTGGTATTCTTTGATCCTCTCCTATCTACTTCTCATAAAGGAAAACGAAAGTAACTTTAATTTGTTTGTTTCTAAGATAGCTACCCATCTTAGTGGGACTAGCAGCTCTGCATAGACACTAGATTTCCTGATAACAAAATGGCGACTCCATTGGGGAGCGAATAGCTTGTTTGCTTGTTTATACTTGTTTTCTTTATAAACTTACAGATGGAGCCTGAAGTTAAGCCAGCTAGCCTTCGAACTGCATTTGCTATGCAAGTGCAAAGTAGATCAATGCTGCTTCAGTCTATCTCCGGGTTTTGTTTATAAACTGAACAATTGATTTGCAAACATCCTAATTGCCCTGGTGGTGGCTCTAGTAACCTCATTAGATCAGCGCCTGTGATTTCTATTTATTGACTATCATTAGCTCGGCCTAAATCCCTGAATTAAGCTTCAAATTGTGACCAAGAACCAAGTTGAAGTCTCGTCCCTGGACCATCACACTTTCTCCTCTTGGGAATCTGGATGCATCACACCTCCCGTGTGCAGTAGGTGTGCTGCATCACACTTTCCCTGTATTGTAGATGCGCTGACCAGATAAGACCTCTTCTGCTTCCAAATTTTGGTTTCTTTGTTCACTCTCTTCAGCTTTATTCAGGATTTTTGCTGTCTGTGATCAGTATACCACTGTGGAAACTCCCTTTCTTTACATGATTCCGCCTCCATAGTACAAAGAATTGTGAATGTTTTTATGTATTGTGTGCCATTTACAGTTCTCTTTTACAAAAAGTAGCGTAATCGAACTGTCGTCTTTTGATTTGGAAGTTTTTCAGTCAAAGAAAAGAATCCTATCGTTCTTGATGGTTGATTATACAGTTGCTCTTGTATTTGATTTGAATTAGTAGTTTTTCAAGTGTCGAAAGTAGTTCAATTCAAAGTCGCAAAGTGTCGTCATTATCTTCCTTTCGTTTTTGAAGAGAAATTTGTTAGTACTGTCGCTTTGAAAAGATAATTCAGATTTGTACTTAGCATTCTTCTTGTCATTCACACATTAAGAAGGCTGAAAACAAATACATGCATGTACATTTGCATTTAGACTGCTTGTTGGTTTGATTTAGAACAGTGCATCTAGTGTGTGCTCTCTGCTCTATGTTGAAAGAATATCATCTCTCTTTCTTTAGTAGCTAGGATTTTCATTGCAAAAGAAGATTAAACGATTGTTTATCATCTTAGATTGCATTTTAGGAATTGTATATCTACATCACGCAGTGAACATGAAAGGAAAATTTCTTAAGAAAGATCAATTGTAAAATAAATTCAATGAACATAAAAACGCTTTGGAACCTAACGCACAACATTTAGAAGTCTAGGCTAGAGACGTATTCCGGCGTCGTAAATCCTGGTAACTATCACTTTCATTGTTGGTTGGGTGATTCCTCCTCTTTGAGATGACAAGTGCTAGTACGAACTTGTGCTCCCACGTACCGTCGAGTAAATATTGGGAGACCACAATAGGCTATATCCTTTATCATTAGGAAGCTGTGTCTGTCGCCCTATCGATCATAATGCACTGAACACAACATTCGGGAAGATTGACTGTCGTACCGTAAAAAGTATTCTGCAGTTTTGCGATTGGTTTGGTAATCCCTTTGTCTAGATTTTCAGAGTAGTCCCTTTCGTTCCTTTTCAGACTCCTTAAAGGAAAAGGTCCATCTGAGCACTTGTCACTTCAGGCTCATTAAAAATCGAAGGCGACTAGAGTCATCTTTTGTTTTTTCTCGACTCTTAAAAATTGAAAAAGCAAGTTGTGTCAAAGCGTCTAAAATTTATTTTGATCGGAATAACGTCACAATTCCCTTTTTGGTCTTAGGTTGAGAAAATGGAGTCCACCAACCAAGGATTTCCCCTTGGAGGAAATCCTGGTCCTTTCTCCTCTTGGGGAGATGTTGGTGCACCTCATATGGCCACATTGTCACTTCCAGGATTGACGATTGGCTTGCCAATATGGCTCTTCTCAACCTTGGTCATTCAAAATACCGTGATTCCTGAATAATCAAGTCAGCAGCTAGATGATAGTAGAGCTACCCCCCAACCTTCTACTTCGTCCGTTTCTCCCTCTCCTCCTTCCTCTTTGCTTGATGAAGCTGGTAAAGCAAAGAATCAAGTAACTAAGAAGGAGAAGAAGGGGAAAGAGAAGAAGGAAAAGAAGAAGAAGGAGCCAAAGGAAAAAAGGGGTAACCAAGCATCGTCTAGCGAAAATCCACACACTGCACCGTCCAAGCCTAAATCTCCATGTGTCATTTGCAAAGGAGACCACTATCATCGAGATTGTCCTTGTATCCCTCAGATCTTAAGGGACTGGTCTCCTCGTTTGCACAATCCGGTGTCATCAACCTCTGAAGATCATGTTGAAAGTACACCATCAACTAGTGAAAGCGAAGTATTTGGACAGAAAAGGAAATGTAAATTTCCTTGTAAACTGTGTGAAGGTGATCACGTCATACACCATTGTCCCTTCCTAGACGAAGCTAAAAGAGTCTTGGATAACCATCCTGCTTCACCGCTACGTCTTCCTCCTGGATACAGGAAACTCTTGTCGAGTCCATCACTAGTTGAAAATCTGACTGACACGCCATTGTGGTCAGTCGAAGCATATATCATTGAAGATAAACCCTCTGAATCCACACCAGATGAAATTCAAAAGGTCGAGGTGGCGGTCGACCCGGTCTTGCCTTCAGAAGGTCCATCTCTAGATGATACAGTCACTGAAGAGAATGAGAATGACACCGTTCAAATTCTTTTCGTAAACACGGACTCTGATGAACATGGGAACAATCTACCCGTTCCTTTATCGTAGGAAGGAAGTTCGTCTGAGTCGTATCCGACCTTCTATTCAGTCCCACCTCCAAGCAACCTAGTTGTCTCCTTCAATTGGAATCTACTAGGCAGACCTCATTTTCCAGCTAGTGTGCCATTCTGAATCATTGTACAAGCTTACAAAACGGTCATGATCGGTACCATCATAGATGAAGGGGCTTCTGTGAGTATCCTTTCCTCAACTGCTTGGAAAGCGCTTAGTTCGCCATTGCTTATGCCTAAGATGAGAAATCTCACAGGCTTCGACAAAGGAACTAGTCAATCATTAGGGATCCTTCCAAATGTGCCTATAACTTTGAGAAGGAAAACCGTGTATATGAACGTAATGGTAGTCCAAGGACCTCTAGATTACAATCTACTCCTTGGGCATGACTATATCTATTGCATGGGAGCCATTGTCTCCTCACTCTTTCGAGTAATGTGTTTTCCGTATGAAGGCAAAGTGGTCCAGCTCGTAGACCAGCTTTCGTTCCCCGGCTCACACATACCTAATAGTCAAATGCCATCCCTAAATGGTCTTTTAATGCAAGGAATGTCTCATCAATCTCCAGTCCGTCCACCTGAAGAACGCAAGTAATTTTGGGGTCGTGACTAAAACCCAGGGGACATGCACCCTGGTTTGCTTAGGCAAGAAAACTCTGGGTATAGGGTAGGTTTCGGCAAAGGATATGTGACTAGTCCGACACCCGTCCATATAGGAAAATGGGATTAGACCAGATAAGATACCTCCATTAGAAGGTAGGCCTTTCCTGATAGAACAAATGTTTTGTTTGCAAATTGAAGGGTAACCTGGAAAAGGTAGGCCTTTCCTGACAGAACAAATGTTTTGTTTGCAAATTGAAGGGTAACCTGGAAACTCTACTTCGCTATACCTGGGGGCATGCAAACCTTTTGCGTGCAAGTGAAAAGTGGCCAACGTAATGCTAACTCCATAAGTCCACTAACTTCGACTGCTTAAGTTGGGTGAGTGGTCGAATTGACTGTTTGCCTTCGCAGGGGCCAAATGGCACCGGAGAAATAAAGGAGATATTTTCCTACCCGACCTCAGTAGTTAACTAACCCCTAGGACAGTAGTTGGTCATTCCTAGCTTACATGCGAGAGGCAACACATCAAAGCTTCGAAAGGTGCAAGCTCCATAAAAATGGAATCTATAGATAAGATGTCCTTATTATATGACTAGCACAAGCAATTTTTATGTGAAGTTCAAGCTCGTTAAAAATTAAACCTAAGCAATGAGCAAACATTCCCCAAAGTTTTAGCTCATTAAAAAATGAACCAATTTCTGGTAAATAACCATTGTGAATGCATTATTATCAGCTCTTGAGCCTTGGTCGTGTTCTCATCATCACCTCCACTTTGTTTTAGCCGATCATTTGCCTCCATCTGATTGTTTACCCTTTTTGAGGAACAGTTGCGACGGGTGATTCTGTTAGCCATCCTTGTGACACTGCCGTGATTGGAAATTCCAAACCTTACCTGGAATCAGCTGCTACCCGAAATTATCACTCGTTCCTCAAAAAACGAGTCTCCTTTAAGCTCTTTTCGTCTGACTCGTAAAATATGAAAATATTGCCGAGCAGTTGGCGTCCCCTATCCCTCCTCTAGATTTTAATCTTTTTGGACCTGAGGGATTATTACACAAAAAGATCGAGCGCTTGTCTTGTTGGGATCGTTAAAACTATCGAAAATTCATACCTTTCGTATTATTTTATACTTTTTCAGACTTAAGGGATTATATGACGAAAAAGGATTATTGGAGTTTCCTTTACGTCCCTTTCAGACTCTCTAAAATTGAAAAGGACCGAGTTATCTTTGTCGTTAAACTCGTTAAAATCAATAGCGACAAACTTGTCCATATAGACAAGAATGAGTTTCACTGTCGCTAGGCTCGTTAAAATATAGCGACGGGTTTGCCCGAAGGGAAAATTATAGAACAAGCATATGTTATCCTCCTCAAGCTTGATAAAAATAAAGAGGTACTGGTTAGCAATGACTGGGGAAAAATTGGGAAGAAAACTTGAAGAAACTCTATTGGTAGTAAGGTCGCTCTTGAACATGACACTTTCACTCCATGTCTGAGTTAGGTTGGGTTATTCCATTCACCGGTCATATTACCATTGGTCCACCGTACCATCCATCTTTGGGGCTAACGCTACCAATCCATTTCAGTGTCGCCGATATGTTCAAGAGAAGACGATCAGAGAATTCACCAACCCATCTTGTGTCTGATCCGCTGCAATACCTTTACGCTTCATTCTTTCATGACCACCACCATGAACCATGTATCATCAGATCGTTTTCACCTCCAAAAGTCATTTGCTCCATTCCGTGTCGTAGATGTGGGATTCATTAAGGCCCTCCTACGATGGGTCACTTCTTGTCGACATTAGCTCATTATCCAAGAAGATGACCTAGGAACAACCGTTTCAGTACTTTGAAGCTTGCATGCCTCAATGGCAAGTTTCTCACTTTCGGCGACAGGTTTACATCAATGGACTTCGACCGAGAGATTTTGCGTGGTGTTCGACGCCAAGTCCCATTTTTACACCACGTGAATTGTACTGTCATACCTTGAGGGTCATCATCATTATTGGTGATTCCTCTCGTGCCTGTTAACAGCTTACATCATTGGCTGGTAATCAGGCGATGTCTTTCCATGTTCAACTCCAGAACATTTTTCACATGGATTGACTTGTACTTCGGGTGAAGATTGGATGAGTTTGAAGACCCCGGATCTAGTTTCATCCATCTGGGCTGCGATATATTCAGGAAAATAAAGACATCAAATGTACATCATTGCTGCACAGATGATCATCTGAATCAAAGGATGATGGCTCAATCAGAATCATCAGTATACCACATAGACGGTTGTCTGTCCTATGTACATGAAAATGAATTTATAAATCTCAGCATGGGAATGCCCGCCTCAGCTAGATCATGAAAATGTTATGAAGATAATGTATTGTATTGTATCTTATTACAGGTCGCCTTCCAGTTCGAAAAACCTCGGATCCTCATGATAAAGCATTTCACCCGACATCAAAATATTAACGACCTCATGCTTTAGGGGGCAATTGTTATAGACATTTTTGGGGACTACAACCCCAATGATATATGTCCATAAACCAAGGGGTTATGAGTGCCCAAAAGTGTTGTTTCATACCCTAAAGGAACAAGGTCAGCTGATTACATCATCTCCCAGAAGTTCTCCACAGAAAACTGCTCAGAACTGGTCAAAACTGGACCATACAGGTTGCTCAGTGCTAAGGGTGCGATGCATCTCACCTGCCCAGTGTAAAAGGTGCGATGCATACTAGAAAGCCCTTCTGTAGGGTGCGATGGGCGAGAATGGAAAAATGGCAGAGACAGGTTGCGAGGTGGATGATCATGGAATCTTCTAGAAACTTCTCCTGTGACACTTGCCTCTCTGAATTCGCCTAGGGATGAGTAAGAGATCAAAAATCTCCAAGTGGAGTCAAGAACTATCAGAGAGAAGACACTAATCAAAATCCTAGAAGCTAACTCACCTCCCTACAATCATCTATATATGGATCCTTCATCCCAGAGATCCAGAGGCTGGAATTTTGAATCTTGTAAGGAAGTGCTGTTGGTTTCTTGGTGGAATATCATAGTGTTGGGTGATCTAAGCTTTTCATGAGGTGAAGAAGGGCTTTCATGCTGGGAGGATGACGCTGGGTCAGATCAATGGGTTGTAATCCTCTCTTCTAATCTTTATATCAATAAAGCTATTCAAGTTTTCCTCCACATTCTTGTATGTCTGATAGTATATGCATTTGTGTGGTCAATATATATCTGGTCCTATATTGCTTATGATTGTAGATCTCTGCACTTTGAAGGTATTATGCTGCTTTGACTTTACAAGTACTCTTTGAAGCGGAGTGGTCAAGGGAGAAGCGGCAAAGACCTGTCGGTGAGGAGAAGGAACAAGAAAAGAACCGAGCGAAAGATCGAGGTTGGTATTCTTTGATCCTCTCCTATCTACTTCTCATAAAGGAAAATGAAAGTAACTTTAATCTGTTTGTTTCTAAGATAGCTACCCGTCTTAGTGGGACTAGCAACTTTGCATAGACACTAGATTTCCCGATAACAGTAGGGTTTCCCACATGAACAAGGCAAATAAACTCTTTTTTGACATTTAGGTTCAATGGGATCTTTAATCGATTTGAGGCAGTTTCGAATTGTGCTGATAGGTTTGAAAGTCGCTTTGGTATTATTCTTTTTTAAAATATGGGAAATTTTGTTAGTAGTTCCCATGATGTGGGGGGGGGGGGGTACTTTACCAACAACATTGTCCAATTGTCGTTCAATTCTCTTCAGGCAGAGATTGTTATGATACTGCTACATTTGAACTGACTGAATCTCCTTCTGGAGATCTTTTAGGCTTGGTTCTGCTTGGCTGTCCTCTTTTGTTTCTTCTCTTTCCTTGTAAGTGGTCATTGCTTTAGCCAGGATGTTTTTCATAACCCAATATTGTTGGATGGTCTTCCTAAACAATGTTTGGCGACCTCGGGTATGACCTGGATTCTTAATTATAGTCTCCCATTCTGCTGCCTGAATTTCTTCATTCTTGATGTTGGCATTTAACTCTCTTTCCCATTTAGAAATGACTGCTTTCACTTCAGCCGGGGTTCCTACATAGTAGGCATTGATAAGATTCTACATACTTTCTTGTCCTATTTTCCTTCATCTTTTCCTCGGAGGTTTGCTTGCAGATGGCTCCAGGCCTTTCATTTTCTGCTTCGTCTTTCTTGTTCTTCTACTCCCTTTCCTTCCCAGTTGTCTGCCTTCCTTAACCATCATTTTCTACTCTCTGTTCTTACAGTTCCTGCACTCCTGAACTGGGGCTTGGTGAACACTGGCTTGATGCAATTTTCGTTGCGCTGGGACCTGATGAACCTTGGCTTTTATACTACCTGTAATGTGAACTACTATTAAAACATTATAAGCCGAAATAAGGTTATCCTTAGTATAGTTACTATGTTTTATGATCTATGTTTTGGCCTTTTCTCTATCAATTTTCCCCGTATTCTTCCCCTCACTGTCTATTTGTAACCTCTCTGCTGCATTCTCTGTCCTGAACTATATGCCTCCTCTATTTCTCATTCCCCTTAAGGAGCCCATATATCCCCCTCCGTGCTTGTGGTCTAGCTGCCTATAGATTTTACTGAATTCAGGGTAGCTTGACTTTATAGACCATTCTGCCATCAGGACAGACTGCCCTTGGATGTATTTCTAGTTGCAGTATCTATCCTACTCCCCTACCTAAGCCAAGGGGAAGAATCTCCCTCGACACCTCACATAGGTCTCTAGGCCTTTCGTCTTCACAATTCTGTGAAGGTTCCTACAAGCAGGCAATCTAGAGTTTTTTCCAGGCTTAGTTTCCCCCCCAAACCTCTTACACTACCCTTTTTCCCCACCCATCCCTATAGAGTAGTCGACCCTTGATGTCGAGATATTTTCCTAAGATAATTACAAGAGGAGACACATATAGTATCACTACTGTCAGCATCTATATGTCCCAATAATCTTGTTCTTCCCCATGACTGATCAACCATCTTACAAGGTTCAGATTCTCCTTCCCACCCTTCCCAGAGAGCTATAAGGTCGAGCCCATTCTGGGTTACCAAGAAGTTATCCTTGACTACTCGTGGGTTCTTTTTCCTTCGCTCAATCGTGAGACCAGTAACACAGAACCAAAATTTTCTAAAATTTTCATAGCGTTTCTTCTCAAATTTTGACTTCTTCTCCATTTTCCATAGCATTGTTACCCTAACGACACAGGGGGAGGCTGAGAGGACATACCCAAATTTTCTTATGAAGGTCGTCTGTTGGTTGTTGCGCCCTGGTTCTCAACATTCACCAGCTCTGTCTGGTCGTTCCTCCTCCTCAGCCTACATCCAATTACCCTTCACCCTTGCCACCTTTTGCCTTAACTTGCCTTCACACCTAACTAACCTCAATTCCGAGGTACCTTCCACTTGCAATGCTTTTTTGTCCGCCTCTCTTTCCTTCGTGTGTAGGTCTCGTGTTAAGTACCCACTCACATGCTGTTTATTACCCTTCATCATCACCTTACCATTTCCGGCTGCTCTTGTCAGCTTCCATTTTCCATTTTTGACAACTTTTCTGCCCTCTTTCCATCTTTCCTGACCTGGTTTCCTCTGCCCTCCATTTCCCTCCACACCCCGATTGGGGATAAAATATGCTCCTTAAGAACAAGGGATGGCGTGAAAATTTTAAATTACCAACTTAATAATAATGTTGCTACTAAAATAATATGTTCACTTATGATGAAAATTCTTCTAAAATGAAATGGGTTTAGATAGTTTCTGCAATTGAGGAAAAAATTTAAAATATTTTGAGAATGACACCTATTTATTTAAACCAAATTGGAATAATTTATTCAAAAATCAACACATGATTAAAAAATCATCTGATAAAAATTTCCCCCTTTAAAAATAATTATTTTCAGGCAGATTTTGTTGTTGAGTAGAAAGAAAAATAATACAAAAATCACATTTTAATAAAAACTCAAACTTTACACACAAAAAGAAAAAGCAAAAGCAAAAGTATATACAAAAATATATACATAAGTCTCCCTAAGGAGATCATGCAAAATATCTCTTTAAAATCTTCCCATTGATTGGGAGGGACTCAGATTGACGCTCCAAAATCTGCAATGGGAAAGTGCTAGGTCCGATATTTTCTGTAATAATGAACGGTCCCAACCCCAATCTCTAGCACTTAGTATTTTCACCCTTGTCTTCATGGGATTTGTCCCATTTTAAAACAAGGTCATTGACTTCAAGGTCATAGTCAGAAGAAGACTTAGTATCAAACCATCATTTTAGTAACTATTGATGTTGATCCAATTTGGTTTTTACTTTTTGTCTCTCTTCTTCTAACTTTCAATAAAGTGTTAATTCTATTTTCCATAGCTAATTACTTGACTTCTTTAACAATTTGAGACAATTGGAGATGAGGCATAAACATGTGAGGTGGTAAATTGACCTCTCTACAATAAACCAAAAAAAAGGGTGAGTTGCCTATAATAACTTTGTATGTGACCCTATCATCCCATACTGCATTGGGAAGTGTAGTATGCCAATTCTTATGATTTTCTGAGACCGTTCTTTTAAGGATTTTTAGCAACTTTTTATTTGATAGTTCAATAAGACCGTTTCCTTGTACATAATAGTTTTTTTTTAGTATTTTATCATAATCCCTTTTTCTACTACATGTGCGTCCAACTCATGAGATGAGAAATAGGATGCATTATCAAATACCAAAGACTCAGGAACACCAAAACGAGTGATAATGTGTGACTGTAGAAAATCAATGACTTGGTTAACATTTACCACACATAAAGGTGCTTCCTCAACCCATCTAGTGAAATAATTTATGGTTGTAATAATGAACTTATGTTGCTAGGATGAGGGATGGTTGACTAGTCCAATTATGTCTAAGCCCCATTATTGAAATGGAGCTTCAATAGTGGCAGGCTGAAGAGGGAAAGGAATTTATTTAAGTCTAACAACGGTCTTTTGGCATGTTTCACATTTTCTAAAAAGGGCATGGGAATATTTGAATAAATTGGGCCAATAACATCCTACCCTTAGAATTTTGTGCACAGTGGTATCACCACCAAAATTCCCACTAGCAGGGCCAAAGTGGAGTTCATGAAGAATTCTTAAGGCATCTTCCTACTCTAAAAAATAGAGTAGCACTCCATCATAATTTTTCCTGAAATGAACATTGTTAATAAGTTGATAAGATGTTGATTTCAATCTCAGTTCTATTATATGGGTTACAGTTAAATGGGAGGGATTTGTACCATTTTCCAGATAAAATCTAATGTTGGAATACTAGGAATGGGGATTTGATTTTGACAAGATATTTCATTTTTAAGTAAGGATATGTTATCGCTGTGACAACAACCCTCCAAAATTTTTTCCTAAGTTAATTTTGGAGCCTACTTGAATTGTCGTTCCAAGCCAGCTAGTGTTGCTACATTATTTGATTTACCATTCTTATGTTTTCTCTAAGTGTCACATCCTCCTAAGTCAATGTTTTCTAAGTATCGTCATCTAACCTTTAGAAGTGCTTGTGTTATATTGTCTAAGGGTAGGTGAAGTCATAGCTTTTCTTGACTTAGAAACTAGCCTTATTTTCCACATAAAAGCACACAAAAGCAAACAAAAGTAAGAAAAATCACTTTTAAAGCAAAAGTGCACTTCAAGATCACGAAGAGTTTCTCTCTTCTTGAGCTCACCCCTTCGGGTTGAACAACTACACCCTAGTGTACGCACTCCTTAATGATTAACCGATGCACCCTTCTTGAGTGCATTACTTTGGCATGAAGACATGCAACTTTTCAAAACTCATGCATGCACTTTCTTGTTGCATGTGGGTGCACTCGTAAAAAATAGGAGCCCACTTCACTTCCCTTAACTAACTCATTCACTCATCGAAAAGTGGCGAGCATGCATTGAATGGATTTTCATGTAATATCTTTACAATCAACTTTGTTAATCATCCTTTCTCCTAATCAGTCCCATATGGGTTAGGCACACATCTTTGGATCAAGAAGCTCATCGTCGATCTTCATTCCAAGTAAGTTTTGCATGTCGATTCTATTGGTTTCCTTTGATGTTGTTGTTTTTAATATTGGTTTTCTTGTTGGCGTTTCACTTATTTTCAGTTTATTTACTAGTGGTTTAGTTCATTCTTTCTTCTACAAGTGTCAAAAAACTGTCCCAGGTTATGACTCTGCATATTATTCAACTCTTCATATTGCAATCATGATTGTGAAAAAATCTATAAAAACTTGTAGATATTTTCTCTCAACATTTTTATCATTATATCTTGTTGTTGATTTTTTCCTTAATCCATTCCAAGACATAGTGCACTTCTGGAAGCCAAAGCCTGACTATCTCATAAAATTGTGCCCATAAAGAAAAGTTTCCCTCAAGAACACACTCTTTCATTACGGATAATTGTTCCCTCCTTGAGTGCATGAGTGCACCCTGAAGGCTTGAATATTTTCCCCTTTATCTCTCCAACATGTGACCTTGTGCCCTCCTTTTTCTTATGAGAACATGAGCGCACCTTGAAGGCCTGAAGGCCTGAAGCTTGACCCCTTCTTATTTTCGAAGTGCACCCTTGTGCCCTCTTAGTCTCTTTGAGAGCATGAGTGCACCTTGAAGTCCTCAATAATTTCCCTTCATACTTCATCAGTGCACCCTGCACCCTTGATGATCCCTCCCTCTTGCTTGAGCACATGAGCCCACCTCAAAGCCTCGAATGACCCTTGAACTTCCTTTGTGTTTTGATAGTGATTTCATAGGCTTGTGCTCTCAGTTTCATTTGATGGCTCTGTGAATATGATTTTCTAAGTTATTGCTTGGAAAAGATAGAATATTTCATTAAGATAATCTTTGTCGCCATGAGTGTGCTTCCGTATACGGGTGTTCAAGCTACTAGTATTGTTACTCTTTCATCATCTGTTGCAACGATGCCTCCTTCTACACTTTGTGTGGCCTATAAATAAGCCTCAAAAGCGAGCACTAAAGAAGAAGTAGAAGTCACAAATCCTACCATTCCCATCTATGTAGATATATAATGCTTCATAGAAAAGTCCACTGAAGTCGTGTGGAAAGACATCAAACACACACTCATGTAGAAAAAATTCTCTGAAAACTTAGAGGATTTGGAGGTATACATTAATATCAACTGGTTTGAATACATAGGATTACAAGAACGTTCCTAGACATTCCCTGTGAATAAGTGATTGAATGGATTCTTACACACATGGATGATTCATATCTGGTGCTTCAAAGTGAAAGCGATGGTCAACTTGCCACCTATTATGGAGAAGATATGAAAACCTATTACAAGATTCAGAAGCCCACAGAGTAAGCCAACAACAAATTTTACACTAGATGGGTTGATCTCGACACAAGTGACATCATTAAATCTTGGTGTCGAGATCCTGTTAAGTTTTTACACCATCCATCTGTAGTTTACCTGACCAAAATTCTTAGAGATGTGTATCATTATCTCATTGCTATGTGTTGTAGGCTACATGGGCAAAAGAACACTGAGGTATTTGAAGAAAACTAGATATATATGCTCAACATGGTAGTTACCCATGGAAAAGTTTTCAATTGGGAAGATATATTTTCATTTGAGTTGTAATGCCATGTTGGGTAGGCTAAAGCATCTCTAAGGTCAAAACAAGCACCAAAATTCTATATGGCTGCATTTCTATTGGATACAATTTCTTCACGATATGAATTCCAATGTATTGGAACTGGACCCCACAAGATAAATTTCCAGTTTACTTCCACTGTAGGGTGTTGTTTGATTTGTGTTTCATAGGGGCATATGACAGATTAGTAGATCATTTATTCACAGTCATAGTTTAGATGATACATGAGATTGATCCTCCTTGCATGACTGACCAAGAAAAGGAATCATTACATGATATCGAGGATTTGTTTGTTTCTCTTGAAGGTACACACATCTGATGCTTTGGATGTCATATTTGTCCTCATCTCATGTTGCGATATGTAACCAATAAGGTGGTCCTATAAGCAACGACTTATTAGTTGAGAAAGGGGTTGTCATGAGTCCTTCATAGAAGGAAGAAAGTGCCTTGGCCCATTTTTCCTTTGAGGACCAGATTGTGTATTTGAATATCCATAAGTTAGTAGAGGAAAAAATATAGGAGTTGGACTGCTTACACTTTGTAGTGAAGGACTTTCACATATATGATCCCAGAAGATTGTGCATGTAGCATTGTGAAAGTATTGGTTTCACTTGGGGTTATTCATAAATGTCTACAACAGAAGATGAGAAAGTAAAGAATTAGTACAATGTAGTAAGAAGAACACATATAGGAATTGATGTTGGTTTCCCCAAGATATATAGATACAGGAGGCACCACAATCAACTCCTCAAGAAAAGAGTTCAGCTCCTAGGAAAAGGATCAAGTATGATTTGACAAGAGAAAGTAGCAGGAAATGGAAGGTTGATCCTTTGAATAAAGGAGATATGAAAGATGAATAGGAAAGGGGAGAACTAGAGGAAAATATGTAACATGAAGAAGACAAGAAGAGGAAGCAAGAAGAACTTCTCAAGAAACAACAGGAAGAAGAAGAGGAGAGAAGGAGAGTAGAAGAAGAACGAAAAAGGAAGTCACAAGAGGAGGAAGTAGCATAGAGGCTGGAGGAATAATAATTGACTCAGGAAATAGGGGAAGAGTTAAAGGAATATGATACCATCCATCCCATAGATGACGAACCAGTTTCTCCGGCAGAACCTCCTCTTACAGGTGGTCATCTCCCATTCGATGAAATGGGAATCACACCTCCACCTGAGGACAAAGTCATGGATGTGTGTAATGTCATGTTTGATCCACTCAAGAAAAGGATTGTGCAACAAAGGCTTAGATACTTCCTAAATGATCCTCATAATCTGGTCTCAGTATCCACAAAAAAGTGATAACTCCTAATACTAGGAGGAATCCCAAGGAAATCATGGCGTCCAATGTTGCTTTTTCTACAACAACATAGGACAACTCAGAGTATTTGTTGAATGATAATGCATGATTAATAAAATAGTTGGATGCGGTAAAGCTATAATCGGAACATCTCACTACGGAAAATCAACAACTATATTCTCACAACTTCAACACGATAGAATGACAGTCAACCATCCAGGAGGAATTGGGGCCAATGGAGAAAACCATGGCACAATTGTATGATGAAATGATACTTTATGCAGAAAGTGGTGGCACTCCTCATTGGCATTCAGAAGAAAGAACAATAAGTATTAAAGTTCATAAAAGTGGCAAACAAAGTTGTTGATCAATTCTAGGAATGGGCTACCAAATATCTGAATGTTCCACAACATCTGGTTAGAAAGGATAGGATTTTCACTGAGATAGATAGAGTATAGTTGAGACTCCATCATCAGAACTACATTCGTCGAGGAGAACAATAAAATAAAACTATTACTACTTATGGTCGATTGCACAATGGATTTGAGTCTCTAACAAAGAAAAAATGGATGCCTTCAGTAGGATCACTTGAAGAAATAAGATGTAGTGAAATCATCTTTTAGGAAATCGGGTAGTGCATAGAAAAAATCAAGCAAGAATCAGAAAAAGAAGGCTTGGATATCACCAAATACATTATTCTACAATATGCCATCGCACCAGCTAAGGACAACATGAAATTGTCATGGCTATGGAATAGTGTACAATCAAGCTCCTAGACTATATTGACAGAAGCACTGGAGGTGAAGACGCAGTATTCAACGAACTTGCTGGTTTAAATCAAATTCATCTCTATGAAGTTCAGAGCATGGCACACATACATTACCAAGGAGCTCCATGCGGAATCAAATGACTTGGCAATCTGATAATATTTTGTCCTATTAGAAATTTTGTCTCATATAGCCTCTGTCTTATATGTAATTTGTCTTTTATAATAAGTTGTATGTAATGGAGTCCAAGAGGCACATTTGGAATGTGAAAAGCCACATATGGAATGTAAAAGGTTATGTATAGAATATGAAAAGTTGTATAGAAACCCATAGGTCATAGAAGTTGAAAAATCATGAGGAAACTCAAAAGTCATTGTCATTTGTTATAAATAGCTCCTCATAACTCAAGAAAAGAGATTGGATTCTTGGAGTCTTACCTTAAGTTCTCTTGTAGTGTAGAGGAGATAGATCATTCTTTGGAGAAGAAAGTTGTGGCTTCATGTTCTACTACTAGATCTAGTGTTTCACTTATGTAACGGTGTACTTGGAATCTTTCATTTATAATCATAAGCTCTATGAGCTAGCACTTCTTCATGCATGTATCATGTATATAGTAAGACTATTATTGTTATGTTTGCAGTATATGTTGGATTAATTACATACGAAGACTAATGAACTATTTCATTTCTTAGATATGGATATTGTTAAATGAGCATTGTTATGCTTTCATGATTGTTGTTTATCATGTGAACTAATTTCTAGGTAATAAAAAAACCTTTCTCTTCATTCTTGGGTCTCCCTTAGGATAGTAATATTACTTCCCTAACCAAAGGCTCATTTATCTTTACCGGTCGTGGAAGTTCCTTGTGCATCTTACATTTGTTGTCACATAAATCTTACATACTTGCTACCCGAAAGAGGTATTTGTGATATCTTGTGTATGTGTTGTAACCAAGGCACATATTTGAAACCTTTCCAATGGTGTCTGGACCATACATCTGGATGGGACTCCTACACCAAATGGTGTGAGGTCTAATTGGGACCTCACATCGAGGAGATCCTCTACATGTTGGCAGTATCCAACACCATCAACATGATACTTCATTGTTTAGAGAGGAATGATCTTAAATAGTGGAATGGTCACTAGGTAAAGAAGCAAATTCAATAGCCAATTTAGACCTTGACCTCTAATGATTTGTGTCAGTTTAATTTCTAGGTCAAACTCTTGGAGGGTAGTCATCTAATGAGCCCTTTTTCCCCAAGTTCCTTTTGTATCAAGAGGTTTCTAACTGCTAGATATGGGGAAATCACTTTAGTTTTGGACTTAAGCAAATAGAAACGAAAATGCATTACAACTTTGTACACAACAAAATCCTATTTTTCCACTGGTGAGTAGTTAAGTTCTTCCCCTTTATAAGTAGAACTCTCAAAAGTAATAGTGATTTTAGTATTAAGTTCAACTTTCTGCGTGAGTACAACTGCATAGATAGATCCTGAAGAAAAAGTGTACAAAAGAAATTCCTTGGAAACATTAGGGCTTATTAATGTAGGAGCCTACTTGATGGCCTATTTAATGGTGTTGAAAGCTAGTTTTTGTGATTCTCCCCATTTAAAAAAAACATTGTTTTTTAATAAGTATTGTAGAGGTTTCATGATCTTAGAAAAGATAGCTAAAAAGCATATAACGAAATTGAGATTTCCCATGAAGGACTGCATGGAATTTTTAAAATTTGGATGAGTTAAGGAGTTAAGGGCCTGTGATCTCTCAGGATTCATCCTAATTCCATATTTTGATACAATGCAACATTGTATTTTTCCTTGGGTTACTGCAAATATTGACTTTTTTGGGTTGAGGGAGATTCTAAATTTTCTACATCTTTTAAACACATTTCGCACGTGTATTAGATGGTCGGATTTTTGTTTTGAGAAAATGGTTACATTGTCCATATATATATCTAGATATGCATGAATGAGGCCTATAAAAGTGATATCCATCGCCCGATGGAAATTTGCCCCTATGTTTATTAATTTGAAAGGAATTTTCCTATAGGAAAAGGTACCCTAAGGAGTTGAGAATATAGTCTTCAGTTGGTTAACAAGTGCTACCATAATTTGATTATAACCTGAGAAACCATCCAAAAAAGACAACATCTCAGAGATAGATATGTTGGGTGTGGAGCCTGATTATCTTCTATAGTACCGGCATATTGGACCCCAGTTCAAAATGGGGCGGCAACGCCGCCCGTAAAATAATCGCTGCCGTGGGGGGTTGGGAGCCCCCCCCTGGCGGGGGGTTTCGGGGGCAGCGCCCCCGAAGCTAAAAACAGCTGTAAAATTGCCTTGTAAAAGTATAGTAATTTCTAGTCAATCTGGGCCGTTCATTAGGCGGATGATCTGACGGTAGAACTTATGTTTAGTTTAGGGTTTTTTTCCCTAGAAGGCAACCCCTCTCTTTATATGAGGGCATTGTATTTGAGGTTATGAGATAGATGTGTATTCGGTGAGCGAGAAACATAGAGGTGAGACTGTAAGAGAAAACAGAGGATATTACAGCGGTTTTGCTGTAGGTTGTATCTCTTCATTTTGCTGGATAATAGAAAGGAAGGAATGGCTGTTCGGGGTGGATGTAGTCCAAACTGGGTGAACCACGTATATCTGTGTCTCTCTTGTTTTGTGAGTTTTCTGTGTTTATATTTCTGCAATATTTTATGTGTTCCATTGCTCCGTAATATATAATTTTCTAACAACTAGTATCAGAGCCGAAGGTCTATTTGGTTGATAAACTCACAGGAAAGAAGGGTTCCTGGTTCGAGTGGGAGCAATGGCGGAAGATGGTAAGTTTAGGGTCGAGAAATTTAACGGCCAAAACTTCTCGCTGTGGAAGATGCAGATGGAAGATTATCTGTATCAGAAAGATCTATACCTACCATTGGGCGGAAAACAAAGATGCCGACGGGTATGAAAGACGAAGAATGGAACCTTCTTGATAGAAAGGCACTCGGAACAATATGGTTGTGCCTTGCTGCGTCAGTCACCTTCAACATTTCGAAGGAAACCATGACAGAGGGTTTGATGCAGACGTTGTCGAAACAATATGAAAAACCCTCGGCCTCAAACAAGGTATTTCTTATGAAACGGTTATTTAATATGAATATGTCGGAAGGTGGATCTGTTGCAAACCATTTAAATGATTTTAATATAGTTACAAATCAGTTAAGTTCTGTAGGGGTAAACTTTGATGATGAAGTTAGAGCTCTGTTATTCTTGTGCTCATTACCAGAAAGTTGGAATGGTTTGGTAATGGCCATTAGTAACTCCGTTTCTGGATCTAGTACTTTAAAGTTTGATGATGTTGTCGGTGCTATCCTTAGCGAGGAAATGCGTCGGAAAAGCTCCGGTGAGACATCGGGAAATGCTTTGAGTGCAGAGTCTAGAGGAAGAAAAATGGAAAGAGGAAAGAGCTCAGGATATCGCAGTAAATCAAGGAAAGGCAGATCCAAGTCTAGATCGGGGATAGTGTGCTGGAAATGTGGAAAGAAAGGACACCTGAAGAAAGACTGTAGATCTCGAAAGGGAAAAGAAGGAGATGCACAGCAAGAAAACAATAATGAAGCAAATGTGACAGGTGAGGTGTTACAAGATGCTTTGATTCTTTCTTTCGAAAATATTACTAATTCCTGGGTGGTAGATTCAGGGGCTTCATTCCATGCCACACCTGATAAGAAATACTTTCATGACTATGTTCAAGGAGATTTTGGACAAGTTCGTCTGGGTGATGATAAACCCTGTAAAATCGTTGGAATGGGTAAGGTTCTTGTAAAACAGCAGAATGGAAACCAATGGCTACTAAAGGAGGTAGGGCATGTTCCATATCTAAAGAAAAATCTGATTTCAACAGGGCAGTTAGGCAGTGAAGGTTGTGTGACAACTTTCACAGATAAAGCTTGGAAGGTCACAAAAGGAGCCCTGGTAATAGCAAAAGGTGAAAAGGTTGGTACATTGTATTTATGCAATGGTATTTATAACTCTGTTAATGCTTTAACTTCCAAAGGAGCAGATGCAGCATTATGGCATCATAGGCTCGGACACATGAGTGAAAAGGGGATGAAGATTCTTCACTCAAGGAATTTGTTGCCAGGTTTGAAGAATGTTGATTTGGATTTTTGTGAAAATTGCATTTATGGAAAACAAAAGAGAGTCAGATTTCTCAGAGTTGGGAAAGAAAAGAAGAATGAAAAATTAGAGCTTGTGCATACAGATGTATGGGGACCTGCTCAGGTATCATCTCTCGGTGGCTCTCGTTATTATGTTACTTTTATTGATGATGCAACTAGAAAAACTTGGATTTATTGTATTAAGAATAAATCTGATGTATTTGATACTTTCAAGAAATGGAAAGCTTTGGTTGAGATTGAGACAGGAAAGAAATTGAAGTGTCTTAGATCAGACAATGGAGGTGAATATTGCAGCAAAGAGTTTGATAGGTATTGTTCAGAGCATGGAATTCGCAGAGAGAAGACAGTTCCAAGAACACCACAAGAAAATGGTGTGTCAGAAAGGATGAACAGAACAATCATGGAGCGTGCAAGGTGCATGAGATTGCATGCAGGATTGCCTTTACAGTTTTGGGCAGATGCTGTAGATACTGCTGTTTATCTGATAAATAGAGGGCCTTCAAGTTCCTTGGATGGTGGTGTTCCAGAGGAAGCATGGACAGGTAAAAAGGTAAACTACTCTATTTTAAATCCTTTTGGTTGTGAGGCCTTTGTCCATATTGATAAAGAAAATAGAACAAAGCTTGAGGCAAAGTCAAAGAAATGTACCTTTATTGGATATGGTGTTAATGATTTTGGTTATCGCTTATATGATTACGAAAATCACAAAATCATTAGGAGTAGAGATGTAATATTCAATGAAAAGGTCTTGTATAAGAATCAGTTGCAGGAAAAGAAACAGGAAAAGGAAAACAAGGAATACGCAGTTTTTGATGAAATCACTGAAAAAGTAAAGGTGCCTGAAAATAATAATAATCAACAACCACAACAACAGCAACCACCACAACAACGACAGGCACCCGAAACACCTGAAAGTGGTGTTAGAAAATCTACCAGGATAAGTAGACCCCCTGAACGATACTCTCCTTCATTATATTATTTATTGCCGACTGATTCCGGTGAACCCGAATGTTATGAAGAAGCAATGCAGGTTGAAAGCAGGAAGAAGTGGGAGGTAGCCATGGAAGAAGAGATGGACTCCTTAATGCATAACCAGACTTGGGATTTAGTCAGGTTGCCTATAGGAAAAACTACATTGAAGAATAAATGGGTTTACAGGCTGAAGAAGGAAGATGGAGGAAAATAGAGGTATAAAGCTAGACTTGTGGTGAAGGGGTTTGCACAGAAGAAAGGTATTGATTTTGATGAAATATTTTCTCCTGTTGTTAAAATGACTTCAATCAGAACTATTTTAAGTCTTGTAGCAGCGGAAGATTTGCATCTTGAGCAGTTAGATGTAAAGACAGCCTTTCTCCATGGGGATTTGGAGGAAGAGATATATATGCAACAGCCACAAGGATATGAGGTGAAAGGGAAGGAGAAACTAGTGTGCAGGTTGAAGAAGAGCTTGTATGGCTTAAAACAGGCTCCAAGGCAGTGGTATCTAAAATTTGACAAGTTTATGTCTGAACAAGGTTATACTAGATGTCACTCTGATCATTGTGTTTATCTGAAAAAGAAAAATGATGGCAGCTATATTATATTGTTATTGTATGTAGATGACATGCTTGTTGCAGGATCTAACATGCAGGAAATAAATGTGCTCAAAAGAAAATTGGCAAATTCATTTGCAATGAAGGATTTGGGTGCTGCAAAACAAATCCTTGGTATGAGAATAACTAGAGACAGGAAAAATAGAAAATTAACATTGTCTCAGAATGAGTACATACAAAAGGTGTTGAAAAGATTTAACATGCAAAATGCAAAACCAGTTAGTACACCTTTTGCTAGCCATTTCAAACTTAGCAAAGAAATGTGCCCAAAGACCCAAGAAGACATGGATTATATGTCTAAAGTTCCATATGCATCAGCAGTTGGAAGTTTAATGTATGCAATGGTTTGCACAAGGCCTGATATTGCACATGCAGTGGGAGTTGTAAGCAGGTACATGAACAATCCAGGAAAGGAACATTGGATGGCAGTGAAATTGATTCTCAGATATTTGAGAGGTACCACAAATCAGGCATTATGCTTTGGTGGTTCAAACATATCCCTACAAGGATATGTTGATGCAGATATGGCAGGTGACAGAGATAATAGGAGGAGCACTACTGGATATGTATTTACTGTCGGAGGAACAGCTGTCAGTTGGGTTTCAAAAATCCAAAGTGTTGTTGCACTTTCAACAACAGAAGCAGAGTATGTTGCTGCTACAGAGGCTAGTAAAGAAATGATTTGGTTACAAAGGTTTATGGGTGAATTGGGTAAGGAGCATGATATGGGCACGTTATACAGTGATAGTCAAAGTGCCATTCATCTTGCAAATAACTCAGCATTTCATTCCACGACAAAACACATACAGCTCAAGTACCATTTCATACGATCAGTGTTGGAAGATGGAGAGTTGAAGCTGGAAAAGATACACACTAGCCAGAACCCTGCAGATATGCTAACAAAAGTTGTAACCAGGGAGAAACTGAGAATATGCTCAGTTTCAGTTGGTCTTCAAGGATGACGATGAAGATGAGAAACAGCCAGGTCCAAAGAGGAGTCATTGTCCAGCAAATGGAGCAGCGGTGGAGTTGCTACAATCAGTCTCCAAGTGGGAGATTATTGGGTGTGGAGCCTGATTATCTTCTATAGTACCGGCATATTGGACCCCAGTTCAAAATGGGGCGGCAACGCCGCCCGTAAAATAATCGCTGCCGTGGGGGTTGGGAGCCCCCCCCTGGCGGGGGGTTTCGGGGGCAGCGCCCCCGAAGCTAAAAACAACTGTAAAATTGCCTTGTAAAAGTATAGTAATTTCTAGTCAATCTGGGCCGTTCATTAGGCGGATGATCTGACGGTAGAACTTATGTTTAGTTTAGGGTTTTTTTCCCTAGAAGGCAACCCCTCTCTTTATATGAGGGCATTGTATTTGAGGCTGTGAGATAGATGTGTATTCGGTGAGAGAGAAACATAGAGGTGAGACTGTAAGAGAAAACAGAGGATATTACAGCGGTTTTGCTGTAGGTTGTATCTCTTCATTTTGCTGGATAATAGAAAGGAAGGACTGGCTGTTCGGGGTGGACGTAGCCCAAACTGGGTGAACCACGTATATCTGTGTCTCTCTTGTTTTGTGAGTTTTATGTGTTTATATTTCTGCAATATTTTATGTGTTCCATTGCTCCGTAATATATAATTTTCTAACAAGATACACGTTGAAGTACACGGTAATAGTCTTTTTCTGAGGCTTGATTTAAATTCCTAAAGTCAAGACATAAATAGATATTGTCATTCTTCTTTTGAAAATGTACGAGGTTTCCAACCAACTGAGTGTGTCACACGAGAAAATTAATATTAACATCAAAGAGTTTGTTTAGCTCATGTTTAACTACAAATTCGATATTAGGACGCATTTTCCTAAGTTTCTGTTGAAAATGTTTATTTTGGGGCTTCATAAGAATAATAGGTTGCATTGTATTAGGGTCGAAAGTTTTAAGATCATTATAGGTCCAAGAAAATACATCTTTGCATTGCTTGAATAAATTAATGAAATCAGATATTTCCTTGGTAGTACAGTCTATCCCTAAATTAATTCACTGAGGGTTATCTGTTGTTCTCAAATTAATGACTTCAATTCCCATAACAAAACTATTTGTTTTGCAGATTTTTTCCTTTTTGAATCTATAATGCAAATAATAAAGATGCTCTAATCTAACAAAAAACTTAGGTAATAGTTTTAAGATACCGAAGAGTTGATCTAATGAATAATGTTAGCTGGTTTGAGAAAAATCCCGCAAATTCTTCTCATGGGTGGATTTATCAATGGCTGCATCACTGAGTGTGCCTTTCATATGTAGGAAGTCGATTAACTATTTGTCATCATCGAAGACACACTGATTAGTAGTGTTGTCAGGTATGGATGGTCTGAAAGAAATTCTATTGAAAAATAATTAGGTTCAAAATTTTCAGCTAGAATCAACCTAGAAGCTACATTAGCTAATAAATTTGCTTCTTGATTTGCAGTTCTAGAAACAAAATCAATATTGAAAGTTGAAATTTTTGATATTAAATCCCATACCTCAAATTGATAGGCCTTGAAATGAGCTGAAAGACAATGAATGGAATTATTTACCTATATTACAATTATTTTAGAGTCACTATAAGCTTTTAGACATTTAACTCCAAGATCAAGAGCCTGACAGTGTCCTTGGATTAAAACCTCATACTTTGCAACATTGTTAGTACATTGAAATTCTAGTTTATATGCAATAAAAACTTTATTTCCTCTAGGGTCCAAAAGCATACATCCAACACCAACCCCTTCATTAGAATTAGAACCATCAAAATAAAGTGACCAAATTTCAGTTTTATCAATATTTGACAAATTATTGATATCAACAACCTTATGATCAACTGTATGTATTGCATTGGCTATTTCTAAATCAGATTGTTCTAACAAATTTGAAATAGGAGATAAATCAACAAAAAAGTTTCCGAAGAAAGAGCATATAGCCAAGAAATCATTTGATTTAAATGGTTCATTTGAATAATTTAAATCAGTAATTATTGTTGATCTAAAGATGATCTCAGGTTGTCATTGATGTAAACCCAAGCAGCACCAGGGGCTGCCCTGATATTGCAAGGGAATTTTCACTTGACAACTTACTCTATTTTAAGTCAAGGATCTTCTAGATGGATTCTACTCGTCAAGATGTTTCGGTTGATATATGGCACGCCAAGTAATTCTTCACGGTTTGAGAGATATTCATGTTTGAAGTTAGTAACCCCAATTAGTGGGCGAAAACCCTATAGGGTTGTGGCATGGAACTCATCATTGGTTTTGGTCATTGAATAGTCAATAATTAATAATTTTTTAAGCTACTAAAATCCCTCCAACATTCTCTATTGAAGACCCTCTCAACTCTATAAAACGAAATCTCATATATCCTCCAAATGAAGTGATTGTGGAATTTTCGCTACAACATCATTTATGCGAAGCCTTAGATTCTGAAATGAAAACCCATTTGAATCGAAATCCTTATGAACGTTGTGATCGAATTTCATATCTTGGTTCGCTATATTTTCAGAGATATCATTTGTGGAAGTTAGGGTTTTTTCAGGCTATCGAATTTCATCTCAAAGAAGTGACCTTGGGAAAATCGTCATAAATCTCTCTCAGAGAAGAGGATTGGAATTCTATAAAAAGTGGCAGATAGTTCACGGAATTTAGTTTTCTGTGTATCAATTTCAGAACCGAAGAAGGAAATAGTGACACATGGTACGTCGTACAAGTTTTCTCTACTGAACTAGTCCATAATTAGGTCATTGTGAGAGATTGGGCATAACTCTGTCTTGAAGAGTCCAAATCGGGTCAGACCTATGGCATTAGAAAGATGACAGAGGGCTTCTACAAGACTGAAGATTAGATGTAGGGGATCTGAAATCGCAGAGATACATCATATTAAATATCATGCTCCTAGAAGGCAAGAAAAACTACATCAAGTGTTGTCAAGGGGTGCAAAGGACCAGACTTTCTAGGGAAACAAAGAGCAAGGTGCAGCAAAATGATGTAGCAGAGGTAAGCTATAGGTAAGTATCTTATGTATATGCATGTTCATCTCTTAATTGCATTATTTTCTTTGTATTCTAATTTGTTGTTTTTGTTTAGCACTGACATATGTTCTGTAGGATGAGGTAAGTTTTACTATTATCATATCATGAGTATTTCTTTGAAGACCTTTTTTAGGTATTATATATTCATCAAGAGAAGACTCAATGCAAAATCTAGTGTTATTAAGAGTGAGAAAGGGTAGCATGAAAAGAGCAGCAATCAAGGTGCAGAACAACAACAAGAAGTTCACCACATGAATTCTTCAAGTGGGAAGCACTGCATACAATCATTGTACAGAGTCATTGTAAAAGCATCATTGTAAAAGTTGTACAAGTGCCTATCTGCCAAGAGTTGAAGAGACAGTGTCGAGAGGTCTAGGATGATCATTAAGTGGTTGTGTCATATTTGGGGTTATGGTCTAGTGTGTCTTCTTCTTCTACATCATTCTATATTGTTGTAAAGTGGACCATTTTCCCTAGTATAGGAGTCCATTCTTCTTTTATTCTTATATAGGGTGGTAGGGAGGTGCTAGGCTGGTGCATGAATTCACCAACAGGTTCAAGCCTGTGAAAACTTCAGGGTGGTAGGGTGGTGCTAGGGTGAGTTGTAGCTCATTGGGTGTTGGGGCATCCGTTCAGTTGACTACAGAAGAATCTCGGGCGTTGGAGCGTCCATCTAGTGTGAGTTGGAGAAGAATGCTTTTCTAGATTCTAGGAATTTGGAGCTTTCTTTTCAATTGGAGTTGAAGATTAAAGGATTATTAGAAAAGTGTTCGGTGGTTTTTGACTCGGAGGGGGTTTTCCACATAAAATTTTTGTGCCTCATGTGTTATTTTATTCATTGTTGTTACTGCATAACATTAATGATAATTGAAGATTAACTATTGCTGTGAAAAGATTTAAAAGTACTAATTGCTAAGGAATACTGATTCACCCCCCCCCCCCTCAGTATTTTACAACAATTGGTATCAGAGCTTGGTTCCTTTAGTAGCAGCTTAACCGCCGGAAGTCAGTTTTTAGAGCATAGAGATGGGAAAGTCAAAGAAGCGGGTTACAAGGATTTCAAAGGAAGGTACATGTACAACAAAATCTCAAGAAAGCGAGTATTGTGTACCAACCCCCTAATTTTGATGCAGATAATTACTGGATATGGGAATCCAGGATGGAAGTATCTTTGCAGACACATGGAGTATGGGAATCAATTGTTTCTGCAGACACATCTACCGATGAAGCTAAAAGGTACAATTCAAAGACCATGACTGTACTTTTGAATGTTTTTCCAAATTCTGTGAAAACAAAAGTTGGTTAATGTTCAACAGCTAAAGCACTTTCGGAAAATCTTCATAATCTCTATTGAAATCAGGTCAAGATATTGTTGAAAATTCAGATCCTTCTGAGTATGATGAAGAAGGGCTAACCATAGAAGAATTTTCTAAGGAGGCAATCAAGCGTATAAAAGAGCTCAAGGCTGAGAAGATCCTTTCCAATACTCTTGAAGAACAATTTCAAGGTCTCAAAATTGAAGTTGAAGAACACAAATGTATTTAAGAGTCACTTCAAAAGAGGTTGGAAGAAATCAATAATACAGCGGCACGAGACCTCAAGGGATAAGTCCAACAGGGGCAACAAGAACTCAACACAAAATTTGCAGATATTAGCAGGATCACACAATAGATGCAGGAAGCAGAAATTGAAAGGAAGGAATCTGATCAAAGATACATATCATCGTTGACCAAAAGCAAAAGGAATTAGAAACATCTTCAATAGAAATAAGCAGGCTCTGGATTTAAAATGAGAAGCAGAAGGAACAGATACAATATCTCAATAAAGAATTATAGAAGACCACTCTTCCCAAGCTATAGGTTGAGGAGGTATAAAAAAGAAGGAAGATCTTGGAAAGATGGTTTCAAGAAGATCTTGCTTGAAAGCAAGAAGAACTTGATGCAACTCATGATGAGATCAACAAACTCAAGGGATCGCAAAAAGAATACTTACAAGATAAGACAGATGAAGAAGCGAAAATGAAGGCAATTAAAGATGGTAAAGCTCCAGTTGATGAAGGTAAAAGCTCCACAGCTTCACAAGATGATTCTAAGAAGGAAGTTGATCAAAGTGAAAATCCAAAGAAGAATGTTGCAACTCGAAAGAACAAGACCAAAGTAATCAAGAACAAAGGGCCACAAGAAACTACAACACTACCTCCAAAGAAGAATGAAAAATCTTCAAGTTATGTTCATTTATTTAATGGTTATTTCTTTTTATGTGCTAACTATGGAAATATGGATAGGGATTGTGAAGTTTTTGACAGGTACAATCATTATCTGCAAAACCCTAGAAGCAAGTTTGCAGGATCACGAGACAGGTTCCATGATGATTTTGTCACGAGAGAATATGTGCTAGATGGGCCAAATATTGAATGTTTAAAATGCCATAACTATGGCCATAGCGCTGGTGGTTGCAGATATTAGATGGAATCGCCTTTGGACAAAATTGAATGCTTCAAGTGTCATAACTATGGGCACATGGCTTGAGATTGCAGGAATAAGAAGGTATGGAAAAAGAAATAGGTACAGGAAGACAAAGCAGATAAATATGCTTTCAAGATTTGTAAAAGCAAAAGGTCATGAGGAATTAATAGTTGCTTCAGATAATGACTCAAGTCAAGATGGCCCGTTAGGTGACTCACTATTTTGAACAATCTAGCTTGTTGACTCCTTAATGTTTGTACAAGAGGAGTCTATGCAGTAGTATATGGCACAAGTCTATGATTGACAGGAAGGTAGTTTGAACAAGATGGTAGTTTCATTAAAGGTTAAGGGGGAGAAAAATATTTGAAGGATTACAGGTTACCAGGAACATGACAGGATTAGTCTGCAAAGGATATGCACAAGTGGAAGGAGTTGATTTCGATGAAACATTTGCACTAGTTGCCAGAATGGAAGCCATATGGATGTTTCTCACCTATGCATGTTCAAGAAAAATAAAATTCTACCAAATGGATGTTAAGTCAACATTTCTGAATGGAGAATTAGAAGAAGAAGTTTAGATCGAACAACCTGAAGTTTTTCTACTATCAGAAAAAGAAGACTATGTTTGCAAGTTAAAGAAGGCTCTGTATGGTCTCAAGCAGGCTCCCAGAGCATGGTATGCTCATCTTGATGGACATCTACGTCAAAAAGGGTTCAAGAAAGGTACTACTGATAGAAATCTTTACGTACAAATAGATAAGGATAATTTAACAATCATTGAGGTATATGTGGATGATATAATCTTTGGTAGCAATGATGATAGACTAAGTAAGAACTTTGCTACAAAGATGCAAAGTGAGTTTGACATGTCTTTACTTGGTGAGTTGACATACTTCTTAGGGCTTCAAATATCCCAGCAAGAGAAATGAATATTTATATGTCAAGCCAAGTACATCAAGGAAATGCTCAAGAAATTAAAAATGGAAGATGGCAAACCCGTCCTTATTCTGATGGTAACAGGTTGCAAATTGAGGATAGACGACTCATCTAAGGATGTGGATAAGAGGTTGTATAGATCTATGATTGGTTGTCTTCTATATGTAAAAGCCTCCCGACAAGATGTTATGCAAGAAGTTGGACAAGTAGCAAGATTCCAAGCAGCACCAAAAGAATCACATATTATTGCCATCAAAAGAATTCTTCAATATCTAAAGGGCACAACAAAATATGGCTTGTGGTATTCCAAGGGAAACAATCTCATTATTCAAGCCTTTACAGATGCAGATTGGGCAGGAAACATTGATGATCGTAAGAGTACTAGTGGAGCAGCATTCTTTCTAGGTGGTTGTCTTGTATCATGGTTGAGCAAAAAGAAAACCTCAATCTCGTTATCGACAACGGAAGTAGTATACATTGCAGTGGCAGCTTGTTTTACTCAAGTCCTTGGGATGAAACAAACTTTGCAAGATATTCAATTACAATTCAGTGAGCCTATTCCCATCTTCTATAATAACACCAGTGCCATCAGCATCTCCAAGAATCTTGTCATGCATTAAAAAACAAAACACATTTTGATAAAATATCATTTTGTTAGAGAACAAGTCGTTGAAAAGAATATCAAACTTGAATATGTTGGTACAAAAGAACAAATTGCTGATATATTCACTAAACCTTTACCTCATGAAGCATTTGAATATCTTCACCACAAGCTTGGGATTCTCCCAATTTCTCATTAGATTTTCCTTATTCAGAAAATAAAGGGGGAGTGGAAGTGTGTACAAGTTTGTAGGATGGTTGCGGGTCAGGGGGAGTTACCCTTTTCCATTGATGTCAAAGGGGGAGAGAAGATAGTGGGAAGAGGTTCCATGATTGCAGGGGGAGTACTTGTGTTGCCATCAATGCCAAAGGGGGAGATTGTTGATCTAAAGATGACATGAGGTTGTCATTGATGTCAACCCAAGAAACACCAGGGGTTACCCTGATCTTGCAAGCGAATTTTGACTTGAAAAATTACTCTATTTTGAGTTAAGGATCTTCTATATGGATTCTACTCATCAAGATGTTTCCATTGATATATGGCACGCCAAGTAATTCTTCACGGTTTAAGAGATATTCATGTTTGAAGCTAGTAACCCAGTTAGTGGGCTAAAACCCTATGGGGTTGTGGCATGGCACTCATAATTGGTTTTTGTCATTCAATAGTCAATAATTAATAATTTTTTAAACTCCTAAAATCCCTCCAACATTCTCTATAGAAGCCCCTCTCAACTCTATAAAAAGAAATCTCATATATCCTCCAAATGAAGTAATTGTGGAATTTTCGCTATAACTTCATTTCTGCGAAGTCTTAGATTCTGAAATGAGAACCCATTTTATTCACAATCCTTATGAACGTCGTGACCAAATTTCAGATCTTGGTTCATTATATTTTCAGATATATCATCTGTGGAAGTTAGGGTTTTTGTAGGCTGCAGAATTTCATCTCAAAGAAGCGACCTTGGGAAACTCGTTATAACTCTCTCTCATAGAAGAGGATTGGAATTCTATAAAAAGTGGTGAACAGTTAATAGACTATAGTTTTTAATGTATCAATTTCAGAGCCGAAGGAGGAAACAGTGGCACGTGGTACGTCGTACAAGTTCGCTCTACTGAACTAGTCCATAATTAGGTCATTGTGAGAGAATGGGCATAACTTTGCCTTGAAGAGTCCAAATCGGGTCAGACCTGTGGCGTTGGAAATAAGACTTAGAGGGCTTCTACATGACATAAGATCTTCTTGGGGATCTGAAATTGCATAGATACATCAGATTAAATATCGTGCTCCTAGAAGGAAAGAAAAACTAGATCAAGTTTTGTCAAGGGGTGAAAAGGACCAAACTTTCTAGGGAAACAAAGAGAAAGGTGCATAAAAATGATGCAACAGAGGTAAGATACTGGTAAGTATCTTTTGTATAAGCATTTTCAACTCTTAATTGCATTAGTTTCTTTGTTTTCTAATTTTTTCTTTTTGTTTAGCACTGACATATGTTCTGCAGGATGATGTAAGTTTTGCTATTATCATGTCATGGGTATTTGTTTGAAGAATCTTTTCAGGTATTATATATATTCATCAAGAGAAGACTCAATGCATAATCTAATGTTTTGAAGAGTGAGAAAGGGTAGCATGAAAAGAGAAGCAATCAAGGTGCAAAACAGTGACAAGAAGTTCACCACATGAGGTCTTCAAGTGAGAAGCATTGCATACAATCATTGTAAAAGTATCATTGTACATAGTCATTGTAAAAGCATCATTGTAAAATTTGTACTAGTGTCTATCTACCAAGAGTTGAAGAGGCAGTGTCGGGAGGTCTAGGATCATCATTAGGTGGTTGTGTCATAGTTGGGGTTATGGTCTAGCATGTCTTCTTCTTCTACATCATTCTATATCATTGTAAAGTGGACCATTTTCCCTAGTACAAGAGTCCATTCTTCTTTTATTCTTCTATAGGGTGGTAGGGTGGTGCTAGGATGGTGTATGAAGTCACCAACAGGTTGAAGCCTGTGAAAACTTCAGGGTGGTAGGGTGGTGCTAGGGTGAGTTGTAGCTCATTGGGTGTTGGGGCATCCATTCAGTTGACTACTAAATAATATCGGGCGTTGGAGTGTCCATCTAGTGGCAGTTGGAGAAGAATGCTTTTCTAGATTATAGGAAGTTGGAGCTTTCTTTTCAATTGGAGTTGAAGATTAAAGGATTATTAGAAAATCGTTCAGTGGTTTTTGACCCGGAGGGGGTTTTCCACCTAAAATTTTTGTGCCTCCTATGTTCTTTTATTCACTATTGTTACTGCATAAACATTAATGATAATTTAAGATTAACTAATGCTCTGAAAAGATTTAAAAGTGCTAATCGCTAAGGAATACTAATTCATCCCCCCCCTCAGTATTTTCCAACAATGGGTATCAGATCTTGGTTCCTTTAGTAACAGCTTAACCGCTGGAAGTCAGTTTTCAGAGCATAGAGATGGGAAAGTCAAAGAAGCGGGTTACAAGGATTTCAAAGGAAGGTACAGGTACAAAAAAAATCTCAAGAAAGTGAGTATTGTGTACCAACCCCCTCATTTGATGTAGATAATTATTGGATATGGGAATCCAGGATGAAAGTTTCTTTGCAGGCACATGGAGTATGGGAATCAATTGTTTCTACAGACACATCTATCGACGAAGCTAAAAGTTACAATTCAGAGGCCATGAATGTAATTTTGAATGTTTTTCCAAATTCTGTGAAAAGAAAAGTTGGTCAATGTTCAACAGCTAAAGCTCTTTGGGAAAAGCTTCATAATCTCTATTCAACAAAGAAATCAGGTCAAGATGTTGTTGAAAATTCCGATCCTTCTAAGTATGATGAAGAAGGGCTGACCATATAAGAATTTTCTAAGGAGGCAATCAAGCGTATAAAAGAGCTCAAGGCTGAGAAGATCCTTTCCAATACTCTTGAAGAACAATTTCAAGGTCTCAAAATTGAAGTTGAAAAACACAAATGTATTTAAGAGTCACTTCAAAAGAGGTTGGAAGAAATCAATAATACAGCGACACGAGACCTCAAGGGAGAAGTCCAACAGGGGCAACAAGGACTCGACACAACATTTTCAGAGATTAGTAGGATCACACAATAGATGCAGAAAGCAGAAATTGAAAGGAAGGAATCTGATCAAAGATACATATCCATCATTGACCAAAAGCAAAAGGAATTAGAAACATCTTGAATAGAAATAAGCAGGCTCCGGATTTAAAATGAGAAGCAGAAGGAACAGATACGGGTTCTCAACAGAGAAGTAGAGAAGACCACTCTTCTCAAGCTATAGTTGGAGGAGGCAGAAAAAATAAGGAATATCTTGAAAAGATGGTTTCAAGAAGATCTTGCTCAAAGGCAAGAAGAACTTGATGCAACTTGTGATGAGATCAACAAACTCAAGGAATCGCAAAAAGAATACTTACAAGATAAGACAGATGAAGAAGCGAAAATGAAGGCAATTAAAGATGGCAAAGCTCTAGTTGATGAAGGTAAAATCTCCACATCTTCACAGGATGATTCTAAGAAGGAAGTTGATCAAAGTGAAAAGAAAAAGAAGAATGTTGCAACTCTAAAGAACAAGACTGAAGCAATCAAGAAAAAAGGACCACAAGAAACTACAACACCACCTCCAAAGAAGAATGAAAAATCTTCTAGGTATGTTCATTTATTTAATGGTTATTTCTTTTTATGTGCTAACTATGGAAATATGGCTAGGGATTGTGAAGTTTTTGACAGGTACAATCATTATCTGCAAAACCCTAGAAGCAAGTTTGCAGGATCACGAGATAGGTTCCACGATGATTTTGTCAAAAAAGAATATGTGCTAGATGGGCCAAATATTGAATGTTTCAAATGCCATAACTATGGCCATAACGCTCGTGGTTGTAGATATCAGATGGAATTGCCTATGGACAACATTGAATGCTTCAAGTGTCATAACTATGGGCACATGGCTTGTTGACACTTTAATGTTTGTACAAAAGGAGTCTATGTAGCAGTATATGGCACAAGTCTACGATTGGCAGGAAGGTAGTTTGAAAAAGATGGTATTTTCATTAAAGGTTCAGGGGGAGTAAAACAGTTGAAGGATTACAGGTTACCAAGAACAAGACAAGATTAGTCTACAAAGGATATGCACAAGTGGAAGGAATTGATTTCAATGAAACATTTGCACCAGTTGCCAGAATGGAAGCCATCTGGATGTTTCTCACCTATGCATGTTAAAGAAAAACAAAAGTCTACCAAATGGATGTTAAGTCAGCATTTATGAATGGAGAATTAGAAGAAGAGGTTTACATCGAAGAACTTGAAGGTTTTCTACTATCAGAAAGAGAAGACTATGTTTGCAGGTTAAAGAAGGCTCTGTATGGTCTCAAGCAGGCTCCCAGAGCATGGTATGCTCATCTTGATGGATATCTACGTCAACAAGGGTTTAAGAAAAGTACTGCTGATAGCAATCTATACGTATAAATATATAAGGATAATTTAACAATCGTTGAGGTATATGTGGATGATATAATCTTTGGTAGCAATGATGATCGACTAAGTAAGAACTTTGCTACAAAGATGCAAAGTGAGTTCAAGATGTCTTTACTTGGTGAGTTGACATACTTCTTAGGGCTTCAAATACCTCAACAAGAGAAAGGAGTATTTATATGTCAAGCCAAGTACATCAAGGAAATGCTCAAGAAATTCAAAATGGAAGATTGCAAACTCGTCCTTACTCCGATGGTAACAGGCTACAAATTGAGCATTGACGACTCATCTAAGGATGTGGATCAGAGGTTGTATAGATCTATGATTGGTAGTCTTCTATATGTGACAGCTCTCAACCAGATGTTATGCAAGCAATTGGACAAGTAGAAAGATTCCAACCAGCACCAAAAGAATCACATATTATTGTCATCAAAAGAATTCTTCAATATCTAAAGGGCACAAAAGCATATGGCTTGTGGTATTCCAAGGGAAACAATCTCATTATTCAAGCCTTTACAGATGCAGATTGGGCAGGAAGCATTGATGGTCGTAAGAGTACTAGTGGAGAAACATTCTATCTAGGTGGTTGTCTCATATCATGGTTGAGCAAAAAGCAAACCTCAATCTCATTATCTACAGTGGAAGCAGAATACATTGCGGCGACAACTTGTTGTACTAAAGTCCTTTGGATGAAACAAACTTTGCAAGATCTTCACGTACAATTCAGTGAGCCTATTCTCATCTTTTGTGATAACACCAGTGCCATCAGCTTCTCCAAGAATCTTGTCATGCATTCAAAAACAAAACGCATTCCGATAAAATATCATTTTGTTAGAGAACAAGTTGCTGAAAGGAATATCAAACTTGAATATGGTGGTACAAAAGAAAAAATCACTGATATCTACACTCAACCTTTACCTCATGAATCATTTGAATATCTTCACTAGAAGCTCGGGGCTCTTCCAAGTTCTCATTAGATTTTCCTTATTCAGAAAATAAAGGGGGAGTGGAAGTGTGTACAGGTCCGCAGGATGGTTGTGTGTTAGGGTGAGTTACCCTTTTCCATTGATGTCAAAGGGGGAGAGAAGGCACTACGAGGTGCCTTGATCACAGGGGGAGTACTTGTGTTGCCATCAATGCCAAAGGGAGAGATTGTTGATCTAAAGATGATCTAAGGTTGTCATTGATGTCAACCCAAGCAGCACCAGTTTCTACCTTGATATTGCAACGGAATTTTGACTTGACAACTTACTCTATTTTGAGTCAAGGATCTTCTAGATGGAGTCTACGCGTTGAGATGTTTTCGTTGATATATGGCACGCCAAGTAATTCTTCACGGTTTGAGAGATATTCATGTTTGAAGTTAGTAACCCAGTTAATGAGCTAAAAACCCTATGGGGTTGTGGCATGGCACTCATAATTGGTTTTTGTCATTGAATAGTCAATAATCAATAACTTTTTAAGCTCCTAAAATCCCTCCAACATTCTCTATAGAAGTCCCTCTCAACTCTATAAAAAGAAATCTCATATATCCTCCAAATGAAGTGATTGTGGCATTTTTAATTTAACTTCGTTTCTGCGAAGTCTTAGATTCTAAAATGAAAACCCATCTGATTAGAAATCCTTATGAACGTCATGACCAAATTTCAGATCTTGGTTCATTATATTTTCAGAGATATCATCTGTGGAAGTTAGGGTTTTTGCAGGCTGCCGAATTTCATATCAAAGAGGTGAGCTTGGGAAATTCGTCATAACTCTCTCTCAGAGAAGAGGGTTGGAATTCTGTAAAAAGTGGAAGATAGCTCATAGATGTTAGTTTCTGTGTATCAATTTTAGAGCCAAAGGAGGAAACAGTGACAAGTGGTACGTCGTACAAGTTTGCTCTACTGAACTAGTCCATAATTAGGTCATTGTGAGAGATTGCACATAACTTTGTCTTGAAGAGTCCAAATCGGGTTATACCTATGGCATTGGGAAGAAGAATTAGAGGGCTTCTACAAGACTGAAGATCATATGTTGAGGATCTAAAATTTCAGAGATACATCAAATTAAATATCGTGCTCCTAGAAGGCAAGAAAAACTAGATCAAGTGTTGTCAAGGGGTGCAAAGGACCAGACTTTCTAGGGCATCAAAGAGCAAGGTGCAAAAAAATGATGCAGAAGAGTTAATCTATCTTAATTGCATTAGTTTCTTTGTATTCTAATTTGTTGTTTTTGTTTAGCACTAACATATGTTTTGTAAAATGAGGTAAGTTTTGCTATTATCATGTCATGGGTATTTCTTTGGAGACTTTTTTCAGGTATTATATATTCATCAAGAGAAGACTCAATGCATAATCTAATGTTCTGAAGAGTGAGAAAGGGTAGCATGAAAAGATCAGCAATCAAAGTGCATACCAGTAGCAAGAAGTTCACCACATGAAGTCTTCAAGTGGGAAGCACTGCATAGAATCATTGTAAAAGCATCATTGTACAGAGTCATTGTAGAAGCATCATTGTAAAAGTTATACAAGTGTCTATCTGCCAAGAGTTGAAGAGGCAGTGTCAATAGGTTTAGGATCATCATTAGGTGGTTGTGTCATAGTTGGGGTTATGGTATAATGTGTCTTCTTCTTCTACATCATTCTATATCATTGTAAAGTGGACCATTTTCCCTAGTACAAGAGTCCATTCTTCTTTTATTCTTCTATAGGGTGGTAGGGTGGTGCTAGGCTGGTGCATGAAGTCACCAACAGGTTCAAGCCTATGAAAACTTCAGGGTGGTAGGGTGGTGCTAGGGTGAGTTGTAGCTCATTGGGTGTTGGGGCATCCATTTAGTTGACTACTGAAGAATCTTGGGCGTTGGAGCATCCATCCAGTGGGAGCTGGAGAAGAATGCTTTTCTAGATTATAGGAAGTTGGAGCTTTCTTTTCAATTGGAGTTGAATATTAAAGAATTATTAGAAAATCGTTTGGTGGTTTTTGACCCGGAGGGGGTTTTCCACCTAAAATTTTTGTGCCTCCTGTGTTATTTTATTCACTATTGTTACTGCATAAACATTAATGATAATTGAAGATTAACTAATGCTCTGAAAATATTTAAAAGTGCTAATTGCTAAGGAATACTGATTCACACCCCCCCCCCTCAGTATTTTCCAACAATTGGTATCAGAGCTTGGTTCCTTTAGTAACAACTTAACCGTTGGAAGTCAGTTTTCAGAGCATAGAGATGGGAAAGTCAAAGAAGCGGGTTACAAGGATTTCAAAGCAAGGTACAGGTACAACAAAATCTCAAGAAAGTGAGTATTGTGTACCAACCCCCTGATTTTGATGCCGATAATTACTGGATATGGGAATCCAGGATGAAAGTATCTTTGCAGGCACATGGAGTATGGGAATCAATTGTTTCTGGAGACACATCTACCGACGGAGCTAAAAGGTACAATTTAGAGGCCATGAATTTAATTTTGAATGTTTTGCCAAATTCTGTGAAAACAAAAGTTGGTCAATGTTCAACAGCTAAAGCTCTTTGGGAAAAGCTTCATTATCTCTATTCAACAAAGAAAGGTCAAGATGTTATTGAAAACTCAGATCCTTCTGAGTATGATGAAGAAGGGTTGACCATAGAAGAATTTTCTGAGGAAATCAAGCTTATAAAAGAGCTCAACGCTGAGAAGATCTGTTCCAATACTCTTGAAGAATAAGTTCAAGGTCTCAAAATTGAAGTTGAAGAACAAAAATGTATTGAAGAGTCACTTCAATACAGGTTGGAAGAAATCAATAATACAACGACACGGGACCTCAAGCGAGAAGTCCAACAGAAGAAACAAGAACTTTACACATCATTTGTAGAGATTAGCGGGATCACACAACAGATGCAGGAAGAAGAAATTGCAAGGAAGGAATCTGATTAAAGATACATATCCACCGTTGGCCAAAAGCAAAAGGAATTAGAAACATCTTCAATAGAAATAAGTAGGTTCAAGATTGAAAATGAGAAGCAGAAGGAAAAGATACAGGTTCTCAACAGAGAATTAGAGAAGACCACTCTTCTTAAGCTATAGGTTGATGAGGCAGAGAAAAGAAGGAAGATCTTGAAAAGATGGTTTCAAGAAGATCTTGCTCAAAATCAAGAAGAGATTGATGCAACTCTTGATGAGATCAACAAAATCAAGGGATTGCAAAAACAATACTTACAAGATAAGATAGATGTAGAAGCAAAAATGAAGGCAATTAAAGATGGTAAAGCTCTAGTTGATGAAGGTACAAGCTCCACAGCTTCGTAGGATGATTCTAAGAAGGACATTGAGCAAAGTGAAAAGCCAAAGAAGAATGATAAAACTCCAAAGAACAAGACCAAATCAATCAATAACAAAGGACGACAAGAAACTACAACACTGCCTACAAAGAAGAATGAAAAGTATTCCAGACATGTTTGTTTATTCAATGGTTATTTCTTTTTATGTGCTAACTTGTTGGCATTATGATACAGGTATGACAAAGGTGTTGTCCTTGATGGAAACTCACTCAGATTACAGATCACAGTTCAGACTCACAGAATGAAGAAGGAGAGGTATACGCAAGTTCCACATTGACCAAGCCGCGTGTACACGTGGCTTCGTAGACCAAAAGGCGCGTATAGCGTACACACACACTTTCACAGAAAGAAAGGCACACACATGTTGGAAAACCAAGTTTTGGTTCGTGGTATTTGGGTACTAATCCATGGTATTTGGTCCGAGGTATTGACCCCAGGTATTGGGTCCAAGGTATTGGTCCTACATGGTTTTGGACCATGGTATTGAGAGAGGCCTAAACCTATATAAGGAGAAGAAGATCATTAGGCCAAACATCAAGTGTGCAAGTGATGAATATCTGATGAAGTGTGAGATCTAGTATGCTGGTTATGGGTTTGCGATGCTTTGCTTGATCTGAACCAAGGATGCACCTATGCGGTTGATGATGGATGATGGATTGAGATCATAAGGCTTGGAATGTATTATCATTATGTGGTTTGATCATGGATAGACTAGATCTGAATTATTGTATCATGTTTTATTGTATAAATGTTATGATTTGGGTATGAATGATGTCTGGAATAGCTGAAAAGTTATGAGTAAATATTTGCAGATCTATACGCGGGTTCACTTTGGTAAACGCGCATATACATGCTGGTTTGGCACATCAAAGTAGCGTATACATAATGAAATATGATATCTGAATTTGCAGATGGTTCTGATGGTTGTTGCAGAGTTCTGGGTTTTGCTCTATGTTCTAGTGACTGTGTTTGATGACAGGGTTTCAGTGATTCAGTTGTTGGGTGATTCAGAGATTGATGATGTAGATGTGGTTGATGGTTGTATTGCAGTGGTGATTGATTTTGTGCCTTGATGTTATTGATGGATCCAGTATGAAAATTTATGAAACATGGTCCCTGGAGGAAGAGAGAAGGTCGTAGCCTTCTGTAGGTCGACGCCTACGTACTGGTAAACATATCGGCCAGTACAAGAGCCAGGGGGTTGGAGCTCCCTTCCAGTAGCAACTGGAAAATGAGTGAAGGTTGGAGCCTTCAGTAGGCCGGCGCCTACGTACTAGTAAACATATCGGCTAGTATAAGAGCCAGGGGGTTGTAGCTCCCTTCCAATAGTAGCTGGAGAATGAGAGAAGGTTGTAGCCTTCTGCAGGTGGGTGCCTGTGTACTGGTATGAGTCTGCGCCAGTACAAGATTGTAAACAGGTTTTTCTTATATTAAAGGAAGACGACAGCAGGTGGTTTTTGTCCCGCATTGGGTTTCCACCTTATATCATGGTGTTCATGTGTGATGATTTGTTTTGTTTTACTGCACCTGTTTACTGTTTATATGGTTAATGAAGTTCTAATGCACTGATTAAAGATCAACATATAATGGATTAACTGAATCATAATTTTATTGGATATACGCTAGTTGATTTAAACACAGTTGCATGTACACACGGGTTCCCTTAATTGAAGTAGTGTATATGAATCTGATTATGGAAATGAAAAGGTTAGTGATTTGCTAATACTGATTCAACCCCCCCGCCCCCCCTTCTCAGTATTATTTCCAAAAATTGGTATCAGAGCAGGTCCTTTGGTAGAAGCTTGATCGCTTGAAGGAGATCCATAGAACAATGGGAAAGAAAGCACGTCAGAAGAGGAAGACAGCTCAAAGGAACAGTGATAGCCTACTATTAGGTGGAAGCAAGTATTCAGATTCTGAATCACCTCAGATTGAAGATGAACCAGCAAATGAAGCATCAGATAAAATCATAGATCAACAAGATCTATTTAACAAAAGGGAGAGTGCCCTCAAAGAAGAAGTTATCAGTTTAAAAGCTTAGCTGGAGTGTGCCTTCAGAGTACGTCAAATGCTGCAGGAGCAGAATGAAGAACAAGAAAATGAGATTCTCAAACTAAGGCAACAAGTGTAAGAAGGAAGAAAGTCTAAAGAAATCTTGAAGAAGAAATATATGGAAAAGAAGAACAACATCGGGTTGAGGTAAATATTTTGAAAGGTAAATTAGAAGAAAAGGATAAACTATTGCGATTTCAAGACAATACTAAGATTTTGGATGATATTATTAGTAGTCAAAGGTCACCTGCTATCAAAATTGGTCTTGGTTTTTATGAATCTGTTGAAGGTGAATCTAGCTCACAAGGTGAGGCAAGGAACTCTAATGAAAAATCCAAAATGTTCAACAAGGAGATGAGAGGTCAACCCCATCAACAACCAAGGAAAGAAAGTCTTCAAAGAAAATCTTTTGCTCCTAACTGTGGAAGTGATAGACGTTATTTCCTCCGATAAATAATGTTGAATGTTATGTATGTCATAATCTTGGACATGTTGTAGCAAGATGCAGAAGTAGAATGGTTCAAGACTGTCACACAGAAAGAGCATCACATTCCAGGTACTTTAAGGGGTATTGTTTTTCTTGCAATATGTTTGGTCACAAAGCTGTTGACTGCTACAGAAGGAATATGAAATATGTAAGATGTTATGCATGTAACAAGCTTGGACATATAGCAAAGGAATGCAGGAGAAGATTTTGGGCACCATACCAAAAGGAGAAAACATCATCACAGTTGAAGATATGGAAGAAAAAGGAAGTACAATCAGAAAGATGTGGCATAGTAGAGTATACAGACATGACAGACTCAGAGGGAGCTGAAAGTGTGGAACCTCAGTGTTCTAAATCTCATACACAAGTTTCATAAAGACAAGTCACGTGTATACGCGAGTTCGAAGCTGCACAGTCGCGTATATGTTGGTTTGAGGAAAAGCAGTGGGACAGACTCAAGAAAAAGGGTCTGATATGGTTCAGTCAATTATTTGCTCTGTTTGATGATGGTTACAATCTATTGATGATGTGTGGAAATGTGTTGTTATTTAGAAGTGCTTGATGTATATCTGATTGATGATGATGCCTTGATACTTCTTGCTGATATATGCATGATCAGATCTGACAGTGAACAGATGGAACAGGTTCAGGGGGAGCATATGCTTCGAATAATGCATTGTTGGCATTATGGTTAGAAGTCTTTGGTGATGATGCTTATGTGGCTAAATGATACATCCTTCTACTTATTGTTGGTTGGCCAAGGGAATGGTATTGCAGGTTATAGGTCTGATGCTGGTGACAGATGCTTATGGTGCAGATCATATATGGTGTACGATAATTGCTGATGACTATCATGGTCTTTCTTAGATTGCTGCTCTTTGTTATAAAAGTCATGAACATCATTTGGTGTAAAGGTTTTGCAAAGACCTAATTTGTACCCCCACTATGCATGGGAAGGATGATGTAATAATTTCTATTTTTAGTCATTTATAAACATTTGGCATACCCCCACTTGGTTGGGTGGATGGGTCAAAGTGGTGTATCCCCACTTAGTTGGGAGATTGATGTATGTATGAGTCATTGGTGATAGGAAGGTCATACTCACTTAGTTGAGTTGTAGAGTCATGTTATTCTTTTGAAAAATATTTCTGCAGACCTAGCATGTGCTCAGGGGGAGCATAGATGGATTGATACATCTTAGCATGTACAAAGGGGGAGCTTAATCAGATATTTCAGCATGTACTCAGGGAGAGCATGGGCAACAGAATGTATATCAAGGGATAGAATATCTTGGTTCGCCCTTTTCTCTTTATGTCAAAGGGGGAGAGTGATTTGGTGTGGTTGTTGCCATCAAGTCCAAAGGGGAAGATTGTTGGCATTATGATACATGTATGACACAGGGGTTGTCCTTGATGGCAACTCACTCAGATGACAGATCACAGTTTAGACTCACATAATGAAGAAAGAGAGGTATACGCAGGTTCCGCACTGACCAAGCTGCGTGTACACGTGGCTTCGCAGACCAAAAGGTGCATATAGCGTACACACGCACTTTCACAGAAGGAAAGGCGCGTACATGTTTGAAAACTAAGTTTTGGTCCGTGGTATTTGGTCCATGGTATTTTGGTATTGGTCCATGGTATTTGCTCCGAGGCATTGACCCCAGGTATTGGGTCCAAGGTATTGGTCCTACGTGGTTTTGGACCATGGTATTGAGAGAGGCTTAAACCTATATAAGGAGAAGAAGATAATTAGGCCAAACAGCAAGTGTGCAAGTGATGAATATATGATGAAGTGTGAGATTTAGTATGTTGGTTATGGGTTTGTGATGCTTTGCTTGATCTGAACCAAGGATGCACCTAGGCGGTTGATGATGGATGATGGATTGGGATCATAAGGCTTGGAATGTATTATCATTATGTGTTTTGATCATGGATAGACTAGATCTGAATTATTGATGCATGTTTTATTGTATAAATGTTATGATTTGGGTATGACTGATGTCTATAATAGCTACAAAGCTATGAGTAAATATGTATAGATATGTACGTGGGTTCACTTTGGTAAAAGAACGTATACACACCGGTTCAGCTCATCAGAGTAGCGTATACAAAATGAAATATGATATCTGAATTTGCAGATGGTTTTGATGGTTGTTACAGAGTTCTGTGTTTTGCTCTATGTTTTGGTGACTGTGTTTGATGCCAGGGTTTCAGTGATTCAGTTGTTGGGTGATTCATAGATTGATGATGTAGATGTGGTTGATGGTTGTATTGCAGTGGTGATTGAATTTTTTCCTTGATGTTATTGATGGATCCAGTATGAAAATTTATGAAATGTGGTCCCTGGAGGAAGAGAGAAGGTCGTAGCCTTCTATAGGCCGGCGACATCGTACTGGTAAACATATCAGCCAGTACAAGAGCTATGGGGTTGGAGCTCCCTTCTAGTAGCAGCTAGAAAACGAGTGAAGGTTGGAGCCTTCAATAGGTCGGCGCCTACGTACTAGTAAACATATCGGCTAGTACAAGAACCAGGGGTTTGTAGCTCCCTTTCAGTAATAGCTGGAGAACAAGAGAAGGTTGTAGCCTTCTGCAGGTGGGTGCTTGTGTACTGGTATGAGTCTGTGCTAGTACAAGATTTTAAACAAGTTTTTCTTATATTCAAGGAAGATGGAAGAAGGTGGTTTTTGTCCTGCATTGGGTTTCCACCTTATATCATGGTGTTCATGTGTGCTTCTTATGTGTGATGATCTGTTCTGTTTTACTGCACCTGTTTACTGTTTATATGGTTAATGAAGTTCTGATGCACTGATTAAAGATCAACATATAATGGATTAACTGAATCATAAGTTTACTGGATATACGCTAGTTACTTTAAACACAGTTGCGTGTACACGTGGGTTCCCTTAATTGAAGTAGCATATATGAATATGATTATGGAAATGAAAAAGTTAGTGATTTGCTAATACTGATTCACCCCCCCTCTCAGTATTATTTCCAACATAACTATGGACATATGGCTAGGGATTGTGAAGTTTTTTACAGGTGCAATCATTATATGCAAAACCCTAGAAGCAAGTTTGCAGGATCACGAGACAGGTTCCATGATGATTTTGTCAAAAGAGAATACGTGCTATATGGGCCAAACATTGAATTTTTCAAATGCCATAACTATGGCCATAACGCTCGTGGTTGTAGATATCAGATGGAATAACCTATGGACAACATTGAATGCTTCAAGTGTCATAACTATGGGCACATGGCTCGAGATTACAGGAATAAGAAGGTTTGGAAAAGGAAACAGGTACAGGAAGACAAAGCAGATAACAAGGTTTCAACAGTTATGCTTTCAAGATTTGTAAAAGCAAAAGGTCATGAGGAATTATCAATTGCTTCAGATAATGACTCAAGTCAAGATGGCCCATTAGGTGACTCACTATTTTGAACAATCTGGCTTGTTGACTCCTTAATGTTTGTACAAGAGGAGTCTATGTAGCAGTATATGGCACAAGTCTACGATTGACAGGAAGGTAGTTTGAACAAGATGGTAGTTTCATTAAAGGTTAAGGGGGGAATAGTAGAAGGATTACAGGTTACGAGGAACAAGACAAGATTAGTCTGAAAAGGATATGCACAAGTGGAAGGAATTTATTTCGAAAAAACATTTGCGCCAGTTGCTAGAATGGAAGCCATCCGGATGTTTCTCGCCTATGCATGTTCAAGAAAAATAAAAGTCTACAAAATGGATGTTAAGTCAATGTTTCTGAATGGAGAATTAGAAGAAGAAGTTTACATCAAACAGCCTAAAGGTTTTCTACTATCAAAAAAAGAAGACCGTGTTTACAGGTTAACGAAGGCTTTGTATGGTCTCAAGAAGGCTCCCAGAGCATGGTATTCTCGTCTTGATGGATATATACGTCAACAAGGGTTCAAGAAAGGTACTACTAATAGCAATCTTTATGTACAAATAGATAAGGATAATTTAACAATCGTTGAGGTATATGTGGATGATATAATATTTGGTAGCAATGATGATCGACTAAGTAAGAACTTTGCTACAAAGATGAAAAGTGAGTTCGAGATGTCTTTACTTGGTGAGTTGACATACTTCTTAGGGCTTCAAATATCTCAGCAAGAGAAAGGAATATTTATATGTCAAGCCAAGTACATCAAGGAAATGCTCAAGAAATTCAAAATGGAATATTGCAAACCCGTCCTTACTCCGATGGTAACAGGTTGCAAATTGAGCATAGATGACTCATCTAAGGATGTGGATTAGAGGTTGTATAGATCTATGATTGGTAGTCTTCTATATGTAACAACCTCCCAACCAGATGTTATGCAAGCAATTGGACAAGTAGCAAGATTCCAAGCAGCACCAAAAGAATCACATATTATTGCCGTCAAAAGAATTCTTCAATATCTAAAGGGCACAACAGAATATGGCTTGTGGTATTCCAAGGGCAACAATCTCATTATTCAAGACTTTATAGATGTAGATTGGGCAGGAAGCATTGATGATTGTAAGCGTACTAGTGGAGCAACATTCTATCTAGCTGGAGTTCTCATATCATGGTGGAGCAGAAAGCAAACCTCAATCTCGTTATCTACAGCGGAAGCATAATACATTGCAGCCACAACTTTTTGTACTCAAGTCCTTTGGATGAAACAAACTTTGCAAGATATTCAAGTACAATTCAGTGAGCCTATTCCCATCTTTTGTGATAACACCAGTGCCATCAGCATCTCTAAGAATCCTGTCGTGCATTCAAAAGCAAAACACATTCCAATAAAATATCATTCTCTTAGAGAACAAGTCGCTGAAAAGAATATCAAACTTGAATATGTTGGTACAAAAGAACAAATCACTGATATCTTCACTAAACCTTTACCTCGTCAAGCATTTGAATATCTTCACCACAAGCTTGGGATTCTCCCAAGTTCTCATTAGATTCTCCTTATTCAGAAAATAAAGGGGGAGTGGAAGTGAGTATAGGTCCGTAGGATGGTTGTGTCAAGGGGAGGTACCCTTTGCCATTGATGTCAAAGGGGGCGAGAAGGCAGTAGGAAGAGTTGCCTTGATCACAGGGGGAGTACTTGTGTTGCCATCAATGCCAAAGGGGGACATTTTTAATCTAAATATGATCTGAGGTTGTCATTGATGTCAACCAAAGCAACACCGGGGGCTACCGTGATCTTGCAATGGAATTTTGACTTGACAACTTACTCTATTTTGAGTCAAGGAACTTCTAGATGGATTCTACTCGTCGAGATGTTTTCGTTGATATATGGCATGCCAAGTAATTCTTCACGATTTGAGAGATATTCATGTTTGAAGTTAGTAACCCCAGTTAGTGGGCTAACACCCTATGGGGTTGTGGCATGGCACTCATAATTTGTTTTGGTCATTGAATAGTCAATAATTAATAATTTTTAAACTCCTAAAACCCATCCAACATTCTCTATAGAAGCCCCTCTCAACTCTATAAAAATAAATCTCCTATATCCTCCAAATGAAGTGATTGTGGCATTTTCACTATAACTTCATTTTTGCGAATTCTTAGATTCTGAAATGACAACCCATTTGATTTGCAATCCTGGTGAACGTTGTGACCAAATTTCAGATCTCTGTTCGCTATATTTTCGGAGATATGATTTGTGGAAGTTAGGGTTTTTGCAGGCTGCCAAATTTCATCTTAAAGAAGCAACCTTGGGAAAATTGTCATAACTCTCTCTCAGAGAAGAGGATTGTAATTCTGTAAAAAGTGGTAGATAGTGCATAGACTTTTGTTTTCTGTGTATCAATTTCAGAGCCGAAGGAGGAAACAGTGACACATGGTACGTCGTACAAGTTTGTTCTAACGAACTAGTCCATAATTAGGTCATTGTGAGAGATTGCGCATAACTTTTCCTTGAAGAGTCCAAATCGGGTCAGACCTGTGGCATTGGAAATAAGACTCAAAGGGCTTCTACAAGACCGAAGATCACATGTTGGGGATATGAAATTGCAGAGATAAATTAGATTAAATATCGTGCTCCTAGAAGGAAAGAAAAACTAGATCAAGTGTTGTCAAGGGGTGCAAAGGACTAGACTTTCAAGGGCAGCAAAGATCAAGGTGAAACAAAATGATGCAACAGAGATAAGCTATAGGTAAGTATCTTCTGTATATGCATGTTCATCTCTTAAGTGCGTTAGTTTATTTGTATTCTAATTTGTTGTTTTTGTTTAGCACTGACATATGTTCTGCAGGATGAGGTAATTTTTGCTATTATCATGTCATGGGTATTTCTTTGAATACATTTTGCAGGTATTATATATATTCATCAAGAGAAGACAAAATGCATAATCTAATGTTCTGAAGAGTGAGAAAGGGTAGCATGACAAGAGCAGTAATCAAGGTGCAGAACAACAACAAGAAGTTCACCACATGAAGTCTTCAAGTGGGAAGCACTGCATATAATCATTGTAAAAGTATCATTGTACATAGTCATTGTAAAAAAATCATTGTAAAAGTTGTACAAGTGTCTATCTGGCAAGAGTTGAAGAGGAAGTGGTGATAGGTCTAGGATCATCATTAGGTGGTTATGTCATAGTTGGGGTTATGGTCTAGTGTGTCTTATTCTTATGCATCATTCTATATCATTGTAAAGTGGACCATTTTCCCTGGTATGGGAGTCCATTCTTCTTTTATTCTTCTATAGGGTGGTAGGGTGGTGCTAGGTTGGTGCATGAAGTCACCAACAGGTTCAAGCCTGTGAAAACTTCAGGGTGGTAGGGTGGTGCTAGGGTGAGTTGTAGCTCATTGGATGTTGGGGCATCCGTTCAGTTGACTACTAAAGAATCTCAGCCGTCGGAACGTCCATCCAATGGGAGTTGGAGAAGAATGCTTTTCTAGATTCTAGGAAGTTGGAGCTTTCTTTTCAATTGGAGTTGAAGATTAAAGAATTATTAGAAAAGCATTTGGTGGTTTTTGACCCGGAGGGGGTTTTCCACCTAAAATTTTTGTGCCTCCTGTGTTCTTTTATTCACTGTTGTTACTACATAAACATTAATGATAATTGAAGATTAACTAATGCTCTGAAAAGATTTAAAAGTGCTAATTTCTAAGGAATATTGATTCACCCCCCCAGTATTTTACAACAATTATGTGTTTAATTTATGGCTCCCTATTAATTGTGATTTTATTCAGTTCCCCTTTCAAGGGTAGCCATAATTTAGTCGAATCAGATTCCATGAATCCCTTAAGGTGTTGCAGCCAATCCATACTAAAATCAAGCCATCAACTTTAGAAATGTCAGCAATCATGATATCTATAACTTGATGGACTCTACGGTCTTCTGAAAATATGATTAGAACATCATTTAGTTCACCTACTACCTTAACAAAAGTTATGTCCAACTATACATTTTTTACATCAGAAGGTTTCATTTGTGCATTAATATTCTTACAAATGGAGAGAGGCATCATATTAGAAGACAAACATGTATCAACCATATAGTTGTGGACATTTTGATCGTAATTTGCAAGGTTAACAAAAATGGTTGGGCTTCTTTTTCTGATTAGCAGGGTTATTTCAGTAACGTTTCAGAATTTAAACATTTTCCAAAACAAATTTATCAAAAGTAGCTACATCTTTACTTGTATGAGCTTTTAATTTAGCAATGTGTTACTAAACTTTTTTTGAATTACAAGAATTTTCCAAAGCTCATACAAGGAGATATTAGCCTTAATTTTCTTAAGATCATCTATTGGGTCATATTCTATATCTGAAATTGTATATTTTTTAGTGTTAGGTGAATGTTTGCCTGTGTTTTTATCCGATACAGGTTGAGTTTGGCTATCAAATTGAGATTTACTTCAAGTGTATGCACAAACAAAACCAAAATATTCTTAAAAAACATTCAATGAAAAATTAGGAGGTTTAATTTCTTCTTTATCTTTATAAGTACATTCAAATCCTTTTTCCTCACTGTTATCAGTGGTATGTTCAAAATCTGTGGTCAAAGGCTGTAATTTTTTTTCCAATCCCTTAGTGTTCAAATCTTAATTAAGGGCAGGTGGTTTATGAGATGGTGGTCTCTTAAATGAATGTTTAATGTTTCCCCTATCAGATGTTCATTCTTATTTTCCTTTCCTAAGGTCAATTATTTCATTAGATAATTTATTTATAACCTTTTGAAGGCTCTCTAAATCTAAAACTGATTGGTCTTTTTTGGCAATGGATTGTTTTGATGTTTTTGTTTTTTTACCAGAAGAAGAGGCATAATCAAATTTTTTATCAGTACTTGGTTTAAGGCTAAGAATATATTTTTCCATTGTCAAGGCTTCTTCAAAAGCTACCTACAAAGTGGGATTTTGGGCCCTCTTTACCCATATAACTATATCATGATGTAAAGGTTTGACATAATAAGCGATAATGAGATTTTAATGAGGCAATGACTCAACAGGGATTTTATTCTTTAATGACAAAAATATAGCGTTAAAGTCCTTTACTTTCTCTTTATTCTGCATTTTCATGTTAGATAATTCATCAACCAAGACTTCAGGTGGTTTTTCATCCCTGAATTTCTCCAAGAATGCAAACTTAAACTGTGCCCATGAAACTATACCCTGAGGAGATTAAGAAAAATACCACGTAGTGGCTTTCCCCTCAAACATACATGGGGACAATTTACATACTACATGTTCATGATGGAAACTCTTATTTATGATGGAAATCATGAATACTTTCACATGATCCTCAACAAGGTACTTTGAATTAGGATCAATTTTTGGTAAAAAATATATGAGGATTCCTCAAGAGAGGATGCTGCACTCTTGGAGCAACTACAACATCCTAGTCCAGTGAAGGAGTGGCTGTGTCATTTTGATTGTTTCCAGGATTATCGCCCTGATTGTCTGACATGCCGGGAGATCCTTCAAATTCAGATGAGTCAGAGTTCCCTTCACTAGAAAAATTTCCTAAAGATGAGGGTGAACTCGATGGAGAAGATGGATAATCAAATTTACCAAACAAAGTCGATTTACTAGATTCTCTCTCTGGTATTTCAAACAGGTTGATAAGTCTATTAGTAAGGATATCATGTAACCAATCGTTAACTATGATAACAGTTTGAGGAACAATTTCAGATTGTTCAAGCACTGAAGGTTCTTGTATGTGCAATTCAAGGGGTGTGCCTAAGCATGAAGACTAACATCTTTGGAGGGAAGAAGTTCACTCAATTATTTCTTGAGTTGGAGAAATTATTTCCTAAGATCTATGTAGGACCTCGATGATATTTTCTTATCAATAAGGTCAAATTGGTGTGGTAGGCTCACTATGGGTTTGATTAGGTGGTGGATGAGAAGTAGTTGAGGTCTTAGGAGGAGGTAGACCACTGTGACTCTTAGCTTGAATGGATAACCTAATGTTTTGGTGTTTATGAACAATTTTTGTCATTTATAGTAAAAGGGGCCCTACTTCTAGTGCCATTTTGTTGACGTGGGGATTATACACCTATGTCAATAAGGAGGAAGTGACCCGAGATGAGGCTCTTCATAGAACCCAAGTCATTTGGTGTAGCCACCCCTAACGGGTTTATATGCTCCATTAGTCTTGGATCCTTTCTTCTTATGAAGGATTGAATCCAGGGAGGACCTAAATCTAATATAAACTAATTTTATGCTATATTATCCTATTCTAAGTTATGATTAAATAATAAAACTAAAATCCTATTGTTAACTAAACTATAAAATAAATTAGTACAAATTTATCAACCTAAACTTATTTAAGAGCAGAAGGTTGAAAGTCTAAATGCAATATACGAAATAATTTTAATTTATAGATTGCATTTATAAATTAGAATTAGAATATAATACAAGATTTATGTTACATGATCATACTATGGTACAACATGTACACAAATCTGTTACAATAGGTGACAAAGACCAGATCATAATGAAACTGGTTCAAGATAAGAGTGAGCAATAAATAAATCATAAAACTATTTAGAAGAATGAGATAAAATGGTATTTCTAGATGCAACTGTCTATTAAATAATCCTCAACGTGAATGATGAATGAACTGATAACTATAAACATACAAGTTACTCAATTTAATTAATAAACAAAGCATAGAAATGCTTATTTAAATATTTCACAAATTCAGAATGTATATATGCAAGGCTAACTTGTAACAACCCCGGGTTAAAATTTCATGTGATATTTAAGTTAATAAAGGAAAAATAAGACGAAGGTCATGGGACACTTATTCCAAGCTGAATGTTGGGAAAAACATCCTGGTGGGTGTTTATTTGGTTTATTATGGTTAAGGGAATTTGACAAAGGCAAAGGAAAAGGCATTGAAAAGGCAAAGAGGCATTAATTGGTATTTTATTTACGAAAATAATGGAAAATAGGAGAAAAGGAAGGTGAAATTTCCTAGGTTGCATGTGAGGAGGAAATTGAAGGAAAATTGAAGAAAATAGAGGCCTCGTTAATAAAAAGGCTTTTTAGGATCATTACACAACCTTTTTGACATTTTTGGGTTGGAGCACTCTCTCTATTCTCTCTCTCACATACTATTGCACAATTAAAACATTCTTGGAGCACTCTAGCATTAGAGAAAGGAAGGAAAAGGAAGGACAAGGAAGCAAAGGGAAGAAAAGATCAAGCAAGGAAGAGTTGGATCAAGCGGCTACAACGGGATTACTTGCAGGTATAGAGTTTCATGCATGATTTCCTTGCTAGTTTTGGCATGCATGTGTGTATTTGGTTCTCTTGCTGTCATTGTCATGGGATTTTTCAGTTGTGATAGTGGTTTCCAGGCTTGCCTTGCTATTTCCGCATAGCCATGGTGTGATGGGGTTCTTTCATTCGGTTGAGCTAGATTTATGGATGGTTTTGGAACTGGGCGAGGTGGTCTCAATAAAATTCCCAAGGGCCTTGGAATCCCTTAACTAGTAATGGCGGGATACTGTTGGGATGGGGTCCCCTGGGTCAGTTTTGTTAAAATATTGTAAGTCTCCGCATTTTGAGGAGCGGAGCACACAGGTAAAATAAGAGTCAAGGGGTTTTAAGAAGGTCAAAACCCCTTACATTTTGGTATTGTTTTGAGATATGCCCATGGTTTGCGGACCATGGTATTGTAATAGAAAAGAGTATAAAAAACGTGTCTTAGTGAGTCTAAGGGAATAAAAAATGAATCAATTCATGGATGAGATATTTTTGATTTTGTAATTGTAGATGTTTTTGTATTTGGGTGAAGGGGAAGGCTCCTGCAACTGAGTGCGCAAAGACCTTGGTAAGTCCGCAACTTAGTGCATCGGCCCCTGTAGCTGTGTGCGCAGGGTTTGGAAAGTTTGTATAAGAAAGATTTGAAGTAATAAAGAATATTTGAAGCAATTGTGTGTCTATTTTTATATACTTGTGTATTTTCTGTATTTATGCACACTTGAATGATAGTTATATATATTTTATCTTAAGTACTCTGTGAAGATCTAGATATACTATTATGTGTTACTTTATGCATGATTAGACGTTTACGCGAAGTTTATAGATATGTTTAACTGAAAATCACTTAAGTTCTTGAATAAGGGTTTGCAAAGGTAAGATTAGACTTGAAACTGCAGAAAACGCCTTAACCACATCACATAGCCTTCTGGATGTAGAAGCCTGGTCCTAGCATCCCCCAATACTACCTCAAGTGAGACTGTAGCATGTGCTACACGGGTTGTTGTCGAAAGGGTCGATAGTGTAGGGTTTTGTTGGTTAGTGTAGCTAACTCTAAGCGTGTAGGGTTTCTCAATATGTTGTATGTCCCACATTTTATCCGCAACATTATTAATACCATTTGTATGTGCCACTTGTTGGTGCTGGTCCATGATGGGTGTCTCTAGCTGGGAGGGCCCATCCCAATTGATGACATGTTAATACGGACAATCACAACACTGCCATATTAGGGCATGAACCCCTCCGATTCTTTTGTGGGGAAGTCACAGGAGAAAAATCTCGTAGAACAAATGAATAGTGACTTCGGGTTGGTCAAGAAGTTGTGTGGATACACCATCTGTTCTATGTCAGATGAATATGTGTGGTTTACTGCACAGATCTTGGAAGGAAAAATCATGAGAAATTGTCGTGTTGATGAAGTGTCGACACCAGTGGTATCCTTAGCTATGCAGTGCAATAAGGGGTCCAATTCAATTGGGAAAAGTACATGTGCCAAGAATTCTTGGATGATTGTCGTGAAGCGCGGGAGGAAGGAAAAGAATTCCACTACGCGTGGTTGCTATTGTTGATCATGCTGATAGCTTGGAGTATGCCAGAGGATTCCTAGTTCCCCATGATAGATCTAGAGTTGTGCGAGGCTGCCAAATTTGCCTCGCTGTGGGAAACAAAAGACCATGCCCATGTCATCGAAAATAAGATGCTTTGGGTAATGTTTTGAAATGGGCTTATGAATGATGATTAACTAGAAGCCATGATTGTCACCAAGTATGTTCATAGAATATCAGTGCATTACAGATTTTAAGGCTAATTTCCACCATGTCTACATCTGTGTGAGGCGTGATTTGACGAAGAAATGGATGGCGTTGCCATTTCTGGTCACCGAAGACGATATCACGTAGCTAGTCCTTTAGTGGCAGACTGATTGGCTCCTTCCAACAACTATTGTCGAAGGTATAATAGGGATTAGTCAAGAAGGCGCAACATGCACTAGTAAAGAGGCACAGAAGGAAAAGAAGACGGTGACCATCGACGTAGAAAATAATATTGTGTAGGAACCAAAGAGCGAGCATGACGAAGAGAAACATATAGAAGAATTTGATCAGGGTACTGAAGACTCCTATGTAGACCCAAAGAATGTTGCTTCTCCCTTTATTTTTAAACGGAGACAAAATTTAAGTGTAGGAGGCGCATGAAAGAAGCACAAATCTGATAATTTCGTTGGCGCAGAGGCCATGGTACTCACTGAGGGGGACCTTGATGAAATTGGAGATACAGTCAGGTCCACGATAGAAGATATATGGGGCAACATTGAAGAACAATATCAATCCATTTTGACGAAGGTCGAGGCATGCCTCAAAGAGTTGCAGGTTTAGACAAGCCTTTGAAGCAAGCGTGGTTCAAGTGAGTCAGTCTCAAGCGAGCAAGAAACCAACGACATCGAGCAGTGTGCAGTTGGTCCTCACTTTAGAGATCGACGTTGTACCCCTACCTAATGGATCCTTACACTTGAATGATGTCGCAAAACGAGATATTGCCCAGTTGCCTAAAGACGTAAGTATTAACCTCGCAGTGCTCCCCCTATCCATATTGCATGAGCTACACTAGGGTGTAGCCGATGAGCCTAAGGTACATGTTGGGTGTGGAGCCTGATTATCTTCTTTATTTAGAGGTATCACCGCATTGGATCCTAGTTCATAATGTGGCGGCAGTGCCACCCGTAATATTTGCACTGCAAGGGGGGTCCAGTGGGGGCAACTGCAATCTTTGGGAGCCCCCCAATGGTGGGGGATTGGGGCCAGCGCCCCCAAAGCTAAAAATAGATGTAAAATTGCCTGGTAAAATTTTGTAATTTCGTAGTCAATTTGGGCTGTTCATTAGGCAAATATCTGACGGTAGAAGTTATGTTTAATTTAGGGTTTTTTACACTAGAAGGAAACCCATCGCTATATATGAGGGAGTTGTATTGTGCCTATCTAGATTTGGATTCTAAGTGAGAAACAGAGAGGAGATTGTGTGAGAGTGAAGAGGGAATTACAATGGATCTACTGTAGGTTGTATCTCTTCAGTTTGCTGGATAATATAAAAGGAAGGACTGGCTGTTTCTCCGTGGATGTAGCCCAAATTAGGTGAACCACATATTTTTGTGTCTCTCTTGTTTTATGCGTTCTCCGTGTTTATATTTTTGCAATATATTTTATGTGTTCCATTTCTCTGTAATATATAATTGTCTAACAACTGGTATTAGAGCCGAAGGTCTATTTGGCTGATAAACTCTCACGAGAGAAGGGTTCTTGTTTCGAGTGGGAGCAATGGAGGAAGATGGTAGGTTTAGGGTAAAAAAAATTAACGACTAAAACTACTAGCTATGGAAGATGCGGATGGAAGATTATTTGTACCAGAAAGATCTGTACCAACCATTGAGTGGAAAGGAAAAGAAGTTGACAAGTATGATAGACATAGAATGGGATATTCTTGATAAAAAGGCACTTGGAACAATACAGTTGTGCCTAGTGGCGTTGGTACCCTTTAATATTTCAAAGGAAATGAAAACAGAGGTTTTAATGTCGGCACTGGCCAAAATATATGAAAAAACCTCTGCCTCAAATAAGGTATTTCTTATAAAGCGTTCATTTAGTATGAAGATGTCAGAAGGTGGATCTGTTGCTGATCATTCAAATGATAATACAGTTACCAATCAGTTAAGTTATGTAGGGGTAACTTTTGATGATGAAGTTAGGGCTCTGCTATTTCTATGCTCATTTCCAGAAAGTTGGAATGGTTTAGTTATGGTCGTTAGTAACTCTGTCTCTGGATCTAGAACTTTAAAATTTGATGATGTTGTCGGTGCTTGTGAGGAAATGTGACGGAAAAGCTTCGATGAGACATCAGGTAATGTTTTGACGGCAGAGACTAGGGGAAGAAAAATGGAAAGAGGAAAGAGCCCAGGATATCACAGTAAGTTGAGGAGAGGTACATCGAAGTCCAGATTGGGGATAGTGTGCTAGAAATGTGGGAAGAAAGGACACGTTAAGAAATACTGCAAGTCTCGGAAGGGAAAAGAAGGAGATGCGCAGCAAGAAAACAATCATGAAGCAAATGTGATAGGTGATGTGTTACAAGATGCTCTGATTCTTTCATTATAAAATATTATTGATGCCTGGGTGGTAGATTCATGGGCCTCATTCCATGCCACACCTGATAGGAAACATTTTCATGATTATGTTCAAGGAGATTTTGGACAGGTTCGATTGGGTGACAATAAACCCTGTAAAATCATTGGAATGGGTACAGTTTTCATAAAACAACAGAATAGAAATCAATGGCTATTGAATGAGGCAAGGCATGTTCCAGATCCGAAGAAAAATCTGATTGCAATAGGGCAATTGGGAGGTGAAGGCTCTGTAACTATTTTTACATATAAAACCTGGAAGGTCACTAAAGGGGCCCTGGTAATAGAAAAAGGAGAAACGGTTGGTACATTGTATTTATGCAATGGTATGTCTAATTATGTTAATCCCTTAACCTCTACAGGAGAAGATACGACATTGTAGCATCATAGGCTTGGGCACATGAGTGAGAAGGGGATGCAGATTCTTCACTCAAGAAATTTGTTGCCAAGTTTGAAGCATGTTGATTTAAAATTCTGTGAGAATTGTGTGTATGGAAAACAGAAGAGAGTCACGTTCCTCAGAGTTGGGAAAGAAAAGAAGAGCGAAAAATTAGAGCTTGTGCATTAAGTTGTATGGGGACCTACTCAGGTATCATCTCTCGATGGCTCTCGTTATTATGTTACTTTTATTGATGATGCAACCAGAAAAACCTAGATTTATTGTATTCGAAATAAATTTGATGTATTTGATACTTTCAAGAAATGGAAAGCTTTGGTTGAAAATGAGACAGGAAAAAGGTTGAAGTGTCTTAGATCAGACAATGGAGGTGAATATTGCAGCAAAGAGTTTGATAGGTACTATTCAGAGAATGGAATTCACAAAGAGAAGACAGTTCCAGGAACACCACAAGAAAATGGTGTGTCAAAAAGGATGAACAGGATAATCATGGAGCGTGCAAGATGCATGAGATTGCATGCAGGGTTGCCTTTACAATTTGGGGAAGATGCTGTAGATACTACTATTCATCTAATAAACAGAGGGCCATCAAGTTCCTTGGAAGGTGGTATTCCAGAGGAGGCATGGACAGGTAAAAAGGTAAACTACTAATTTTTAAAGACTTTTGGTTGTGAAGCCTTTGTCCACATTAATAAAGAAAATAGAACAAATCTTGAGGAAAAATCAAAGAAATGTACCTTTATTGGATATGTTGTTAATGATTTTGGTTATTGCTTTTATGATTATGAAAAACACAAAATCATTAGGAGTAGAGATGTCATATTCAATGAAAAGGTTTTGTATAAGGATTAGTTGCAGGAAAAGAAATAGGAAAAAGAAAAGAGAGAATACACAGTGCTTGATGAAATCACCAAAAAAGTGAAGGTGCTTGAAAATCATAATGATCAACAATCAGAACAACAACAACAACCACAACAGCAACAAGCACCTCAAATGCCTGAAAGTGGTGTTAGAAGATCTACCAGGATAATTAGACCCCTTGAATGATACTCTCCTTCATTATATTATGTATTGTTGGCTGATTTTGGTGAACCGGAATGTTATGAAGAAGCAGTGCAAGCAGAAACTAGGAAGAAGTGGGAGCAAGCCATGAAAGAAGAGATGGACTCGTTAGCACATAACCAGACTTGGGACTTAGTCAGGCTACCTGCAGGTAAAACAACATTTCAGAATAAATGGGTTTACAGGTTGAAGGAAGAAGATGAAGGTAGAAAAAGGTATAAAGCTAGACTTGTGGTGAAGGGGTTTGCATAGAAAAAGGGTATAGACTTTGATGAGATATTTTCTCCTGTTGTTAAAATGACTTCAATCAGAACTATTTTAAGTCTAGTAGTAGCTGAAGATTTGCATCTTGAGTAGTTAGATGTAAAGATAACATTTCTCCATGGGGATTTGGAGGACGAGATATATATGCAGCAGCCACAAGGATATGAGGTAAAAGGGAATGAGAAACTAGTGTGTAGGTTGAAGAAGGGATTGTATGGCTTAAAACAGGCTCCAAGGCAGTGGTATCTAAAATTTGACAGGTTTATGTTTGAACAAGTTTATACTAGATGTCACTCTAATCATTGTGTTTATCTCAAAAGGCAAAATGATGGCAGCTATATTATATTGTTATTGTATGTAGATGACATGCTTGTTGTAGGTTCTAACATGCAGGAAATAAATGTGCTCAAAATAAAATTGGCGAACTCATTTGCAATGAAGGATTTGGGTGCTGCAAAACAAATCCTTAGTATGAGAATAACTAGAGACATGAAGAATCGAAAATTAACATTGTCTCAGAGTGAGTACATAGAAAAGGTGTTGAAAATATTTAATATGCAAAATATAAAACCAGTTAGTATACCTTTGGCTAGCCATTTCAAACTAAGTAAGGAGGTGTGTCCCAAGACTCAGGGAGAAATGGCTTATATGTCTAGAGTTCCAAATGCATCAGTAGTTGGAAGCTTAATGTATGCAATGGTCTACACAAGGCCTGGTATTGCACATGCAGTGGGAGTTGTAAGCAGGTACATGAACAATCTAGGAAAAGAACATTGGATGGCGGTGAAGTGGATTCTCAGGTATTTGATAGGTACCACAAATCAAGCATTATGCTTTGGTGGTTCAAACATTGCTCTACAGGGATATGTTGGTGCAGATATGATGGGTGATAGAGATAACAAGAGGGGCACCATAGGGTATGTGTTTACTGTAGGTGGAACAATTGTCAGTTGGGTTTCAAAACTAGAAAGTGTTGTTGCACTCTCAACAATGGAAGCAGAGTATGTTGCTGCTACAGAGGCTAGTAAAGAAATGATTTGGTTACAAAGGTTTCTGGATGAATTGGGTAAGAAGAAAGAGTTGGGTAGGTTATACAGTGACAGCCAGAGTGCCATACATCTTGCAAAGAACTCTACATTTCATTCCAAGAAAAAACAGATACAGCTCAAGTATCATTTCATATGGTCATTTTTGGAAGATGGACAGTTGAAGCTGGAAAAGATACACACTAGCCAGAATCCTGCAGATATGTTAACAAAAGTTGTAACTAGGGAGAAACTGAGATATTGCTTAGTTTCAATTGGTATTCAAGTATGATGATGAAGATGAGAAATAGCCAAGTCCAAAGTGGAGTGATTGTCCAGCAAATGAAGTAGTGGTGGAGTTTCTATAATCAGTCTCCATGTAGGAGATTGTTGGGTGTGGAGTCTGATTATCTTCTTTATTTAGAGGTATCACCACATTGGACCCCAGTTTGTAATGTGGTGGAAACGCTGGCCGTAATATTTGTGCTGTAATGGGGGTCTAGGGGGGGTGATTGCGATCTTTAGGAGCCCCCCCCTAGCGGGGTATCGGGGGCAGCAACCCCAAAGCTAAAAATAGATATAAAATTTCCTTGTAAAATGTTGTAATTTTGTAGTCAATCTGGGTCGTTCATTAGGTGGAGATATGATGGTAGAAGTTATGTTTAATTTAGGTTTTTTTTCCCTAGAAGGCAACCACTCGCTATATATGAGGGAGTTGTATTGTGTCTATCTAGATCTAGATTCTAAGTGAGAAAGAGAGAGGAGATTGTGTGAGAGAGAAGAGGGAATTACAACAGATTTGTTGTAGGTTGTATCTCTTCAGTTTATTGGATAATATAAAAGGAAGGACTGGTTGTTTCCTCATGGACGTAGCCCAAATTGGGTGAACCACATATATCCGTGTCTCTCTTGTTTTATGTGTTTTCTGTGTTTATATTTCTGCAATATATTTTATGTGTTCCATTTCTCTATAATATATAATTTTCTAACAGTACGAGAGCAACAGGCTCTCATGGTGATCAAGGATGCAGAAATCACCAGTCAACATATGTGTGATGAAAAGCACAAAGCTCTTCAGGATCGTGATGAGGTAGCTGCGAAAAAGGCATAGACCATTGCTAGAGTATGTAGTGAGCCCCCCCGAGCTCCAGATTCAGTTCAAGGCCGCTTCTTAAGAAAAATTGCAGAAGCTGGCAGATGAATTTACAAAATCAAAGGTGTAGGTGGATAAAGTTCAATTCGATCTGCAACTGCAAATCAGTAAGCTTCAATTGAAGTTGCAGCTCACCACACCACCGGATATCTGAGAGCAGCGTGAGGCTGACATCAGAACAAATAGGGAAAAGCTTGATGCTACAGTCAAGAATTGTACACAATTGTTCGAAGAGACTCTTGAACTGTGGGCCTCGCTGTAGGAGGATCCTCAGGTGAAAAATATTGAATTAGCCATCCGGGATAAGCAGCTACAGTATGACGAGATAAAGGCAACAACACGCACCTTAGCCCTTGTGCAACGGTTCACCCGGTTGAAAGAGGGGACATCCCTGCAAGGACAGATCGAGGAGCTGTGGAAGAAGATGTAGATTATCACTGCATGGATGCAACCGTGGGAAGAAGAAGTAGGGAAAATCTCACAGTCTGTGGAAGGCACTCTCAAGAGGATGAAACAAACACAACAAAGAATTGGCTTAGCAGCAGAAGGGCCAACTACAGAAAAGTTGGTCGAAGAAGTTCGACAGACAGCAGTTCAATGCACGAAGGCATTTCACCCAGTGAAGTCTTCATTCATCAGCTTGAAAGAAAAGAGCCAGAGTGTACCAACGGAGTGACTCGAGGACGAGTGACATATTTGTATTGAGGGCCTGTTGGGACGTGGTCCCATGGATCAGTTTTGTTAAAATATTTTAAGTCTCTGCATTTTGAGGAGTAGAGCATGCAAGTCAAATACGAGTCAATAGGTTTCAGGAAGGTCAAAACCCCTTACATTTTGGTATTGTTTTGAGATCCTCCCATGGTTTGCAGACCATGGTATTGTAATAGAAAAGAGTATAAAAAGGTGTCTTATCGAGTCTAAGGGAATCAATAAATGAATCAATTCATGGATGAGATATTTCTGAGTTTGTAATTGTAAATCTTTTTGTATTCGGGCGAAGGGGAAGGCTCCCATAGATGAGTGTACGGAGACCTTGGTAAGTCCACAGCTGAGTGCGTGGGCCCTTGTAGCTGTGTGCAGAGGGTTTGGAAAGTTTGTATAAGAAAGATCTGAAGTAATAAAGAAGATTTGAAGAAATTATGTGTCTATTTTTGTATACTTGTGTATTTTTTGTATTTATGCACATTTGAATGGTAGTTATCGATATTTTTTCTTAAGTGCTCCATGAAGATCTGGATCTACCGTTATGTGTTACTTTATTCATGATTAGACATTTACGCGACTTTTATAGCTCTGTTTATCTGAAAATCACTTAAGTTCATGAATAAGGGTTCATGAAGGTCAGATCATACCTACAACTGTAGAAAATGCCTTAACCACATGACATAGACTTATGGATGCAGAAGCTTGGTTCTAGAATCCCCCAATACTGCCTCGAGTGAGACTGCAGCCCGCGCTACGCGGGTTGTTGTTGAAAGGGCCGGTAGTATAGGGTTTTGCTGGTTAGCATAGGTAACTTTGGACCTGGGTCCAAGCCCCCTCAAGCTAATAGATACACAATAAAGCTTGAGGGTGGAAATGGGAAAATTACTCAAGGTATTGGTGAAGAAATCTAGAGGAATCCAAGCTTGTTTAGGGCCTAGTGATCCCTTGATTGGTTTTGGTAGGATTGGGTTAAATCCTGGTAGTGCATGTTTATTGTTTATCCTAGGAAATCCCTTGACTGATAATTACAGGATTGTAGTAAAGCATGGTTGTATAGATGAGGGTTTTGGGCCTAGAAATCACTTGACCAGTAATGGCAGGATATGCGGTAAAGCCTGAGGAAGCCTTGGTTATTTTTTTGTGAGTCCCACATTTATGCTTGGAATATGGCACGAGGGTGATTGGCTGAAAGAAATATTTGGGTCAACCCAATCTCTAGTGAGGTGGTATGTGGAAGTCCTTGACTTGGTTGGATTTTTCTTATGTTAATAAGGGCTATTTTCCTCTTATATTTTCATGAGTATTTATACATTTTATTATGCGGCTTTGATGGATGTTCTATCATTGTCATTATTTAGATTATATGTTGGTCATAAGCATGGTTTATGACACACTTTAGTTATGGCTCTCATCACGTTTTTATTTGTAAATGAATGGTTAATGAATGCATAACCTAATAGATTTTATTGTAGCTATTGTGAGACATAATCAGACCTTCTTGATGATTTTCAAATAAGTATGAGCCCCCTATGTTTAGATATGCATTTATAACCTGTAGATTACGTGTTCTCAATGTGTTTGACAGAATGTATGTCATAGTTAGGCCAAGTTATTGTCTATGTTTTGAATTAATGTATTTGTCCTAATGTCATTCATAATTCTAGAAAGTTCTATCAAGTTCTTGGCAGAGGTCTAGATCCTAGCCCTCACAAAGTGATTCAAATCTCGAGGTCGTAGGCACAAAAATAAGTAATTTATACTATAATCATTGGGAGGAAGGGTTATCCATGAGAGTGGAGGCTTACAGTCACTGGTTTGCCTTGTTATGCATGCTATTGGTAGCCTAGGTCACTAAAAAAGCAAGTTAACTCAGTGTTATGGCACCTGGAGTGGATGTTTAGCTCCTGGGGTCTTTGTAGCTCCCAAGGAAGGCCAGTAAAGATTTGGTTGGATGATTCCACTTCCTTAAATGTACCTAGAAGGTTGATTCATATCATAGTAAATATTTGTCACCTATTTACCCCAGTGGACCAGTGAGCTTGAGTAAGTGTGGGAGGAGGGTGTTACATAGTGGTAACAGAGCATGGTTCAACACCTGGACTAGATGGGCATATGAGTTTGTCATGAATGCATGCTGGTAGTATGTGTATTTGTTATACATGTCAGTGTCTATATGTTGTTATGCATGCATTATAGTGGCTATGATAATCATGTATAGAGTCAGTGTTACAGTTTGTGACATCATGCGTGGTAATTGGATGATGATTGAGATGATGTTGACATATTGTTATGATTATGATTATATATGTATCGTGCTAATCTGGTTGATCTTGTAAATGTGATATCCTCCCTAGAACTATATTGAGGTATGTTTTTTATGTTTATGTTTTGTTTATCTGACATGGTATACTTGCAAGAAGAAGATGATCAAATATGACTAGTAAAATGGTGGATTATAGTTCACAAGACTCCCCCTATAGATCATAAGAGCAAATGGTCATGGGTACTTCCCTCACATAGAAGATACTTTGAGAATTTTGAAGGAAGAAATAAGAAGTTTCAAGGTAGATAATCACATGATCATTCAGTTACAAAAGATACTTTCCAGGGAACATGAGAGAAAACTAGAGGTCAATGCAGTTATCCTTCAAAGTTTGCTAGATTTGCAGAGACAGGGACCGCTTAGGATCAATCATGGACATGAGGACATGACTATTGGAGCCTATGGTAGTGGATCTCATGATGGGCATAGGTCAGACAAGGATGATATCATCTGGGATGGCATATTCTTGGACACATCTGATAGGAGAGGTAGTGGACATGGGCTTTATTCTATTTCTAGTTCGGACAGGTACCATGGTCATCATCACTATCATCCTTACAAAAGGAATGATAGAGGATATTGTTTAGATGAGTTCAAGAAAGCCAAGCCACCTACATTTTATGGGGAATTGAAGAAACTAGAAGATGCAGAGGCATGGTTTCTTGGAATTAATAAGTTCTTTGAGTTGCATGATTACACTGAAAACATGAAGGCTATGATAGCTATTTTTAGCCTTAGAGGTAAAGAAAAATTTTGGTGGGAAGATGTGAAGTGGGTCAGAAACATCATGAAAAAGGAGTTGAGTTGGCATGAATTCAAGAGACTTTTCCGAAAGAAGCACTTTTCAAAGAGGTATTATGACAGTAAAGCTAAGGAGTTCTATGAGCTAAAGATGGGATTGATAACAAATGAGGAGTACATGAATAGGTTCCTAGAGTTATTGAGGTATGTACCATATCTTAAGGATGATAAGGCCAAAGTTCAAAGATTTTTCAGTGGATTACCATTAGCATTCAAGGATCATATTGAGTATGATGAGCCTTAGTCAATGGAAGAAGTCATTGGGAAGTTGAAGCACTGTTATGAGCAATCCAATCGTAAGACAAAGTATTAGCAAGGCTAGAAAGGAAAAGACAATACTAAAGGTAAATTTTTACCGAAGCGAACAAGACCTAAGGATGTAGGTGAGAAAGAGAATGGTGTTCCTTACAATAAGTTTAATTTAGTTGGAAAGGGACATGGGTCATAGCCTCGAGGGCAGCAAAATAGAGGTGATGGTAAGGGATAGTTTTAGTGTTGGATATGTGGTAAGGATCACATCAAGAAGGATTTTTCATTGTATCAAGGTGGTAGGCCTTAGATCTATAGTGCACAAGAAGTGTATACAGTTGGGGATGTTGGAAAGAGCATTCCTCAGATCTATGTTGTGTTGGATGACAAGAAGGTGGATCACGATGCATCTATTATCTCGATGGACAATAATATTTGTGATCAAGTTGTTTGTATTTTGATTGACCCTAGATCTAATTATAGTTATGCTAACCATGACCTGGTGGATAAGTGTGGTTTGAGAAAATAAGTGCATGAAAAGTATTGGTTAGTGTAGTTGGCTATCGGTACTAAGAAGAGAGTTCAACATTGGTTAAGAACTTGTGAATTTTATTTAAATGGTATGCCTACATTAGCACATCTGAATGTACTTCCATTTGGATAATACAATATGCTTCTAGGTATGGATTGATTGTATATTCATAGGACTAAGGTGGATTGTTATGAAAAGGCCATTGATTGCTTGGATTACAATGGAGAACAATGAATCTTTGAGGGTAAGAAAAAGGAAACATCAGCCAAACTGGTTACAATTATCTAGACAAAGCGTACTCGTAGGAAAGGATGTGTGTTATTAGTAGTTCATATCTCCAGTGATAAAGGTAAGGATGTTAAGGATGCAGAAGTATTGAAGTGGTACCCGGTCTTGCAGTAGTTTTAGGATGTGTTCCAGTAGATATTTCAGAGTTGCCTCCTCATAGGGAAGTGAACTTTTCTATTGATTTAGTACCAGGAGCAACACCAACATCAAAGGCACCTTACAGGATGAGCACTCCAGAGTTAGTGGAATCGAAGTTGCAGTTGAAGGAAATCGTTCACAAGGGATACATAAGGCCACATGTATCATCATGGGGTGCACCAGTGTTATTTATGAAGAAGAAGGATGGTACTCCCAGGTTATGCATCGATTACAGGAAGATGAACAAGGTGATGATCAAGAACAGGTATCTGCTACCAAAGATTGATGATTTGTTTGACCAGTTGAAGGGATAAATGATGTTCTTGAAGATTGATTTGAGATTATGATGCCATCAAGTACACATTAAAGAACAGGACATCTACAAGGATGCTTTCCGAACTAGATATGGGAATTATGAGTTTGTTGTAGTTCCTTTCGGTTTGACTAATTCTCCAACTACTTTCATGTGTTTGATGAATAGTGTGTTGTGTCCTTATCTGGACAAGTTTGTTATTGTATTAATTGATGATATATTGATATATTATATGAATGAGAAATAACATTCCAAACACTTAGCAACAATATTGATATTGCTAATAGAGCATCAATTATATGCCAAGCTTAGTAAATGTAGTTTCTTTCAGACAAAGGTACATTACTTGGGACATGTTGTTTCCAAGGAAGGCATAGCATTGGATTAGGAAAATATAAGATCTGTCATGGTATGGGAAGCTCCTAGAAATGTGGATGAGGTCAGATCATTCATGGGATTAATTTGTTATTGCAGTAGGTTCATCGGGAACTTCTCACAGATTTCCTATCCGATTACATCATTGTACATGAAAGGAAAGAAATTTGAATGGAAAGAGGAATGTGAAACAAGTGTTGAGTAGTTGAAGCAGTTGTTGACAAGTGCTCCAATTCTCAAGATTTTGGATTTGGATAAAATGTTTGTGGTATGTACAAATGCTTGCAAGAGAGCACATGTTGTAGTCCTGATGCAGGAGGGACAAGTGGTATGCTATGAGTCAAGGAAACTGAATGAGCACAAGCAAAACTATGTGACACATGATCTTGAGTTGGTAGCAATCATCCATGCATTGAAGATGTGGAGGAATGATCTTCGTGGAAGGGGGTTTGTATGGATGAGTTTTCACAATGGGCTGAGATACTTGTTTGACCAACCTAATATGAATGCCATGCAGGATAGGTAGTTGGACATGATCAATGCCTTTGACTTCAAGATTAGGTACATTAAGGGTAAAGAGAACAAGGTTGCAGATACTCTTAGCAGAAGAGTGCAGGTGAATCACATAGAATCTATGAGTTCATATGGGACATATTTACAAGATTAGATCTTACAGGCAGGACAATAGGATGACAGGTATAGGGAGCTTAGGCACATGTTACCGCAACAAGGTACATGTGATCAGGATGTGGACTATCATCTCACAACAAATGGTTTGGTTAGATTTAGGGACAGGATCTATGTGTCAGACAACAGTGAGCTCACGAAGCTTATATTGAGGGAATTTCATCTTCAGCCATATTCATGTTACATGTGATATCAAAAGGCATTGACAACGGTGAAGAAGTTCTACTATTTTCTGAATCTGAAGAAGCAAGTGGCAGAGTTTTTGGCTAGATGTTTGGATTGTCAATAGGTAAAAGAAGAGTGCAGGCATCCAGGTGGTCTACTACAACTGATTCTAATTCCATAGTGGAGTGGGAGGTCAATTCTATGGATTTCATCATAGGTTTTCCGAGGACATCTAGAAAACATGATTCCATCATGGTTGTGGTTGGCAAGTTGACAAAGGTATCTCACTTCATAGCAGTTAAGTCTACTTATCTAGTTAGTGAGGTAGCATAGGTATTCGTCAGAGATATAATGAGATTGCATGATGTTACGAAGAAGATTGTATCAAACATAGATTCCAAGTTCACTTCCAGGTGTTGGAAGGAGTTATTTGCAAGTTTGGGTACATATTTGGCCTAGTACAACTTATCATCCATAGAGAAATGGATAGATAGATAGGGTCAATAGGATTTTGGATGACTTGTTGAGAATGCATGTTATGCATCAACAATTAAATGGGAAGAGTACCTTCCAATGGTAGAGTTTTCTTACAACAATGGGTATCATGAGTCACTGAGGATGAGTTTGTTTGATGCACTTTCTGGGCAGATTTGTAATAGTCCCATCAGTTGGAGTGATCCAATGAACAAGGTGTTGATAGGACTAGACATGTTGGTAGAGATGGAACAGGAAATGTAGGTTATCAAGTAGAATCTAAAGGCAACACATGATAGACGAAAGAGTTATGCAAACCAACACAGGTTGTTTAAGGAATTTTAGGTTGGGTAATATGTGTACTTGCGCATCAAGACCAAGAAGAGATCATTGAGGATTGGGTCATGTGCGAAGTTGGCATTGGTATTGCAGGCCTTTTGAGATCCTTAAGAGGATTGGACCAGTTTCCTACAGACTTGCACTGCCTCCGACTGTGAAAGTCAATGATGTTTTCCATGTTTTATTGCTTAAAATATATGTAAATGATGTTGATCATGTAATTGATTGGTCTTTATTGGAAGTGGATACAAAATGATAATTCTAGCCATAACCTCAATGCATTTTGTAGTGGAAACAACTCATGCTACAGAACCGAGCAATCAAGGAACTTAAATTGTAGTGGAAGCACTTTGGGATCGGTGAAGCTACATGGGAGATGGATGATCAGATGCAGGATATGTATCCTTCATTATTTTTCGATGAAGTCAAATGAGTTTTCATATATGTAGATATTTATGTATGTTTGTTATTGTAAATACCACAAGGAGGTGTGTTGTAAAGCTACAATAAGCGGTATGGTTGTTATGTTGTCACATTTGTCATGTTGGTTTGCTTTTCAACATGTTTCTAATTATAGATACTGCATCGAGCTAAGTTATAAAGCTCTGTGGGTAGTATATTTTGGTTTTCAGTGGTCTTGCTAGTTGTACGTTTCATAGAACACTAAGGACGGTGTTCCCCTAAGGGGGAGGGGTCTGTAATAACACCAAGTTAAAAGTTCATGTAATAAATTTAATAAAGGAAAAATAAGACCAAGGTTACTTAACACTTATTCCAAGATGAATGTTGGGAAAAACATCCTAGTGGGTGTTCATTTGGTTTATTATGGCTAAGGGAAATTGGCAAAGGCAATGACAAAGGCATTAAAAAGGAAAAGAGGCATTAATTGGTATTTTATTTATGAAAATAATGGAAAATAGGAGAAAAGGAAGGTGAAAGGTCATAGGTTGCATGTGAGGAGGAAATTGAAGGAAAATAGAGGAAAATTAAAGAAAATAGAGGCCTCATTAATAAAAATTCTTATGAGGATCAATACACAACCATTTTGATAATTTTGGGTTGGAGTTCTCTCTCTATTCTCTCTCTCTCATACTCTTGCACACTTAGAGCATTATTGGAGAACTCTAGCATTGGAGAAAGGAAGGAAAAGGAAGGACAAGGAAGAAAAGGGAAGCAAAGATCAAGCAAGGAAGAGTTGGATCAAGCGACTACAATGGAATTACTTGTAGGTATCGAGTTGCATGTATGATTTCCTTGCTAGTTTTGGCATGCATGGTACATGCATGTGTGTATTTGGTTCTCTTGCTGTCATTGCCATGGTTTTTCCTAGTTTTGATAGTGGTTTCCAGCCTTGCCTTTCCATTTCGAGATAGCCATGGTGCAATGGGGTTCTTTCATTTGGTTGAGCTGGATTATCGGATGGTTTTGGAACCAAGTGAGGTGGTCTCAGGAAAATTTCCGAGTGCCTAGGAATCCCTTGATTGGTAATGGCAGGATACATGGTAAATCTTGAGGGTGGAGAGAGGAAAATTCCTCAAGGTATTAGTGAAGAAATCCGAAGGCATCCAAGCTTGTTTATGGACTAGTGATCCCTTGATCAGTTTTGGTGGGATTGTAGTAAAGCTTGGTAGTGTATGTTTATTGTTTGGCCTAGGAAATCCCTTGATCGATAATGGTGGGATTGCAGTAAATCCTGGTTGTATAGATGAGGGTTTTAAGCTTATAAATCCCTTGACCGATAATGGTGGGATACACGATAAATCCTAAGGAAGCCCGGATTGTTTTGTTGTGAGTCCCACATTCATGCTTGGAATATGGCACGAGCATGATTAGCTAAAAGAAATATTTGGTTCAACCCAATCTATTTTCGGGTGGTATGTGGATGTCCTTGACTTGGTTGGATTTTTCGTATGTTAATAAGAGTTATTTTCCTCTTGTATTTTCATGAGTATTTATACTTTTTATTATATGGCTTTGATGGTTGTTCTACCATTGTTAGTATTTTGGTTATATGTTGGTTATAAGCATGGTTTTATGACAGAATTTAGTTATGGCTCTCACCATGTTTTGATTAGTAAATGAATGGTTAATGAATGCATGGCCTAATAGATTTTATTATAGCTATTGTGAGAGGGCATGAAACCTTCTTGATGATTTTAAGATAAGTATAAGACCCCTATGTTCAGATATGCATTTATAACCTACAGATTACATGTTATCAATGTGTTTGATAGAATGTATGTCATGTTTAGGCCTAGTTAGGTCAAGTTCTTATGTAATTTTTGCATTAATGGATTTGTCCTTGTGTCATCCATCATTTTGGAAAGTTTTATCAAGTTCTGAGCAAAGGTCTGGATCCTAGCCTTAACGAAGTGGCTCAGATCTCAGGGTCGCAGGCACAAAATTGAGTAAATTAGACTACAGTCACTGAGAGGTAGGTTTATCCATGTGACTAAAGGATTACAATCTCTGTCCTTCCTTGTTATGCATGCTCCTGACAGCCTAGGTCAATGAAAAAGCAAGTTAAATCAAGATTATGGCACCTGGAGTGGTTGTTTAGCTCCTTGGGGTCCTGTAGCTCATGAGGAAGGTCAGTAAAGTTTTGGTTGGAAAATTCCACTTCCTTAACTGTGGAAGGAGGGTGTTACATAACCTCTCTCTCTCTCTCTCTCTCTCTCTCTCTCTCTCTCTCTCTCTCTCTCTCTCTCTCTCTCTCTCTATATATATATATATATATTATATATATATATATATATGTTTCTTGGCCAAGATAAGTAAAATGATAAAGCTATAATTAACTGTTTAGCATATTCATATGCTTCTATATTTTGATATATGGATACAACCAATAGACCATTTGACATAGGAAATGATGTAATTTACAAATTAGTTACGGTTACAATGTTAATTCAACCTATAAGAAAAAGAAAGATATTATACATATTTAAGCATCTGGGACCCACCCACAGATACTCCAATTTTCTAAATGTCTAGATAGATAACACTCTCAGGACATATGTCAATGGAGAAGTATATCAATCTGGTTAAGAAAGCATAAATTGAAATAATACTTGATCAATAAAGAAATGTGATAATATACAATCTTCTATTTAAGATATAAAATCATCAAGAAAAAGAAATTTCCATCTTCTAAATCTCATAAATTAAATTATGAAGGCATAAAGAAGATATCAGTGAGACTATGGAACATAAAAAAAAAAAAATACAGGCAATATAAGTAATTCAACCAAGTCAATTAACTGTTAACAACATTAAAGTAAGTATTCCAGAGTCATAAATTAACCAACATTTCTTTTATCAAAGTTTCCCCTTTCGGATCCCTTTTACAATTGAATCAAGGAGTTTATATAACCAAAAGCCCTCAGCCTTACAATAAAAAATAGCAATAAAATTATCTTTGAATCATTCAGTTACAGAAAATAAAAATAATTTTTTCATGTTCAAGCCTTCTCGGCCAGTGAGAAAATTAACATAAGACATATGAGAGACAAGATTCCCATACATTATTATAAGTGAACACATGGTGGGTGAAAACATCTCAAATCGTATTGTCCAAGAGATATTCCATACCATCGCTGAAAATATACTAAGGTTAGATAACGTAATAATAAAATTGAAATGGGGTTTCTACAGAATATACGATTCAGTAGCGACCCTTTTATTAAAATAGAAAACTAAATAAAATGAATATTACCTACATCACTTTTGAAACAAATTAACTATTTCCCAGCACTGGGTCCATCTATTTTGAAGGAGATGGTAACCATGAATTTTAGATAATTTATCACAATATGAATATCATTAGACCTAGTTTTACCTTTAATAGAAGATTATTTTTGTTCATTTGACTTATCCTTTCTCTGGAACACATCCCTTAAATCATCATTTTCATAGACTAGTTGGCTAATTCTGTGTTCAAGATGACGAACAAAGAACAAATTATATTGTTTCTAATACATATTTGAAATCAAATCATATGAGTGAGGGTTTCTAGAGGAAGCATCACCATAATTGATTGTATTTGAATGATCTGGAGAAATATCTTGAGAATGTGAATTATTTATTTTTAGAGATGGTTCATGACTATTTTCTAAGTCAACCAAAGGAACAGTTTCAGGAGGACATTTAAGCCTGTTCCTTTGAGCCCTAACAATTTTTATTTGCAATCATTTTACTTTTTCCATCTTTTGCATCTGACTAGTTTCCTGTGTTGGATAATTAGCATTGTCTGAATAAATGGTTGGTGGCACTTGATATGTGTGAATTGATGTCAACTAGACTGGGATTGATATCAAAGGCAACACATGTTGGCATTGATGAGCATGTTGTTCAGGGGGAGTCCCATGGTTGCTGCAGTGTTATGTAGAGAATCATCATAGTAGCAGGCTTAGTGGAGAAGCCATAAAATGATGATTATGATGGTTGGAAGTCCTAGAGTTTGGAGGAGATTATGTCTCAAGAGTAAACTTAGTTTCTCCTGAAAGTGGCATAGTATAGCTTTCTAGAAGAGATTTCCAATGGTATTCTGAAGATTGGAAAAGGCCTTTTGGATTAGGAGTTACATTCGGTTGAAGTTTGGACATGGAAAGATCATTCACTCAAAACTTAAGAATTTTTTTTAACTAAGGTCAGACTTAGCTGAGTCAGGCCTAATCGGAGGTCGGGCAATGTAGTAGAGTTTTCAAGAGAAAAAATCCTTGACCCATGACCCTCGACCTATGTGGGACCAAATCCAAGTCGATAGATGGGTCTATTCAAGCCAATCATAAGTCAGGAACTGCAACAAGGTTTAGAAAGAATAACAAAGTCCCGACCCCCAACTCGCGACCTATGTGGGACCCCGTACAAGATAATAAGTGGTAGAATGTGATTGGCTCATGGTGATGTTTTGGAAGCAAGGTGGTAGATGACGTTAGCATGATGTGGTAGTACAGAGGACTTGTGACAGGAAAATTCAACATTTTTGGGTAGCCTAATGGGACAAAGATAGGTTTCATGTGTCACTATACATAAGGTGCCATGTGGCCTAGATGATGTCAGAATGACATAAGTTGATGATGTGGTAGAACCTCGAAGTTTGTGTTAAGCGGTAGTTTCATGAAAATATTCCCATGTATTTGGTTTTTGGTGTTGAATGAATAAAATAGGCCAAAATAGTGAAAAAGGACCCTAATCAGGCCTCCAGGCAATTCAGGGGTTGAGGCCTCCCGATCTAGTCATAACATCGTGTTAAAATCTGTAACTAGGTTCAGTCTTCATAAACATATTTGAGTCACAATCAAATGTACTTATCAAAAGAATGAAGAAAATAATAATATTATTATTATGACTTATTAAAGCATGGGTTTCATCATTAGGTCATATTGTTTTAGGTCAAAGTCCCCATTAAGGACTTCTAGGATTTATTCTGAGTCATTAGAATCAGTTTGCATTAAAAGAGACCCTTCTTGGGCTTTTTAATCATGTAAAAAGAATTAATATTGATTCAAATATGCTATTTGTCCCCTCCACACCAAGTTGGCCTCAAGGAGATCAAGTCAGCCTCAAGAAGGATAATTCGACCTCACTGGAAGGACATATATACAAGGCAGTTCGAATTCATTTGGAGAATTTGCTCTCTCTCATATAGTTAGATATCTAGAATCTGTAAGTTGGGAAGTGCAAAGTTGGAAAAAAGATGGAAGGATGCTGGAAAGGAATGCAAGATTTTGGAGGAAGATAGACGACACCAGGATTGAAATTTTCGGCCATCTATCTCTCACTTCTAAGGAGTATTAAGGGAGATAAAAAAATTCTTTGTCTAGTTGCTACTACTACTGCTACTAGGTTGAATTTTCTACTGCAAGTAGATGCTACTAGGTCAAAGTTGCTTTTGAAGAGTTATCATATACAAGAAGGATTGAGGGATGACTTGGTGTGGAGGAAGTTTTTTTATAGGTCAAGAGTCTTGGAATATCTCGAGAAACTATTGAAGGAAGAATTGTTGATTGGGTTTTCCCCTAGATAAGGATTTTCCCCTAGCTTTCCACCTACATCTATTGTTCTTGTGCTATTGTTTTTGTAATTCCTTGATGGAATAAAATATATAATAAGAAAATAAAGATAAAAAAAATCACAAGTAATTATCTATGTAATAAAATATTTCTTCCTTTCTGATTTTCTAACATGGTTTCAGAGCTAAGGTGGAGAAGGAAAAAGGCAGTTTTGAGAATCTACTGGAAGGAATTTTAATGATTGATCAAGGGATCATATAAGAATCTCATATAAGGGGAAAAAATCACTATCTTCAAGGACAATGTCTAACACAATAAATAGTGAGAAAAAATAGAAATGAACATCAAATTATAGGGCATGGAAGAAGAGAATTTACCTCATTCTTGAAAAGAACAAGGTCTTGGATTTTGTTAAAGGAAAGGTGAAGAAACCTACCAAAGAATCTAATGATGTAGACAAAGTGAAGTTTAGAGAGTAAGAAATATTGGCTAAAAGTCTAATGGTAGAAGGCATAAAGGATAATATTTTCCCGTACATTTCCAATATAGACAATGCTCAAGAAATGTATGAAGCCTTATCAAAATTGTTCACTATCAAGAACATCAGTCAAGTAGCAAGTTTGGAGAATTAATTAAGAACTACAAAAATGGCAAAGGATGACACTGTGGCTTCCTTATTTGTAAGGATATCTATAACTAGATATGAAATTCAAGCAATATATGAAATTTTACTAGAAAAGGAGCTAGTAATCACTGCATTATTGTGATTTCCACCTACTTGGAGTTCTTTTGCTTAAGGTCTCAACAGCTGGAAATAAGCTCCTACCTTCGAGCAATTATGGAATGCTTGCACCCAAGTAGAAATGAGAATATCATTAGTATCCAACAATGAATAAGAAAATGTTTCAAATACATACTCCACTTCTCACAAGAAAGGGAACTTCAAGAAGTCAAAAGGGCCAAGAAGGAAGGTTGATATGTCTAAGATAAAATGCTACCAATGTCACAAAATGAGTCACTATAGAATTAACCATCCTAACAATCCAAAGAAAAAGAAAAGAAATAGAGACCAAGCCAATGTTTCTTAAGAATAGTCTCCAAAGAAGAATAAGCCCAAAGAAATGGATATAAGGGACTTACACTACTAAGTCCTTTCATCTAAGCCTTAGTTATTTCAATGTTTGATTTCTAGTATTTGTAGTTTTAACATATTTTTGGAAAAAAAATTGATATTTTTTTATAAGGTTATAGGTTTCCCTCAAGCTTGGATGGAGCCTTCACCAACCTCCAAACATAAATATATTATTACCTTTTTCATTTTTATTTTACCTTACTTATCTAGTTTTGCTTGCATTAAATACTAATCACATTTCTATTTGTATTTTCCTTTTGTATGAAAAATTGTTGAAGACTCGAGGATTATGAAAGAAGGTTTCACAAGACAAAGTATTGGAATTACAAGGTTAGTTAAGCAACAAAGGTATGTCTTAAACTATAAGTTTTTGTTTCATGATATTCATTCTTGATCAACTATTACTAACATCATTGTGTCTAGCTTTCTTGAATCTTAAATATTCTTGATTAGGTGATTCATCATTAGATAAATCTACCCTTCTCATATCTTTGATTACTCGTGTGGAACCCTATAAAGGTTCTTTGTGAAAACCCTAACTTAAGGGTATGTCAATGATAATGTGTGAAACCCTAGTCTACTGAGGGTTATTGTTGAAGTCAAAAGAAAATATTTGATGCTTTTATGATTTCATGTTTGGAGTTTTGGTATGGTTATGGTCACCCTAACTTGTTAGGGTTGAATAGTGATGTCTGAAATCTCAAACCCATGAAGTACTGATAAATTAGGGTTTTCTATGTTTTGTATTGAAACCCTAGATCCTTATGGTTTAGTGGGGTTTGTAAGAAATACCCTTATTTTAGATAATGACCTAGGAATAAAATCCTAGGTATATGTGTTTATATGATCAAAACCCTAGTCTGATCAAGTTTGTCTAACTTTAATATGTTGATATTTGTGTCATTAGGTTTTGCCAAATAACACATGTTATGATATGCTTGTGCATGACGATGGAATCCTATATATATGATTTGACCTAATTGTTGATGAGTCTTAGGGTTTGGAACCAAGCCCTAGTCAAAGTTCGATTCTAGGATGATAGTATTTATGAATTCTAGGGTTTTGTAACTAAACCTTAGTAGAAGTTAAATCTCTAATATATGGTGATAGTGTGATACTCTGGGATTTGTGAAAAGTTGATAAAATATGAAATTTTATTGTGGTTGTTGAGAATTAGTAAAATGTAGGATTTACAACAAATCCTAGTGGAAGTTAGTCATGTTGTTACTTTGAGTTGTGATTGGTTTTGTTTTTTAAAGCTCATGAAATCTAGGGTTTCACATTAAATCCTAGTAGGAAGTCTAATATATGAATTATAAAGTTGTTGGATACATTATAGATCTATATTAGTTTTAATTTCTTCTAGGGTTTGCAACATGTTGTAGTAGGGTATGTCATACCTCTGGAAGAAACATTGAAACCCTAGATGTAATGAAGGTTGCTATATTAGAAGTCTTGATGATATAGTCTAGGGTTTATGAAAAAACCCCTAGCAAGAAGTTGAAAAGTATGTGTCTCTTTCTTGTAACTAAGTGATGGTATCTGATGTATAAATTTGAATGCTTCCATTATTATATGATTTTGAAATGGTTAACTTCATGCTTCTATAGATTTTGATGTGCTTGCTATCTAATTAGCGAAGGTACACAATTTTCAAGATGGTGAAGATGCTCGCAAAGTAAAAGCATGATGAAGAAAGTTATAATGGTCATGATAACTCTGATGAGAAGGATGGAAGCCATAAAATATTCTCTGATGTCGTAGAAAATAAGTTTATCCCCCTAAGTTAAGAGGGATATTGGATGAAAAGAATCTCCCTTAGTTAAGAGGGAGGGCATATAATAGTCATATTGAACACCTTGAAAGAAGAAAATTGGGGAATGTATTTTGAGGGGTTGTTGAAATAAGAAAATTCGGATCTATGTAGAATATTTTGTTGCATGTGAAGTAGGAAAACAAAATGTATGATTAAGGAATCTTTTGTCAAGATTTTTTTGAAAGTCCTACTATGATAAATTGAGAAGAAAAACCTAGTTGTCTGAAAGACCCTGGAGGTTTCTGTTTACTTACATACATTTGAAAGTTTACTACTAATTGGGGTTGTGTTTGTATAGGTAAATCTCTCTGAGGTTTTATAGCATGCAGGTTACATGAGAGATATTTGTTACCGATTAGAATAATCAGGAGTGTTTAGGCTTTGCGTGCAAGACACATTGTCTGGGAGGACATTTGGTCGATACTTTATGTTGATGTCTAGTTCCCAAAGTAGGGAGGGTGGCGTTCGTCATGGAACTCTGACCTTCGATGTGCACCTAGATCCCTAGGTTGATGGTTAGCAAGTAAGCTTGATGGTACCTAGCGAGGCTGAAAGCTTTAGTCCATCTTAGTCCCACCTAGATAGATTTCCCTGGTCAGGAATCTAATCCATGGCATTGAGGTGCCTAAATTATTCATGGTTCACATGTTCGTAGATATTCCTTGTACTTTTACATATGAATACCTCCCTAGTTAAGAGGGAGTGTTGAAATATGTAACTAGGTTCGATCTTCATAAATGAATTTGAGTCACAATGAAATGTACCTATGAAAAGAATGAAGACAATATCATTATTATTATGGATTATTAAAGCAAGGGTTTCATGCTTGGGTCAACTTGTTTTAGGTCAAAATCCCCATTGAGGACTTCTAGGATTTATTCTGAGTCATTAGCGTCAGTGTCCATTAAAAGATACCCTTCTTGGGATTTTGAATCATGTAAAAAAAAATAGTATTGAGTGAAATATGCAATCTGTCCCCTCCACACTAAGTCAGCCTCAAGGAAGCCTGATGGTAGCTGTGGGTTGAGTTACTAGTCCTCGAAGTCAGGTTGGAACAAACGCTCTGGAGCCCAAGAAGGCTTGGGTAGAGACCAATTTGGTGATGGTTTTCTGATGTCTGACCGTGAGGTGGAATCATTGTTTAATGGGTTGAGGTGTTTTTGCCTTTGGAAGCCCTAGATAGTTTTGATTGATTTTTTTTTATGAGATCCCACATTCATTATTGGAATATGGCATGAGGGTGAATGTGGAAGTCCCATCCAGGGTTTGGATTTTGCATCATAAATATGAGATTGTTTCTCCTTATATTTCTATGAGTATTATACTGGTTTATATGTGGATCATATGGTAGTGATTTAATTGGTATTTTTGTTGTTATTACGCTGGTTACATATATGTTTTATGATAGAAGCTATGTATGGATCTCATCATGTTTTTACTAGTAAATGAATGAACAATGTATCTATGACCTAATGGATGAAATGGAAGTTGATGTGTTGAGGAATCAATGATTTTTAACGATTCTCAGCTAAGTATGAGACCCCTATAGTTAGATATGTTATTTAAACTTGTAGATTACATATTCGTGATATGTTTTACGAAATGCATGACATGGGTAGTAGGGGTCCAGTCAAGGTATTATTAAAATAATTGCATTAGTACTGTTATTTCCATGTTATTTTACTATTATGAAGGTGTCATTCAATTCTGGGTAGTGACATGGCCTTTGGGCCTGAAAATGTGCTTAAATCCTAAGGACGATCACACAGAACTGAGAAAAACATTCTGTGGATGCTGGCTTACACACATGTGAGAGCGTCCAGAGTTTCGTAGATGCTGGCATGCTCATAGCATGAGAGAATCCAAAGGTCAAGTGGTCCAAAATCTCAGTGGGACCTAGGGTTTGGTTGGAAAAAATGTTGGGTTGGTTCCTAAGGGTCCTAATGTTGATGTTGAATGTATGTATGGTGTGTTTATGTTAGTTCCACTTCCTTGATGTGGCTTAGGAGGTCGAATCGTTTCATAGTCGCCTCTCGTCGCATGTTTACCTTGGTTAGTCGGTTTCTTGGGTAGATGTGGGAGGAGGGTTTTACAGAGTGGTAACAGAGCATGGTTCACCCCTTAGACTAGATGGGTTGCATGTCAGTCATACATTAATGTTGGTTGTATATGTGTTCCTTATTCTTATAGTCCATGTGGTTGTTGCATTTTCATGGTGTTGATCATGGTTGTAGTGATGTCACCATGTGAAGGTTGATTGTGTTGTTGTGGAATTTGTTGTCATGAGTGTATGGTTGTATATGCATGTTTTATGCATGTCGGTGTCCATATGTTTTTATGCATGCATTTTCATGGTGAAGGTTGTTGTGCATAAGGTCATTGTATGCAATTAGGTCATCATGATGCTATTGGTATGTTATAAAGCTAATGTTTTGGCTGAGATAGAGCAAGAGATGCAAATCATCAAAGTGAAGTTGCAACATTGGACCTCGAGGCAAGAGCATGTCGTCATACAAGTTTGTATGTTGGGTATGTAGGTATGTAGGTTAAGGATTCTTATACGCATTATGGTTATGTGTATTCCTTTCATTCTATTGATGTTATGGTTACATTAATGATATATGTTAGTTGATTAATGTAGTCATATGCACATGTGTAGGATAGTCATGAATGATAGTAACCTTTGGTGGTATGCATTGTTATTGTTGTTTTGGGTTAGATAACTTGATGATTATGTTATATGTTGTTGATGAGAATGATATATAACTTGTTGTTGTTATATTCTAGTAACTTGATGATTAGGGCTATTGCATTAATATCTTGATGTTATATGTATCATACTAAGTTGGATTGGTGTATGAAAATTGTTAGGGTTATGAACAGAAGTTCACAGATTTGAACAAAATAGATGGCTCTTATTGAAAAATAAGACTGACCTTACATTTCTAAAGAGATGCAGAGATATATCTGTCGGCTAAGCATCTCTATATATAATTGAAAAATAAGACCAGTCTTTCAATATTTTTTCACATCCTGAAGATGAACCATCGTTGCTGGTTCGAAACGTCGATGAAAAAGAATCCTTATGCGATGGATCCAGAAGATAATCTAAACAATGATGAAACTCGCAGAAACCTCAAAGACAAGATACTCACCCAATACGGAAGGGAGATTATGAAAGAAGTTCGCAGATTTGAAAGAAATAGATGGCTCTTATTGAAAAAGAAGATTGACCTTACATTTCTAAAGAGATGCAAAGATATATTTGTCGGCTAAGCATCTCTATATAAATAATTGAAAAATAAGACCAGTGTTTCAATATTTTTTCACATCCTGAAGATTAACCATCGTTGCTGGTTCAAAACGTCGATGAAAAAGAATCCTTATGCGATGGATCTGGAAGATAATCTAAACATTCATGTATGAGTTAATATGAGGTGATATTATGACATGCTAATCTAGAATGAATGTGTAGATGTGATTATTATGTATGAATGATAGTTGTTTATGACTTTATGATGTGAACATGTTAGCGAGTGACTATTATGGATATCATGACCTTATTTATGTTTGAGATGATGTGTTGTAAATCTATATCGTGCTAACTAGATTGATTATGTAGACAAGATAGCCTCCCCTAAGATGCATTAAGATATGAGTTGTCTTATGTCATCTATTGGATGTTTCAGTGTTTCATTATGTCATTGAGTTGATTTATTTAACATGGTATGCTTGAAATTTGGTTGAATGTTTGATGAATTGCATAATATGAGTATGTGTTCAAATGATCTTGTTTTAAGATGATTGTACTAACACATATGTGTTGAGACAATTGATATGTACTTAAGTGTAAGTAGGTGGTAGTTGTAACATTATATCTAGAGACTATGAGTTGACTATGGATTATGACATGATTGTTAGTCTTGGTAAAGGTTGATTTCAAATTGATAGATATGATAGTCTTGATATTTGGAACATGTGGTTGACATGTGTGAGCAGTTGCCAGAAACATACTTGGTATTAACAAGGCAAGATAATAGTTGATGTGTTTATATAACTAACAGTTGGGTGATGTGATAGTACTTAGTAAGCCTCGATTGCAACAAGGTAAAAAGGTATCAGAAAGGAATTGGGCAAGAATTCCTTTGGCTATGTTTGGAAACCCTAATTCCAAACGAATGAGTTCTTTGTATACAGGAAGTATTCTTAACCTTAATATTGTCTAACATTATGTGGATATGTGCTAGATTCATGAACATTTACTTGACATGTATATTAGCATTTACAGGTGGATTTGTCAAGGGAATTAGAGTCCCTTTAGAGATGGTGTGGTTGTGTTCAGTTGTAAGAAACGTGCTTGGAACAATAAGGTAAGGTAACCAATGTATTGTTATGTTTATTTAACCATTGACAGTTATGTGTTGATGGAAGTATGATGTAAGGGATTGCATGGAAAAGAAATTTCCATGGAATCTTAAAGAAGGCTCAGGTTGAGCTTTCCCTTGGAAGCACTGGGAAACATGGGGATTGAGTCATGGTGTCTTTTGTTAGTCTTGTGCTTTTGGTATTTTGTGATTTTCTTGCACCTAATTTGCAGTTTTGTTATGTCTAGTGGATGATCATGCCACTTTGTTTGTGGTGTCATATTGTTATTGGTTTTCATGGTTTTTTTCTTGCTTGTTTCTTGTGCTTGCCTTTTAATTTTTGAGCCTTGGGAACTATTTGGGAAAGAGGAAAGTTAGTGGAGCTCAGAGAGAGCTAAATGAAATCTAGTAGGTAATGTAAGACTAAGATGACGCTGGTGCATGTATAAAGAAAGTTGAAGGCAAGAATATGATAACCAATTGGACTGGTTAGGTCCATTATTGTAAATGGACAATGGCAGGGTCATCATGGATCATGATTCTTTTATGCTAATGTTTATATGTACATATGTATATTTGAATGACTAGATCATTACTATTTTATGTTGATGTTTATATGTATGTATGTGTATGTATGCATATCGTTTTATGATAGGATCATGATTGTTAATGCTAATGTTAATATATATATATATATATAGCTCTCTCTCTCTCTCTCTCATGAGAGAGAGAGAGAGAGAGAGAGAGAGATATATATATATATATATATATATATATATATATATATATATATATATATATATATATATATATATATATATATATGTCACTGTCTGACAGGGTTGTCAGGGATCATTCTTGTGGAGGAATGATTGCTTATGCAGGTGAATGGCATGAAGAGGTTCCTGGCTATGAGGAATCAAGTGGGAAGAGGAGTCATGACAAATATATGAGGTTAGTATCACATGGATATGAATTGATATTGTATGCTTGTATTATGCCTATGTTTATGTTATGGACATGCTACACCGAGGGATGCATCAATGAAATGAAAGAAATGTGGTCCATGGCATGCTAGGATAAGCATGGATGGCAGAGATACACTAGAAGCACGGTTGCCTAGTAGAGATAGTGTGGTTTTGGATGTGTGTTACTATTGTTGTGCATATGTTGTATCTGTCGTACATGTTGCATATGTGATGTTGTGCACATGCGGTGTCGTGCATATATAGTGTGTGTACATGTTGTTTATGAAATGTTGTGTGTAGGGTGGTACATATAGTGTTGTGTGAATGTTTCTTATGTAGTGCTGGATATAGATGGTGCTATGTACATGTTGGATACGCATTGCTGTGTACATATTGTACTGTGCACATGATGGATATGCGGTGTTGTGTGTATGTTGGATATGCAATGTTGTGTATATAGGGTGCTATGTACATGTTGTATATGTAATACTATGTACATATGGTGTTGTGTGCATGTTGTACATATGGTGCTATGTACATATGATTCTGTGTGCATGATTGTACAAGTGGTGTTGCGAGCATTTGGTGTTGTGTACATGTTGTACACATGATGATGTGTGTAGGTGGTGTTGTGTACATGTTGTGTATATGGTATTGTGTACACGTGGTGTCATGTACATGTCATGCATGTGGTGCTATGTACATCTCGTGTTGTGTACACATTGTACATGGGTATGATTTACATGTGGCATTGTGTACACGTTGTGCAGGTGGTGCCATGTACATGTGATGTTGTTTACTTGTTGTGCAGGTGGTGTTGTGTATAGGTGGTACTGTGTACATGTTGTACATGTGGTATTATGTGCATGTCGTACATGCTATGTTGTGTACATGCGGTATTATGTATGTGCATTGTGTAGTTGGGGTATCGTGACATGTGTACTCGTTGTGTTGTACTCTGCATAGTAGATGTATTGTGTTGTGTTGTACACTAGGTGTAGGTACATGTATTGTGTGGTGTTGTACATCGAGTATAGATGTATCGTGTTTTGTTGTACGCCAGGTGTAGGTACATGTATTGTGTGGCGTTGTGCATCAAGTTTAGATGGATGTATTGTGTTTTACATCAGGTGTAGGTGTACATATTGTTGTGTTGTACATTAGGTATAGGTGTACATATGTGTTGTGTTGTACCCTAGGTGTAGGTTTATGTATGTGTTTTGTTGTACCCTGGGTGTAGGTGTATGAGTTGTAGGTCATGTGTAGGTGCATGTATTGCATGTTGTTGTATGTCATGTGTGGGTGTATGTGTGTGATGCACACTATGTGTATGCGCACATGATTGATGAGAAAGCATTGGAAGTTTGTCGGTTGTGGAAAATGATCCAGAGTGCATACGGAATAAGGAAAAAGTTAGAAGCTAAGAATTGATTAAAGGATAAGTATTGTTATTTCATTTCATTTGTATTATGCATATGATTTATGATTTTGGTCTATGATCATTTCATGTGATATATGATTCTGGTTTATGATGGTTACATGTGATTTATGATTTTGATTTATGATGCTTGTGTTTTGAGCTAACTTGATGTGATGTGTTTATACATGATGATTTGGTCAAAGATGCTAGTTTGACTTGTTGTGACAGGAAGTGAAAATGATTGTTAGTGTACCTTATTGATGAGCTACCAATGAGGTATGATTTGAATTTATTTTGAATCTAATGAAAATTATGTGCTTAGTAAAAGAATGCATGAACATGCCCGGTTAGGTGGTTGAAACTGAATACAAGAATTAGCAATGGAAGTGAAAGAAATTAGAACATACAACAATATGCTCGTAAGGAGCAGGGCCATTATGGGACACTATTTTCCAATAGTGTCCATTGATTTCCACGAGCATGCTATTATTGGTCTAATGGTTTTGAGGCAGGGATATGACTCGGTTTTTGTATCTTTCAATGTGAGGAAGCCTTGCCAAGGGATGGACTACCCGGGATGGGGATGCCAGTGGAATTTGGAAGATGTGTGACTGCATGGAAGGGGGTGACCAGATTTCCTAAGGGACTATGTAGTAGAGAAGGGAAGGCTAGGGATGTATTTATTTTTGGTGATTAGAATATATAGATGGAATCATATGCACATTAGGAGTGCGCCCTAGAACAATGAGTCGGTAACTGTTCACTGAGAGGACAAGTGGCACAGGATTATAGCGTTGGACATTGGATGCATATTTGACTTTGACAGTGGATTCTGGACTTCCTGGGAAGGAGGTGAATCCTGGTATTACTTTGAGGGTGGAGGTGTGAGCCTTTGGATTCCCTTGTTGTGGATGCAAGCATCGTATCCTTTTATTTGTTGGTTGAGAAATGTGCATATGTGTATATGTGTGTATTATTGTAAATACTGTATCGAGCTGGATTTATAAATCTCCATAGACAGTATGATTATTTTTTGGGTGAACCAAATGTTTATGTGTGTATATGTGGTTATTAGTGTAATTATAGTAATGAGATGTTTTATAAATCTCCAATAAATGAAATGTTTGTCATGTTTTAGTAGATGTTCATTGTAAATATTGCAATGAGTTGTGTTAAGCTCCATGGGTAGTATGTTTTGTTTTCAACAATCCTATTGGTTATAGGTGTCATTCAACAATGAGGACGGTGTCCCCCCAAGGGAGAGGGTTTTGTAACACCCTTGGTTAAAAATCCATGTAAAAATATATAAGGCCATGGTGATGGGACACATATTCCAAGCCTAATGGTGGGGAAAAAATCCTAGTGGGTGTTCATTCGGTTTATTATGGTTAAGGCTTTAGAGAGGAAAAATGACATTTATTGGAATTTTATTTATATGGAAATTAGGAGAAAAGGGAGGTGAAAGGTCACAGGTTGCATGTGAGGAGGAAAACGAAGGAAAATAATGGAAAATGAAGGAAAAAATTAGAAAATGAAGAAAATAGAGGCCTCATTCATAAAAATGCTTCTGAGGATCAGTGGGCAAGGCTTGGTCAGTGTAAGTTTGGTCAGTTTAGTTTTGTTGGAGCTCTCTTCCATTCTCTCTCTGATACTCTTGGACACTTAGATTTTTCTTGGAGCACTCTTGGAGAGTGTGGTATACTTGGAGTTTTAGAGTAAGAAGGCAGAGGAAGAGAAGGAAAGTGTAAGAGGACATTGGGATTAGCAACTACAACAATTTTTCTTGCAGGTACTGAGTTGCATGTATGTTTTCATCACTAGTTTTGGCATGCATGGATCATGCATGTGGATTTTTCGTAATATTCTATCACTGGCATGGAGGATTGCCTGGATTGGAAGTGGATTTCCTAGCCTTTCCATTTCCTAAATATCCATGGTGTTGTGGGTTCATTTCTTTGTTTTTGTGGTTGGTTCTCATGTTTCCCTTAGCTTGGGTTGAGTTATTAGTTCCTAGAGCCTTGATTGGAAAAAATCTCTAGAATCCCAGTGGAAGTTGTGGGTTGAGTTACTAGTCCTGGAAGCCTTGACTAGACAAACGCTCTGGAAGCCCGACGACTGTTGTGGGTTGAGTTACTAGTCCTGGAAACTGGGTTGGAACAAATGCTCTGGAGCCTTGGAAGGCTTGGGTAGAGACCAATTTGGTGATGGTTTTGTGATGTTCGACCGTGAAGTGGAATCACTGTTTGATGGGTTGAGGTGGTTTGGCCTCTAGAAGAACTGGATGGTTTTGATTGATGTGTTTTATGAGATACCACATTCATGCTTGGAATATGGCACAGGGGTGAATGGCTAAAGAGAGATTTGGCTCAACCATTCTATGGTTGGGTGCAACGTGGAAGCCCCATCCCGGGTTTGGATTTTCATCATCAATATGAGGTTATTTATCCTTGTATTTCTATGAGTATTATACTGGTTTATATGTGGATCATATGGCTATGATTTCATTGGTATTTATGTTTCTATTATGTTGGTTATATATATGTTTTATGACATAAGCTATGTATGACTCTCATCATTTTTTTACTGGTAAATGAATGAACAATGTATCTATTACCTAATGGATGAAATGGAAATTGATGTGTTGAGGCATTAATGCTTCTTAGTGATTCTCAGCTAAGTATGAGACCCCTATGCTCATATATGTTATTTACACATGTAGATTACATATTCGTGATATGTTTGACGAAATGCCTGTCATGGCTAGTAGGGGTCCAATCAAGGTCTTATTCAAGTAATTGCATTAGTATTATTATTTCCATGTTATCTTACTGTTTTGAAGGTGTCATTCAATTTTGGGCAGTGACCTGGGCTCTGGACCTGAAAATGTGGCTTAAATCCTAGGGACGCTGGCATGAAACTGAGAAAAATAGTCCATGGATGTTGGCTTGCAGGCCTGTGAGAGAATCAAGAGGTCCCTGGATGTTGACATTCCCATAGAATGAGAGCATCCATAGGTCAAGTGGTCCAAAATATTAGTGGGACCCAGGGGTTGGTTGGCAGAAAGGTTGGATTGGTTCCTGAGGGTCCTAATGCTGATGTTGAATGTTTGTATGGTGTGTTTTTGTTGGATCCATTTCCTTAATGTGGCTTAGGAGGTCAAATCGTATCATAGTTGCCTCTTGTCACATGTTTACCCCGGTTGTCTAGTTGCTTGGGTAGATATGGGAGGAGGGTGTTACATATTTCTAGGTTGAAGTTTCTTTTGAAGACTTATCATCTGCAAGAAGGATTGAGGGCTGACTTGGTGTGGAAGAAGTCTTTTTCTAGGTCAAGATTCTTGGACTATCTTGAGAAACTATTGAAGGAAGAATTGTTGTCTAGTTTTTCCCCTAGATAGGGGTTTTTCCCTGTATATCCTCCATCTGTTGTTCTTGTGCTATTGTTTTGGTAATTACTTGATGGCCTAAAAGATAAAAGAAGAACATAAATATAAAATAATCATAAGTAATTATCTATATAAGAAAATATTTATGTCTTTCTAATTTTCTAACACATCAGAGGAATTTTTTTTTGCATAACAGATTAAGTGCGTTGACCCACGAACTTCCAACCTCCCGACCAACATTGAAAGGTGTGCCCTTGAATTAGTTTCATATGGTCTTCCTATGATTATTGTTGACTTCACTAACTATGGCAGAGGATCAGAGCTAGTGCTAGAATTAATCGCGACTGTGAAAAACAAAGACAAGGCATTAAGGACCTCGACTTGCAGAGAAAATTTAATGGACCTGGTTCAAGTGGAAAACTAGCTTTCCCTGATATTTCATGCATGCCACGAAGAATTAAATGAAAAAAAAGACGGCTGTGTGCAGAAGATCTTGACTTGAAGTAGGAAAGCAATGCCTGAGGTACGAAGAGACAACAAGTGGTTTTTGTTTTACCACTGATCATTTAATTTTTGAACTCCGCCACTTAAGGTGTAGGAGAGTTTCTCTTGTTAAATTCTTTAGGCAACTTTATCTTTACCTTTGTCTTGAGTAGATTGTAGGAATTATGCAACTTCTTTACTTCTATATTCCATCTCCAAGAGTTTATCCATCCATAATTACTATGTCATTTTAATCTTCTTCTACATTTGACAATTATCTGGTGGACGATTTGTCTTCCCACAATGAAGACAATGATGGAGGTAAAAACATTTACTCTCTATATGTCCATTTCTTTTACAATGGTTGCACTTAAAAATATTCTGGGTATTTTATAGAAAAACCACACTTACATATTGAATTTGTTTTGAGAAATCTAGAATATAAAAACTATTTTCTTTGGTGTATCCTGAGCCATGTCGATCTTTGTTGAATGAAATTTCTTCCCAAGGTTTGATCACCATCTTGGAAAGACCATTTTCATGTTGTTCTTCACACCTGCTACTGCTGATGATATTTTGTGCTTGTTCATTAACTCATTTGTACCACACTAAGCATCAATCATCTTTATTAACAATTCATCTGTATTCAATGTTGCATAAAACTTTTCAATTAGATATTTAGTACAACTAGTTGCATCATTTTTACTTAGTAGCACAACTTGTTGGAGGAGATCATCTGTGTCACAACTTTCATTAACCTGGTGGATGAGATCATTAATGTCACAACTTTCATCAACACGCTGAATAAGGTCATCTGTTTCACAAATTGCATTTGTTGTTTGGATGAGGTCTTTTGTGTCACAGACAACATCTATCTTTGATGTACATTTGCATCAAGTAGATCGTGTTTTTGCCTCAATTTTATTTGGAGTGCATTAATCAATTATTCTTTCATATCTAGTTCATTTTGAAGATCTTTTGTTGCTTCTAATGTGCTAGTCATTTGATTAATCATGTTTTTATTTTTCTTTATCTTCCACTCAAGTACTTTGATTTTGTTGTTCAATTCATGATTGTACTTTGTCATTCTTTAATTTCTAGCTCTGCACTTTGAAGACGTTTTCCTTCTTTACCCATTTTGGTCTTTAACACACTCATTTGTATTTGCTCACTTGATTATGACACTCGCTAGATTATGTGACCTTAAGGTATCGACTACTACCAATAATGCACCCTAAAGTTCAATTACAAACTTTGAATTTAATTATTCAACTCATCCTCTCTCAAAGTAAAATATTACTTCGAATTACAACAATAAACTTCCCTTAAAAATTCACTTATCACCCAATATTATAAATCACTTATTACTTCAAATATTAAAAAAATAAAAAAAATAAACTTATTACTCCAAATATTAGGAAAGTAAAAAAAATAAACTTATCACTCTAGAAAAAATACTTATCGCTCTCGAAATATTACAAAATATACTCATTTCTCCCACAAACAAACCCAAAAAAAACAAAAAAATAATAATTGATACACATTATCACTCCATTACAAAAGCTTTACTTTATTACCTCTCTTTTAAATTAATTTTATGAATTTTCTAAAATCACTTTATAAAAAAGTGAGTTGACATTTCAAATGTGCATGTAAAAACTATAAAGCACACACCATCATAAAATAATTTTATGAATTTTTTAAACTCACTTTATTATAAAGTGGGTTGACATTTCAAACGTGCATGTAAAAACTATAAAGCACACACCATCATAAAATTTTATGAATTTTCTAAAATCACTTTATAAAAAAGCGAGTTGACATTTCAAATGTGCGTGTAAAAACTATAAAGCACACACCATCATATGATTATGCATGTAATTGTTTGAGAGATCAATCACGCACCATAAAAAATAATTCGTTGGAAAGACTCTTCAACGACCAACACACAAACTTTTCAGTGCAGGTACTCCACGCAAAGATGCTGTCAACGCTCTACACGTTGCACACAAAAAACGACTTTCTCTGAGGATAATCAACGCTCTCCTCAATGCATCTTCTTGACGTTGGTTTCTGCAGGTGGATTCCTCAGGCTTCACGCTGCTGGCCACTCCATGCAGGTTTTGGAATCCACATAGATCCTTTAAAGATGCTTCCTCGCTTGGAAGTCACTGATTGATGGTGGTTTTTCCTCCATTCCAGCACATTCCAGAGTCATTAAATATTTAGAAAACGTTTTCGAAAGCGTAATTGGAGAATCTGCAACCTCTTTTTTGCTGATTCTGAAACCGTTCCTTCAACAACTTGTTGGAGAGATCAATTACACGTTGCAGCCATAGATTTCAACGCATCCATTCATCAATACAGCTCTTCCTTCATGAAAAGAATAGTTCCATGCAGTCACTAACAATAGCGATTCAACACGACAATCCTCCGCACAAACTAAGAAAACAGGACAACCAATTCCGCGGAACATGGACTCCTTCACATGAGGACAACATTCCCACAATAAACAACCACTTCTCTGTTGATCAATTTTCCTTCCACGACAGTGACTCCCTTCCTAATGCTGGCGACAATAGAGACAACCAGGATCGATTCCAACAATGGTATCTTTTGTCCACAACATCGATTCTTCAACAATGATTAGACCAACACGGTGCAATAATGATGATGATGGTGGTGGTGGTGGTTAACGTTCACTGAGACCAAATTGGTCTATCGGATCTATAATTTTCTTAATTTTTACTTGTCTGGCTCCTCGTCCTTCTTGGCTCTATCTCTAGTGGTAGGCAAACCTTCCTTCTGAAAACGACTTTCTCTGCTCGGCTACTCCAAATCTCGTTGTGGCTCTATTTCTCTATGCAACAATTATCTACACCGGCATTTTGTGTTAAATGGGCTGTATGGATTATCAACTCCATGAATTTTATTTTACGCAGTTACCTTCTGCTCCAATGTACAACATCTCTCTCGCCTTTCAATTAAAATCCAATACCTCTCAACAATGATCGCACACGTAGAAAACAGTGATTTACATACACATTCACGCTCATGACGGGAGTTCTTCATTCTACCACTCTTTCATATGCAAATCTAACAAAAGTTTCTCTAGAGCGTTACAACGCATTAAGTGAATGTGTATGTAAGAGCAGCTGAAATGATCCTGATTTGACTGATTCTGAGCAGTTTCCGGTGGAGAACTTCTGGGAGAAGCTGTAATTTGTTGACCTTGTTCCTTTAGGGATTGGAGCAACACTTTTAGGGACTTAGGATCCCTTGGTTTATGGACATTTCATGCTTGGTGCTGCAAGGCACAAAAATGTCTATAACAAATAGTCAGAGAGACATAGAATGATGGGGAGATGTCTTCACAATTTTCAATCATTGGGTTGAGAATAATCGCTGGTTGGTAATCTTGCATATTTACATAGTCAGTGGAAGATTGGATGGCATTAGGCTCAAGAGCCTCAGGATAGATTTCTTGAAGGACTCATTCTTCACTGGTTCAACCAGAGGCATAGGTATTCTTGGCTTCTGAATTTCTGATTAAAAACTGAAAGAAGAAGGGGACTTGTCAAGGCCTCTTACCTCTATGGCTGGAGCTTTGAGGATGATAGGATCAACTGCTGGTTGCTTCTGCTTATTAGCTTTCTATTTTATAGGGACAACAACTTTATGAACAGGAGTCTCCTTGGCATTATTCATTTTTGACCTCCGATTATATTGGTGTTGATCTTCAATTTGTAGAACAACTTCACCATCCCATTCTTGGCTGATTTTGTCATTGAATAATGACTTCTCATAGGCATATTTGGTTAAAAAAGTGGCGCTACCTTTGTCTTCCATACAATGGATCTCATCATCTTCTTCAAACTTCTCTTCTTCCATGACTACATTTTGAAAAGGGGTCTTCACCCTTTGGTCTTCATTGGCATATTTGTTTCTTTGCAAAATCTGCAAATGCTCATTTTCTCTTGTATATGGATTTGGATTTGGAGGAGAAAAGGTATTAGGAACCCTTCCTTTCCCAGAACACTACTCAACCTTTAATTTGGAAACTTCAAAGGCTAATGACTATATCATCTTGGCCATTTTATCGATCTTGGGATCTGAAGATGATGAAGGCTCGCCCCTCTGTCTCCTTCTATCAGCATTACCTTTGAGCTTTTCTGCAGCCATGATGTTTGATTCTACTTCTAGGGTTGCATCTTGCATATCAGCCAAAGAAGCACATCGCCTCGTCCTCAATAGTAAACAAAAAGCAGAATCAAAGGCGCTGGCATAGATGAGTCTATCAGAGGTAGTGGTGGGTTTCACTTCAGCTGGTATATTGTTGTACATGTGGTTAAATCTCTTATTAAAATCAGACAACAGCTCACCATTTTCCCTCTGTAAGTTCCCAAACTCAGTGTGGTAGTAAAGGAGATCCTTCTTATCCCCCCAACGCTTTAGGAATGCATCATCTAAGGCCTAAATATCTACTATAGATCTTGGGTTCAGTTCCCTGAACCATTTTCTAGTCTCTCCATCTAGGCTTTGGACAAAGACTCTCATCTAAAAATCATCTTCACTAATGTCCATGTTATTAGCATAGCTATAGAATGACTCAAGATGTTCTTCAGCTGAAACACCTTCAGTCCCAGTGAACTTAGGCATATACTTCTGATACTCTCCAGTAGGCATAGTATTCAAAGGAATGGGTAGTACTAGAGGTCGATACCTAGCAGGTATGATTCTTTCCATTTTGGTAGGTGCTTGTGGGCCTGCCAAAGCTATTGTGGCTACAAGGATATTGGTAGTTTGAATGATAGAGGGTTGAGGAGTGATTCATAAGACTAAAGGAGTATGATGGATAGGAGGTGAGGTTTCCTTTGGGCTTACAACAAAAGGAGAACCTAAAGAATAAGGAGCTTTATGAATCTCGGAGAGTTTTTCTTCACTGCTAGTATTAGATGTTATACTCTCAACATGTATTTGTTCTATTACAAGCCTTTCTTGAAGAAATATAGGAGATTGTTTAGGTTTACCTGATCCCGATGCTCCTTTCTGCAATACCTTTCTCTCTTTGATGATTTTTTTAGGGTTAGGTACTGGGTCAGCTTGTGACTTTTGAAGATTTCTCTGAGTATGCCTCACAAACTGAGCTAGAACTATGAAGTGGAGTCACCAATAGGTTCGGCCTCTAGTAGAGTCGCCAAATAGATGATTAAAGCCAAAAATGTGCCCAAACTTTGTCTATCATCAAAGCTGGATCTGTGTTGTTTCCTAGGGAAGTTGAGCTTCAGTTTCCTCTCCCAGACAACAGCGCCAATTATGTTATCATTCCAGGAAACTCTCCTAGGTTGCAGCTCGGAGATGCCTGGTAACATATAATCTTCAATATTGTTCTCTAAAATATTGGAATAAATGATGGTTTGGATCAAGCCAGATAACCATTTCAACTATTTTTTTACTCAAGACATGCATGAACACCCTCATCTTACAAGGCTTTAGACCACTAATGCTCAACAATTTGTAGTTTCAATGAATGGATGGAGAATATTGACCATATCGGCAAATGCATACATAAACATAAATGAATGGCTAGCTACAGGGAGCAAAAGAAAATATTGACTATATCGGCAGATGCATCTATGACCACATATGAATGACTAGTGTTAGAAAATTATATATTACAGAGCAATGGAACACATAAAATATTGCAGAAATATAAACACAGAAAACGCACAAAACAAGAGAGACGCAGATATACGTGGTTCACCCAGTTTGGGCTACGTCCACCCCGAACAGCCAGTCCTTCCTTTATATTATCCAGCAAAATGAAGAGACACAACCTACAACAAATTCGCTTTAATATCCTCTGTTTTCTCTCACAGTCTCACCTCTCTATTTCTCGCTCACAGAATACACATCTATATCTCAGCCTCCAATACAATTCCCTCATACAAAGAGAGGGGTTTCCTTCTAGGGCAAAAAACCCTAAACTAAACATAAGTTCTACCGTCAGATCATCTGCCTAATGAACGACCCAGATTGACTAGAAATTACTATACTTTTACAAGGCAATTTTACATTTGTTTTTAGCTTCGGGGGCGCTGCCCCTAAGCCCCCACCGGGGGACCGCTGGCCCCCGGACCCCCTAGCCAGGGGGGATCGGCCCCCCCGCACCCCCCCGCGTGGAGGGGTGTACAAACTTCCTGGGGTATACATCCGGCTGAAACAAAGACATCTGAACAATCATGCTCCACACACAACAGCTAGCTACAGGCAGCAAAGAAGCTTGCAAATCTGATTTATCAAGGCGAGATAAGATGACAGTTATATGGCCTTAGACACAAAAGAAAACATGAACAAATTGTTCAAGTGCAAGCTTAGAACATAAGAGAAAATGGAATACTGAACATATAACAGCTAAAGAAGCTTGTATTAGTAATGAATGAGGATGAGATGCTTGAGTAGCAAAGTCTATACAGTCTCCAGAAGCTTGAACCCATTTTACATCTTACTTTCAGATATTTATAGCTTTTTACAATGCTCTCAAGCCTTCTGAGGCTCGAGAGGTATCAATCTATCTGATCTGTCTTGTTAACAACTTTGATTTCCTCTAGGCAAGCATGGGTTCGGAGGTTTCTTCTTCTAACAAAAGAATAACCACATTAAGATATTTTGGGTAGTTTGCTACACTGTTTGGGAGCTCTTTCATGCCAGAGATGCCCCACAATCATTCTGTTGTTCTGGATGTGTCGTGTTGTGGTCCCATGATCGCTTTTGGTTGATTCAGTTGTGTTGCAATTTCTATGCTCCCTGATCGCTTTCCGGCCTCTGCTCTATTGTGGAATGGCTCTTCGGGCCTATGAAATCCCTTTAAACATTTCCAATGAATATTTTTTGTTTTTACATAGAAAATGCTGCAATCAATGATAAATCCCGCCTTCTCTGTGTAGTTTGGACTTCAAGAGTCCCGAAAAATGGTTTAATTATCTATCGGGTCCGCCCTTGTGTTGTTGTTGCATGTCACACTTGGCCTGTTCTATGATTACCTTTGTATTTTGTAAATACATAAAAACTGCGAAAAACATTGAAAAACGACTTTCCGTGGACTTCAAATTTTATATATTTCCCTTCCCAGAACCTTTCGGGTTTGGGACTCATTGCAATCGATGCTGGCCTAGGCTCCCTTCATATTTTCGTTATATAACGAAATACACGAATTACATTAAAATGGCCAATCCACGGACTTCAAATATTATAAAACATCATATATAATGACGTCAGGTTCGGTCATCGGGTTGCACCATATGTATATGCAAAGGCCCCGCCCCATGGTTTCCATCGATAGCGATCCAGCGATGTAACGTGGGTTGTTGATTTGCACGTGCGATCGACGGTCCACGTTTAATCGCCAATCGCAATCACTCATTGCCCCTGGTCTGTGCTGATAATTGCCGACTCACCTCCGCCGATGCAATTTGCCACTTAGATCTGGGCCGTTGATCGGCCAGATCTAACGACGACTATGCATTCTTGAGTTAAAGCCTCCGATACATGGTTTTTCATGATTTTGAAGTGTTTTAGCCTCCTGGTAGTGCATTTCTGCCCTTCCAAGGGCTCTCCTCCCTCGGTTGTTTGGATCTTTAGATGATCTTAAGCACTTTTGAAGACTTAGGGAATGCTTTGGAGCATATTTGGATCCATTTGGATGATTTTAAGAAAATTTGGAGACTTTTAGAACATATATGGATCCAATTTTGGGCCTTTTGTCAGTGAGGCTAACATTACAACCAATTCTAATTCCACAGTGGAGTGGGAGGTCATTTCTATGGATTTCATCACAGGTTTTCTGAGGACATATAGACAACATGATTCCATCATGGTTGTGGTTGACAAGTTGAAAAAGGTATCTCACTTCATAGTGGTTAAGTCTACTTATATAGCTAGTGAGGTAGCATAGGTATTCATCATAGATATAATGAGATTGCATGATGTTCTGAAGAATATTGTATCAGAAATAGATTCCAAGTTCACTTCCAGGTTTTGGAAGGAGTTATTTGTAGGTTTGGGTACATATTTGGCCTTCAGTACAACTTATCATCCATAGACAAATGGATAGATAGAGAGGGTCAATAGGATTTTGGAGGACATGTTGAGAATGTATGTTATGCATCAACAATGAAAGTGGGAAGAGTACCTTCCACTGGTAGAGTTTTATTACAACAATGGGTATCATGAGTCACTGAGGATGAGTTTGTTTGAGGCACTTTATGGGCAAAGTTGTAATACTCCCATCAGTTGGAGTGATCCAATGAACAAGTTGCTGATAAGACCAGACATGTTGGTAGAGATGGAACAGTAAATGTAGGCTATCAAGCAGAATCTAAAGGCAACACATGATAGACAAAAGAGTTATGCAGACCAACACAGGTTGTTTAAGGAATTTTAGGTTGGATAATATGTGTACTTGCACATCAAGACCAAGAAGCGATCCTTGAGGATTGGTTCATGTGCGAAGTTTGCACTGGTATTGCAAGCCTTTCAAGATCCTTAATAGGATTGGCCCAGTTTCCTACAGACTTGCACTGTCTTCGACAGTGAAAGTCCATGATGTTTTCCATGTTTTATTGCTTAAAATATATGTAAAGGATGTTGATCATGTGATTGATTGGTATTTATTGGAAGTGGATACAAAATGATAATTCTAGTCAGAACCTTAGTGCATTTTGTAGTGGAAACAACTCATGCTCCAAAACCAAGCAATCAAGGAAGTTAAAGTGTAGTGGAAGCACTTTGGGCTTGGTGAAGCTACATGGGAGATGGATGATCAGATGTAGGCTATGTATCCTTCATTATTTTCTGGTGACGTCAAATGAGTTTTGGTATATGTACATATTCATGTATGTTTGTTATTGTAAATACCACAACAAGGTGTGTTATAAAGCTCCAATAAGCGGTATGGTTGTTATGTTGTCACGTTTGTCATGTTGGTTTGATTTTCAACGGATTTCTTATTATAGATACTACATCAAGCTAGGTTATAAAGCTTTGTGGGCAGTATATTTTGGTTTTTAGTGGTCTTGCTAGTTGTATGTGTCATAGAACACTAAGGATGGTGTTCCCCTAAGGGGGAGGGGTCTGTAATAGCCCCAAGTTATAGTTCATGTAATAAATTTAATAAAGGAAAATTAAGACCAAGGTCACTTAACACTTATTCCAAGATGAATGTTGGGAAAAACATCCTAGTGGGTGTTCATTTGGTTTATTATGGCTAAGGAAAATTGGCAAAGGTAATGACAAAGGCATTAAAAAGGAAAAGTGGCTTTAATTGCTATTTTATTTATGAAAATAATGGCAAATAGGAGAAAAGGAAGGTGAAAGGTCACAGGTTGCATGTGATGAGGAAATTGAAGGAAAATAGAGGAAAATTAAAGAAAATAGAGGCCTCATTAATAAAAATTGCTATAAGGATCAATACACAACCATTTTGATAATTTTGGGTTGGAGTTCTCTCTCTATTCTCTCTCTCAAATCTTGCTCACTTAGAGCATTATTGGGGAACTCTAGCATTAGAGAAAGGAAGGCAAAGGAAGGAAAAGGAAGGACAAGAAAGAAAAGGGAAGCAAAGATCAAGCAAGGAAGAGTTAGATCAAGCGACTACAACGGAACTACTTGTAGGTATTGAGTTGCATGTATGATTTCCTTACTAGTTTTGGCATGCATGGTACATGCATGTGTGTATTTGGTTCTCTTGCTGTCATTGACATGGTTTTTTCTAGTTGTGATAGTGGTTTCTAGCCTTGCCTTTCCATTTTGAGATAGCCATGGTGCAATGGGGTTCTTTCATTTGGTTGAGTTGGATTATCAGATGGTTTTGGAACCAAGTGAGGTGGTCTCAGGAAAATTCATAAGTGCCTAGGAATCCCTTGACTGGTAATGGTAGGATAAATGGTAAATCTTGCGGGTGGAGAGAGGAAAATTCCTCAAGGTATTAGTGAAGAAATTCGAAGGAATCCAAGCTTGTTTATGGCCTAGTGATCCCTTGATCGGTTTTGGCAGGATTGCAGTAAAGCCTGGTAGTGTATGTTTATTGTTTGGCCTAGGAAATCCCTTGATCGATAATGGTGGGATTGTGGTAAAGCCTGGTTGTATAGATCAGGGTTTCAGGCTTATAAATCCCTTGACCGGTAATGGTGGGATACACGATAAATCCTAAGGAATCCCTGATTGTTTTGTTGCGAGTCCCACATTCATGCTTGGAATATGGCACGAGCATGATTAGCTAAAAGAAATATTTGGTTCAACCCAATCTATTTTCGGGTGGTACGTGGATGTCCCTGACTTGGTTGGATTTTTATTATGTTAATAAGATTTATTTTCCTCTTGTATTTTCATGAGTATTTATACTTTTTATTATATGGCTTTGATGGTTGTTCTACCATTTTTAGTATTTTGGTTATATGTTGGTTATAAGCATGGTTTTATGACAGAATTTAGTTATGGCTCTCATCATGTTTTGATTAGTAAATTAATGGTTAATGAATGCATGGCCTAATAGATTTTATTGTAGCTATTGTGAGAGGGCATGAAACCTTCTTGATGATTTTCAAATAAGTATAAGACCCCTATGTTCAGATATGCATTTATAACCTACAGATTACATGTTCTCAATGTGTTTGATAGAATGTATGTCATGTTTAGGCCTAGTTAGGTCAAGTTCTTATCTAATTTTTGCATTAATGGATTTGTCCTTGTGTCATCCATCATTCTGGAAAGTTTTATCAAGTTCTGGGCAAAGGTCTGGATCCTAGCCTTAACGAAGTGGCTCAGATCTCAGGATCGTAGGCACAAAATTGAGTAAATTAGACTACAATCACTAGGAGGTAGGTTTACCCATGTGACTGAAGGCTTACAATCTCTGTCTTTCCTTGTTATGCATGCTCTTGACAGCCTAGGTCAATAAAAAAGCAAGTTAAATCAAGATTATGGCACCTGAAGTGGTTGTTTAGCTCCTTGGGGTCCTGTAGCTCACGAGGAAGGTCAGTAAAGTTTTGGTTGGAAAATTCCACTTCCTTAACTGTATCTAGGAGTTTGAGTCATATCATAGTAACTCTTCATCGCATATTTACCCCAGTGGACCGGTGAAATTGGGTAAGTGTGGAAGGATGGTGTTAAATAACCCCCCCTCTCTCTGTGTGTGTATATATATATATATATATATATATATATATATTTCTTGGCCAAGATAAGTAAAAGGATAAAGCTATAATTAATTGTTTAGCATATTCATATGATTCTATATTTTGATGTATGGATACAAACAATAGACCATTTGCCATAGGAAATGATGTAATTTACAAATTAGTTACAGTTACAATGTTAATTCAACCTATAAGCAAAATAAAGATATTATACATATTTAAGCATCTGGGACCCACCCACAGATACTCCAATTTTCTAAATGTCTAGATAGATAACACTTTCAAGACATACGTCAATGGAGAAGTATATCAATCTAGTTAAGCAAACACAAATTGAAATAATACTTGATCAATAAAGAAATGTGATAATATACAATCTTCTATTTAAGATAAAAAAATCATCAAACAAAAGAAATTTCCATCTTTAAAATCTCATAAATTAAATTACAAAGGCATAAAGAAGATATCAATGAGACTATGGAACATAAAAAAAAAAAAAAATACAAGCAATATAAGTAATTCAACCAAGTCAATTAATTGTTAACAACATAAAACTAAGTATTCCAGAGTCATAAATTAACCAACATTTCTTTTCTCAAAGTTTCCCCTTTTGGATCCCTTTTAAAATTGAATCAAGGAGTTTATATAACCAAAATCCCTCAGCCTTACAATAAAATTGCCTTTGATTCATTCAGTTACAGAAAATAAAAATAATTTTTTCATGTTCAGGCCTTCTTGACCAATGAGAAAATTAACATAAGACATATGAGAGACAAGATTCCCATACATTATTATGAGTGAACACATGGTGGGTGAAAACATCTCAAATCGTATTGTCCAAGAGATATTCCATACCATCGCTGAAAATATATTAAGGTTAGATAATGTAATAATAAAATTGAAGTGGGGTTTCTATATAATCTACGATTCAGTAGCGACCCTTTTATTAAAATAGAAAACTAAATAAAACGAATATTACCTACATCACTTTTGAAACAAATTGACTATTTCCCAAAACTGGGTCCATTTATATCCAGGGAGATGGTAACCATGAATTTTAGATAATTTATCACAATATGAATATCATTAGACCTAGTTTTACCTTTACTAGAAGATTATTTTTGTTCATTTGACTTATCCTTTCTCTGGAACACATCCCTTAAATCATCATTTTCATAGACTAGTTGGCTAATTCTATGTTCAAGACGAGGAACAATGAACACATTATGTTGTTTCTAATACATATTTGCAATCAAATCATATGAGTGAGGGTTTCTAGAGGAAGCATCACCATAATTGATTGTATTTGAATGATTTGGAGAAATATCTTGAGAATGTGAATTATTTATTTTTAGAGATGGTTCACGACTATTTTCTAAGTCAACCAAAGGAACAGTTTCAGGAGGACATTTAAGCCTGTTTCTTTAATCCCTAACAATTTTTATTTGCAGTCATTTTACTTTTTCCATCTTCTACATCTGACCAGTTTCCTGCGTTGGATAACTAGCATTGTCTGAATAAATGGTTGGTGGCACTTGATATGTGTGAATTGATGTCAACTAGACTGGGATTGATATCAGAGGTAACAAATGTTGGCAGTGATGAGCATGTTGTTCAGGGAGAGTCCCATGGTTGCTGTAGCATTATGTAGAGAATAATCATAGTAGCAGGCTTAGTGGAGAAGCCATAAAATGATGATTATGATTGTTGGAAGTCCTAGAGTTTGGAGGAGATTATGTCTCAAGAGACCAACTTATTTTCTTCTGAAAGTGGCATAGTTAGATAGTGTTATAGAAGAGATTTCCAATGGTATTCTGAAGATTGGAAAAGGCCATATGGATTAGGAGTTACAATCGGTTGAAGTTTGGACATGGAAGAGATCATTCACTTGGAACTTAGGCAATTTTTTTAACTAAGGTTAGGCTTAGCTGTGTCATGCCTAATCGGAGGTTGGGTCGTGTAGTAGATTTTTCAAGAGAACAAATCCTCGACCCATGACCCTCGACCTATGTGGCACCAGCTCCAAGTCCTTAAATGGGTCTATTCAGGCCAATCAGAGGTTGGTAAGTGCAACAAGGTTTATCGAGAAGAAAAAATTCTCGACCCCCAACTCGTGACCTATGTCGGACCCCATACAAGAAAATAAGTGGTAGAATGTGATTGGCTCATGGTGATCTGTTGGAAGCAATGTGGTAGATGACATTAGCATGATGTGGTAGTACAGAGGACTTGTGGTCGGACAATTCAACATTTTTGGGTAGCCTAATGGGCCAAATATAGGTGACATGTGTCACTATACATAAGGTGCCATGTGGCCTAGATGATGTCAAAATGAAATAAGTTGATGATGTGGCAGAACCACAAGTTTGTGCTAAGCGGTTGTTTCATGAAAATATTCCCTTGTATTTAGTTTTCGGTGTTGAATGAATAAAATAGGCCAAAATAGCGAAAAAGGACCCTAATCAGGCCTACGGGCAATTCGGGGGTTGAGGCCTCCTGCCTAGTCATAACATTGTGTTAAAATATGTAACTAGGTTCTGTCTTCATAAACATATTTGCATCACAATGAAATGTACTTATCAAAAGAATGAAGAAAATATTATTATTATTATTATTATTATTATGACTTATTAAAGCATGGATTTCATGATTAGGTCATATTGCTTTAGGTAAAAGTCCCCATTAAGGACTTCTAGGATTTATTCTGAGTCATTAGAGTCAGTTTCCATTAAAAGAGACCCTTCTTGGGCTTTTGAATCATGTAAAAAGAATTAATATCGAGTCAAATATGCTATTTGTCCCCTCCACACCAAGTTGGCATCAAGGAGATCAATTCAACCTCAAGAAGGATAATTCGACCTCACTGGAAGGACATATATACAAGGCAGTTTGAATTCATTTGGAGCAATTCGCTCTCTCTCATATAGTTAGATATCTAGAATCTGAAAGTTGGGAAGTGCAAAGTTGGAAAAGAGATGGAAGGATGCTGGAAAGGAATGCAAGATTTTGGAGGAAGATAGACGACACCAGGATTGAAATTTTGGGTCATCTATCTCTCACTTCTAAGGAGTATTAAGGGAGATAAAAAATTTCTTCGTCTAGTTGAAGCTATTACTACTACTACTACTGTGTTGAAGTTACTACTACAAGTTGATTGTGCTAGGTCGAATTTTCTTTTGAAGAGTTATCATATACAAGAAGGATTGAGGGATGACTTGGTGTGGAGGAAGTCTTTTTATAGGTCGAGAGCCTTGGACTATCTCGAGAAACTATTGAAGGAAGAATTGTTGACTGGGTTTTCCCCTAGTTAAGGATTTTTCCGTGGTTGTCCACCTACATCTGTTGTTCTTGTGCTATTGTTTTTGTAATTCCTTGATGGAATAAAATATATAATAAGAAAATAAAGATAAAAAAATCACAAGTAATTATCTATGTAAGAAAATAATTCTTCCTTTTTGATTTTCTAACATGGTTTCAGAGCTAAGGTGGAGAAGGAAAAAGGTATTTTTGAGAATCTACTAGAAGGATTTTTAATGATTGATCAAGGGATCATATAAGAAGCTCATATAAGGGAAAAAAATCACTATCTTCAAGGACAATGTCTAACACAATAAATAGTGAGAACAAATTGGAATGAACATCAAATTATAGGGCATGGAAGAAGAGAATTGACCTCATTCTTGAAAAGAACAAGGTCTTGGATTTGGTCAAAGGAAAGGTGAAGAAACCTACCAAAGAATCTAATGATGTAGACAAACTGAAGTTTAGAGAGTAAGAAATATTGGCTATGAGTCTAATGGCAGAAAAAACAAAGGATAATCTTGTCCCATACATTTCCAATATAGACAATGCTCAAGAAATGTATGAAGCCTTATCAAAATTGTTCACTATCAAGAACATCAGTCAAGTAGCAAGTTTGAAGAATTAATTAAGAACTACAAAAATGACAAAGGATGACACTGTGGCTTCCTTATTTGTAAGGATATCTAGAATTAGAGATGAAATTCAAGCCACATATGAAATTTTACCAGAAAAGGAGCTAGTAATCACTGCATTATTGTGATTTCCACCTACTTGGAGTTCTTTTTCTTAAGGTCTCAACAGCTGAAAATAAGCTCCTACCTTTGAGCAATTATGGAATGCTTGCACCCAAGTAGAAATGAGAATTTCATTAGTATCCAACAATTAAGAAGAAAATGTTTCAAATGCATACTCCACTTCTCACAAGAAAGGGAACTTCAAGAAGTCAAAAGGGCCAAGAAGGAAGGTTGATATGTCCAAGATAAAATGCTACCAATGTCACAAAATGAGTCACTATAGAATTAACCAACCTAACAATCTAAAGAAAAAGAAAAGAAACAGAGACCAAGCCAATGTTTCTTAAGAATGGTTTCCAAAGAAGAATAAGCCTGAAGATATGGATATAAAGGACTTACACTACTAAGTCCTTTGATCTAAGCCTTAGTTATTTTCATTGTTTGATTTCTAGTATTTGCAGGTTTAACATATTTTTGGAAAAACATTTTTGATTTTTTTTATAAGGTTATAGATTTCCCTCAAGCTTGGATGGAGCCCTCACCAACCTCCAAACATAAATATATTATTACCTTTTTCATTTTTATTTTACCTTACTTATCTAGTTTTGCTTACATTAAATACTAATCACATTTCTATTTGTATTTTCCTTTTGTATGACAAATTGTTGAAGACTCAAGGATTATGAAAGAAGGTTTCACAAGACAAAGAATTGGAATTACAATGTTTGTTAAGAAACAAAGGTATGTCTTAAACTATAAGTTTTTGCTTCATGGTATTCATTCTTGATCAACTATTACTAACATCATTGTGTCTATCTTTCTTGAATCTTAAATATTCTTGATTAGGTGATTCATCGTTAGATAAATCTACCCTCATATCTTTGATTACTCTTGTGGAACCCTATAAAGGTTATTTGTGAAAACCCTAACTTAAGGGTATGTTAATGATAATGTGTGAAACCCTAGCCTACTGAGGGTTATTGTTGAAGTCAAAAGAAAATATTTGATGCTTTTATGATTTCATGTTTGGGGTTTTGGTATGGTTATGGTCACCCTAACTTATTAGGGTTGGATAGTGATGTCTGAAATCTCAAACCCATGAAGTATTGATAAATTAGGGTTTTCTATGTTTTGTATTGAAACCCTAGATCATTATGGTTTAGTGGGGTTTGTAAAAAATACCCTTATTTTAGATAATGACCTAGGAATGAAATCCTAGGTATATGTGTTTATCTAATCAAAACCCTAGTCTGATCAAGTTTGTCTAACTTTAATATGTTGATATTTGTGTCATTAGGTTTTGCCAACTAACACATGTTATGATATGCTTGTGCATGACGATGGAATCCTATATATATGATTTGGAACCAAGCCCTAGTCAAAGTTCGATTCTAGGATGATAGTATTTATGAATTTTAGGGTTTTGTAACTAAACCTTAGTAGAAGTTAAAATCTCTAATATATGGTGACAATGTGATAGTCTGGGATTTATGAAATGTTGATAAAATCTGAAATTTTATTGTGGTTGTTGAGAATTAGTAAAATATAGGGTTTACAACAAATCCTAGTGGAAGCTAGTTATGTTGATACTTTGAGCTATGATTGGTTTTGATTGTTAAAGCTCATGAAATCTAGGGTTTCACACTAAATCCTAGTAGGAAGTCTAATATATGAATTCTAAAGTTGTTAGATACATTGTAGATCTATACTAGTTTGAATTTCTTCTAGGGTTTGCAACATGTTGTAGTAGGGTATGTCTTACCTCTGGAAGCAACATTGAAACCCTAGATGTAATGAAGGTTGTTATATTTCAAGTCTTGATGATATGGTCTAGGGTTTATGAAAAAACCCCTAGCAAGAAGTTGAAGAGTATGTGTCTCTTGCTTGTAACTAAGTGATGGTATCTGATGTATAAATTTGAATGCTTCCATTATTATATGATTTTGATATGGTTAACTTCATGCTTCTATAGATTTGGTTGTACTTGTTATCTAAGTAGTGAAGGTACACAATCTTCAAGATGGTGAAGATGCTCGTAAAGTAAAAGCATGATGAAGAAAGTTATAATGGTCATGATAACTCTGATGAGAAGGGTGGAAGCCATAAAATATTCTCTGATGTTGTAGAAAAGAAGTTGATCCCCCTAAGTTAAGAGGGATATTGGATGAAAAGAATCCCCCTAAGTTAAGAGGGAGGGCATATAATAGTCATATTTAACACCTTGAAAGAAGAAAATTGGGGAATGTATTTTGAGGGGCTGTTGAAATAAGAAAAGTTGGATCTATGTAGAATATGTTTTTGCATGTGAAGTAGGAAAAAATTTTTATGATTAAGGAATCTTTTGTCAAGATTTGTTTGAAAGTCCTACTATGATAAATTGAGAAGAAAAACCTAGTTTTCTGAAAGACCCCGGAGGTTTGTGTTTACTTACATACATTTGAAAGTTTACTAGTAATTGGGGTTGTGTTTGTATAGGTAAGTCTCTATGAGGTTTTATAGCATGCAGGTTACATGAGAGATATTTTTTACCGATTAGAATAATCAGGAGTGTTTAGGCTTTGTGTGCAAGACACATTACCTAGGAGGACATCTGGTCGACACTTTGTGTTGATGTCTAGTTCCCAAGGTAGGGAGGGTGGCATTGGTGATGGAACTCTGACCTTCGGTGTGCACCTAGATCCCTGGGTTGATGGTTAGCAAGTAAGCTTGATGGTACCTAGCGAGGCTGAAAGCTTTAGTCCATCTTAGTCCCACCTGGATAGATTTCCTTGGTCAGGAATCTAGTCCATGGCATTGAGGTGCCTAAATTATTCATGGTTCATGTGTTCTTAGAAATTCCTTGTACTTGTACATATGAATACCTCCCTGGTTAAGAGGGAGTGTTGAAATATGTAACTAGGTTTGATCTTCATAAATGAATTTGAGTCACAATGAAATGTACCTATCAAAAGAATGAAGAAAATATCATTATTATTATGGCTTATTAAAGCAAGAGTTTCATGCTTGGGTCATCTTGTTTTAGATCAAAGTCCCCATTAAGGACTTCTAGGGTTTATTCTGAGTCATTAGAGTCAGTGTCCATTAAAAGAGACCCTTCTTGGGATTTTGAATCATGTAAAAAGAATTAGTATTGAGTGAAATATGCTATTTGTCCCCTCCACACTAAGTCAGCCTCAAGGAAGCCTGACCGTAGCTATGGGTTGAGTTACTGGTCCTGGAAGTCAGGTTCGAACAAATGCTTTGGAGACCAAGAAGGCTTGGGTAAAGACCAATTTGGTGATGGTTTTCTGATGTCTGATCATGAGGTGGAATCATTGTTTGATGGGTTGAGGTGTTTTGGCCTTTGGAAGCCCTAGATGGTTTTGATTGATTTTTTTTATGAGATCCCACATTCATTATTAGAATATGGCATGAGGGTGAATGCCTGAAGAGAGATTTGGCTCAGCCATTCTACAGTTGGGTGGAATGTGGAAGTCCCATCCAGGGTTTGGATTTTGCATCATCAATATGAGATTATTTCTCCTTAAATTTCTATGAGTATTATATTGGTTTATATGTGGATCATATTGTCGTGATTTCATTGGTATTTTTGTTGCTATTATGTTGGTTACATATATGTTTTATGACAGAAGCTATGTATGGATCTCATCATGTTTTTACTGGTAAATGAATGAACAATGTATCTATGACCTAATGGATGAAATGGAAGTTGATGTGTCGAGGCATCAATGATTTTTATCGATTCTTAGCTAAGTATGAGACCCCTATACTTAGATATGTTATTTACACTTGTAGATTACATATTCGTGATATGTTTTATGAAATGCCTATCATGGCTAGTAGGGGTCCATTCAAGGTCTTATTAAAATAATTACATTAGTACTATTATTTCCATGTTATCTTACTATTATGAAGGTGTCATTCAATTATGGGCAATGACATGGCCTCTGGGCTTGAAAATGTTCTTAAATCCCAAGGATGGTCACACAGAACCGAGAAAAACAGTCTATGGACGTTGGCTTGTCGGCATGTGAGAGCGTCCAGAGTTCCCTAGATGTTGGCATGCCCATAGCATGAGAGAATCCAAAGGTCAAGTGGTCCAAAATCTCAGTGGGACCTAGGGTTTGCTTGGAAAAAAGGTTGGGTTGGTTCCTGAGGGTCCTAATGTTGATGTTGAATGTATGTATGGTGTGTTTCTGTTAGTTCCACTTCCTTGATGTGGCTTAGGAGGTCAAATCATATCATAGTGGCCTCTCGTCACATGTTTACCCCAGTTGGTCAGTTTATTGGGTAGATGTGGGAGGAGGGTTTTATAGAGTGGTATTAGAGCATGGTTCACCCTTTGGACTGGATGGGTTGCGTGTTAGTCATACATTAATGTCGGTTGCACATGTGTTCCTTATGCTTATAGTCCATGTGGTTGTTGCATTTTCATGGTGTTGATCATGGTTGTAGTGACGTCACCATGTAAAGGTTGATGTTGTTTTTGTGGAATGTGTTGTCATGAGTGTATGGTTGTATATGCATCTTTTATGCATGTCGGTGTCTATTGTTTTTATGCATACATTTTCATGGTGAAGGTTGTTGTGCAAAAGGTCATTGTATGCAATTAGGTCATCATGATGCTATTGGTATGTTATGAAGCTAATGTGTTGGCTGAGATAAAGCAGGAGATGCAGATCATCAAAGTGAAGTTGCAACATTGGACCTCGAGGCAAGAGCATGTCATCATACAAGTTTGTACGTTGGGTATGCAGGTATGTAGGTTAAGGATTGTTATATGCATTATGATTATGTGTATGCCTTTCATTCTATTGATGTTATGGTTACATTAATGATATATGTTAGTTTATTAGTGTAGTCATATGCACATATGTAGGATAGTCATGAATGATAGTAACCTATGGTGGTATGCATTGCTATTGTTGTTTTAGGTTAGATAACTTGATGATTATGTTATATGTTGTTGATGAGCAGGATATATAACTTGTTGTTGTTATATGCTAGTAACTTGATGATTAGGGCTATTGCACTAATATCTTGATGTTATATGTATCATACTAAGTTGGACTGGTGTATAAAATGGTTAGGGTTATGACATTCATGTATGAGTTAATATGATTGATATTATGCCATGCTAATCTAGAATGAATGTGCAGATGTGATTATTATGTATGAATGATAATTGTTTATGACTTTATGATGTGAACACGTTAGCGAGTGACTATTATGGATATCATGACCTTATTTATGTTTGATATGATGTGTTGTAAATTTATATCATGCTAACTAGATTGATTATGTAGACAAGATAGCCTCCCCTAAGATGCATTAAGATATGAGTTGTCTTATGTAATCTATTGGATGATTTAGTGTTTCATTATGTCATCTAGTTGATTTATTTAACATGGTATGCTTGAAATTTGGTTGAATGTTTGATGGATTGAATAATATGAGTATGTGTTCAAATGATCTTGTTTTAAGATGATTATACTAACACATATGTGTTGAGACAATTGATATGTACTTAAGTGTAAGTAGGTGGTAGTTGTAACATTATATCTAGAGACTATGATTTCACTATGGATTATGACATGATTGTTAGTCTTGGTAAAGGTTGATTTCAAATTGATAGATATGATTGTCTAGATATGGAACATGTGGTTGACATGCGTGAGCAATTGCAGGAAACATACTTGGTATTAACATGACAAGATAATAGTTGATGTGTTTATATAACTAACAGTTGGGTGATGTGATAGTACTTAGTAATCCTTGATTGCAACAAGGTAAAATGGTAACAGAAAAGAATTGGGAAAGAATTCCTTTGGCTATGTTTGGAAACCCTAATTCCAAACGAATGAGTTCTTTGCATACAAGAAGTATTCTTAACCTTAATATTGTCTGACATTATGTGGATATGTGCTAGATTCATGAACATGTCCTTGACATGTATATTAGCTAGTCTCTAGTTACAGGTGGATCTGTCAAGGGAATTAGAGTTCCTTGAGAGATGGCACGGTTGTGTTTAGTTGTAAGAAACGTGCTTGGCACAATAAGGTAAGGTAACCAATGTATTGTTATGTTTGTTTAACCATTGACAGTTATGTATTGATGGAAGTATGATGTACGAGATTGCATTGAAAAGAAATTTCCATGGAATCTTGAAGAAGGCTCAAGTTGAGCTTTCCCTTGGAAGCACTGGGAACCATGGGGATTGCATCATGGTGTCTTTTGTTAGTCTTGTGCTTTTGGTATTTTGTGATTTTCTTGCACCTGATTTGCAGTTTTGTTATGTCTAGTGGATGATCATGCCACTTTGTTTGTGGTGTCGTATTGTTACTGGTTTTCATGGTTTTCTTCTTGCTTGTTTCTTGTGCTTGCCTTTTAATTTTTTGGTATTGGGAACTGGTTGGGAAAGAGGAAAGTTAGTGGAGCTCAGAGAGAGCTAAATGAAATCTAGTAGGCAATGCAAGACTCAGATGAAGTTGGTGCATGTATAAAGGAAGTTGAAGGAAAGAATATGATAACTAGTTGGATTGGTTAGGTCCATTGTTGTAAATGGACAATGGCAGGGTCATCACGGATCATGATTATTTTATGCTAATGTTTATATGTACATATGTATGTATATATGTCGTTGAATGACTAGATCATTACTATTTTATGTTGATGTTTATATGTATGTATTTGTATGCATGCATATCGTTTTATGACAAGATCATGATTGTTAATGCTAATGTTTATATATATATGTGTGTGTGTGCCACTGTCTGACAGGGTTTTCAGGGATCATTCTTGTGGAGGAATGATTGCTTATGCAGGTGAATCACATGAAGAGGTATCTGGCTATGAGGAATCAAGTGGGAAGAGGAGTCATGACAAATATATGAGGTCAGTATCACATGGATATGAATTGATACTGTATGCTTGTATTATGCTTATGTTTATGTTATGGACATGCTATACCGAGGTATGCATCAATGAAATGAAAGAAATTTGGTCCATGGCATGCTAGGATAAAAGCATGGATGACGGAGAGACACTAGAAGCAAGGTTGCCTGGCAGAGATAGTGTGGTTTTGGATGTGTGTTACTATTGTTGTGCATATGTTGTATATGTCATACATGTTGCATCTGTGATGTTGTGCACATGTGGTGTTGTGCATATATAGTGTGTGTACATGTTGTTTATGTAATGTTGTGTGCAGGGTGGTACAGATAGTGTTTTGTGAATGTTTCATATGTAGTGCTGGATATAGATGGTGCTATGTACATGTTGGATACGCATTGTTGTGTACATATTGTACTATGCACATGATGGATATGCGGTGTTGTGTGCATATGGTGTTGTGTGTATGTTGGATATGTAGTGTTGTGTATATAGGGTGCTATGTACATGTTGTATATGTAATAATATGTACACATGGTGTTGTGTGCATGTTGTACATATGGTGCTATGTACATATGATGTTTTTTGCATGATTGTACAAGTGGTGCTGCGAGCTTGTGGTGATGTGTACATGTTGTACATATGGTGATGTGTGCAGGTGGTGTTGTGTACATGTTGTGTATATGGTATTGTGTACACGTGGTGTCACGTATATTCGTGCATGTGGTGTTGTGTACATCTCGCATTGTGTACACATTGTACATGGGTATGATGTACATGTGGCATTGTGTACACATTGTGCAGGTGCTGCCATGTACATGTGATTTTGTTTACACATTGTGCAGGTGGTGCTGTGTATAGGTGGTACTGTGTACATGTTGTACATGTGGTATTATGTGCATGTCGTACATGCTATGTTGTGTACATGCGATACTATGTATGTGCATTTCGTAGTCGGGGTATCGTGACATGTGTACTCGTTGTGTTGTACTTTGTGTAGTAGATGTATTGTGTTGTGTTGTATGCCAGGTGTAGGTACATGTATTGTGTGGTGTTGTACATTGAGTATAGATGTATTGTGTTTTGTTGTACTCTAGGTGTAGGTACATGTATTGTGTGGCATTGTACATCGAGTATAGATGGATGTATTTTGTTTTACATCAGGTGTAGGTGTAGGTACGTGTTGTGTTATACATTAGGTATAGGTGTACATATGTGTTGTGTTGTACCCTAGGTGTAGGTGTATGTATGTGTTTTGTTGTACCCTGGGTGTAGGTGTATGAGTTGTAGGTCATGTGTAGGTGCATGTATTACATGTTGTTGTATGTCATGTGTGGGTGTATGAGTGTGATGCACACTATGTGTATGTGCACATGATTGATGAGAAAGCATTGGGAGTTTGTCGGTTGTGGAAACTGATCCAGAGTGTGTACAGAATAAGGACAAAGGTAGAAGCTAAGAATTGATTAAAGGATAAGTATCGTTATTTCATTTCATTTTTATTATGCATATGATTTATGATTTTGGTCTATGATGATTTCATGTGATATATGATTCTGGTTTATGATGGTTACATGTGATTTATGATTTTGATTTATGATGCTTGTGTTTTGAGCTAACCTAATGTGATGTGTTTATACATGATGATTTGGTCAAAGATGCTAGTTTGACATGTTGTGACAGGAAGTGAAAATGATATTTAGTGTACCTTATTGATGAGCTACCAACGAGGTATGATTTGAATTTATTTCAATTTATTTTGAATCTAATGAAAATTATGTGCTTGGTACAAGAATGCATGAATATGCCTGGTTGGGTGGTTGAAACTGAATACAAGAATTAGCAACAGCAGTGAAAGAAATTAGAACATGCAACAATATGTTGGTAAAGTATTCAGGAGCAGGGCCATTGTAAGACACTAGTACCCAATAGTGTCCATTGATTTCCATGAGCATGCTATTATCGGTCTAATGGTTTTGAGGCAGGGATATGACTTGGTTTTTGTATCTTCCGATGTGAGGAAGCCTTGCCAAAGGATGGACTACTCGGGATGGGGGTTCCAGTGGAACTTGGAAGGTGTGTGATTGCATGAAAGGGGGTGACCAGATTTCCCAAGGGACTATGTAGTAGAGAAGGGAAGGCTAGGGATGTATTTATTTTTGGTGATTAGCATTGATAGATGGAATAATATGCACATTAAGAGTACCTTGGAACAATGAGTCGGTAACTGTTCACTGAGAGGACAAGTGGCACAGGATTATAGCATTGGACAATGGATGCATATTTCACTTTGACAGTGGATTTTGGACTTCCTGGGAATGAGGTGAATCCTGGTATTACTTTGAGGGTGGAGGTGTGAGCCTTTGGATTCCCTTGTTGCGGATGCAGGCATTGTATCCTTTTATTTGTTGGTTGAGAAATGTGCATATGTGTGTAATATTGTAAATACTGTATCGAGCTGGATTTATAAAGCTCCATAGACAGTATGATTATTTTTTGGGTGAAGCAAATGTTTATGTGTGTATATGTGGTTATTATTGTAATTATCGTAATGAGATGTTTTATAAATCTCCAGTAAACGGTATGTTTGTCATGTTTTAGTAGATGTTCATTGTAAATATTGCAACGAGCCGTGTTAAGCTCCATGGGTAGTATTTTTTGTTTTCAACAGTTTTGTTGGTTATAGGTGTCATTGAAAAACGAGGACGGTGTTCCCCTAAGGGGGAGGGTTTTGTAACACCCTTGGTTAAAAATCCATGTAAAAATATATAAGGCCATGGTGATGGGACATGTATTCCAAGCCTAATGATGGGGAAAAAATCCTAGTGGGCGTTCATTCGTTTTATTATGGCTAAGGAAATTGACAAAGGAAATGGCTAAGGCTTTAGAAAGGAAAATGACATTTATTGGAATTTTATTTATATGGAAATTAGGAGAAAAGGGAGATGGAAGGTCACATGTTGCATGTGAGGAGGAAAATGAAGGAAAATAATCGAAAATGAAGGACAAAATTGGAAAATGAAGAAAATAGAGGCCTCATTCATAAAAAGGCTTATGAGGATCAGTGGGCAAGGCTTGGTCAATGTAATTTTGGTCAGTTTAGTTTTGGTGGAGCTCTCTTCTATTCTCTCTCTCTGATACTCTTGGACACTCAGATTTTTCTTGGAGCACTCTTGGAAAGTGTGGTATACTTGGGGTTTTAGAGTAAGAAGGCAGAGGAAGAGAAGGAAAGTGTAAGAGGACATTGGGATCATCAACTATAACAATTTTGCTTGTAGGTACTGAGTTGCATGTATGTTTTCATCACTAGTTTTAGCATGCATGGATCATGCATGTGGATTTTTGGTCATATTCTATCACTGGCATGGAGGATTGCCTGGATTGAAAGTGGATTTCCTAGCCTTGCCATTTCCTAAATTTCCATGGTGTTGTGGGTTCATTTCTTTGTTTTTTGTGGTTGGTTCTCATGTTTCCTTTAGCTTGGGTTGAGTTATTAGTTCCTAGAGCCTTGATTGGAAAAAATCTCTAGAATCCCAGTGGCAGCTGCGGGTTGAGTTACTAGTCGTAGAAGCCTTGATTAGACAAACGCTATGGAAGGTCGACGACAGCTGTGGGTTGAGTTACTTGTCCTGGAAGCTAGGTTAGAACAAATGCTCTAGAGCCCTGGAAGGCTTGGGTAGAGACCAATCTGGTGATGGTTTTGTGATGTTTGACCGTGAAGTGGAATCACTATTTGATGGGTTGAGGTGGTTTGGCCTCTAGAAGAACTAGATGGTTTTGATTGATGTGTTTTATGAGATCCCACATTCATTCTTGGAATATGGCACAGGGGTGAATGGTTAAAGAGAGATTTGGCTCAACCATTCTATGGTCAGGTGAAACGTGGAAGTCCCATCCCGGGTTTGGATTTTGCATCATCAATATGAGGTTATTTATCCTTGTATTTCTATGAGTATTATACTGGTTTATATGTGGATCATATGGCTATGATTTCATTAGTATTTATGTTTCTATTATGCTGGTTGTATATATGTTTTATGACATAAGCTATGTATGACTCTCCTAATTTTTTTACTGGTAAATGAATGTGAAATGTATCTATTACTTAATGGATGAAATGGAAATTGATGTTTTGAGTCATCAATGCTTCTTAGTGATTCTCAGCTAAGTATGAGACCCCTATGCTCAGATATGTTATTTACACATGTAGATTACATATTCGTGATATGTTTGACAAAATGCCTATCATGGCTAGTAGGGGTCCAATCAAGCTCTTATTCAAGTAATTGGATTCGTATTGTTATTTCCATGTTATCTTACTATTCTGAAGGTGTCATTCAATTCTGGGCAGTGACCTAGGCTCTGGACTTGAAAATGTGACTTAAATCCTGGGGACACTGGCACAAAACTAAGAAAAATATTCCATGGGCATTGGCTTGTAGGCCTGTGAGAGCATCGAGAGGTCCCTGTACGTTGACATGCCCATAGCATGAGAGCATCCATAGGTCAAGTGGTCCAAAATATTAGTGGGACCCAGCGGTTGGTTGGCAGAAAGGTTGGATTGGTTCCTGAGGGTCCTAATGCTGATGTTGAATGTTTGTATGGTGTGTTTTTGTTGGATCCATTTCCTTAATGTGGCTTAGGAGGTCGAATCTTATGATATTTGCCTCTCGTCACATGTTTACCCCAGTTGGCCAGTTGCTTGGGTAGATGTTGGAGGAGGGTGTTACATATTTCTAGGTCGAAGTTTCTTTTGAAGAGTTATCATCTACAAGAAGGATTGAGGGCTGACTTGGTGTGGAGGAAGCCTTTTTCTAGGTCAAGATTCTTGGAATATCTTGAGAAACTATTGAAGGAAGAATTGTTGTCTGGTTTTTCCCCTAGATAGGGGTTTTTCCCTGTATATCTACCTTCATCTGTTGTTCTTGTGCTATTTTTTGGTAATTACTTGATGGCCTAAAATATAGAAGAAGATCATAAATATCAAATAATCATAAGTAATTATCTATATAAGAAAATATTTATGTCTTTCTAATTTTATAACACATCAGATGAATTTTTTTTTGCATAACAGATGAAGTGCGTCGACCCACGAACTTCCAACCTCCCAACCAACATTGAAAGGTGTGCCCATGAATTAGTTTCATATGGTCTTCCTATGATTATTGTTGACTTCATTAACTGTGGCAAAGGATCATAGTTGGTGCTAGAATTAATCGTGACTGCGAAAAACAAAGACAAGGCATCAAGGACCTCGACTTGCAGAGAAAATTTAATGGGCCTAGTTCAAGTGGAAAACTAGCTTTCCCCGATATTTCATGTATGCCATGAAGAATTAAATGAAAAAAAAGACGGCTGTGTGCATAAGATCTTGACTTGAAGCAGGAAAGAAATGCCTAAGGTACGAAGAGACAACAAGTGGTTTTTGTTTTACCATTGATCATTTAATTTTTGAACTCCCCCCCTTAAGGTGTATGAGAGTTTCTCTTGTTAAATTCTTTAGACAACTTTATCTTTACCTTTGTCTTGAGTAGATTGTAAGAATTATGCAGCTTCTTTACTTCTATATTCCATCTCCAAGAGTTTATCCATCCATAATTACTATGTCATTTTAATCTTCTTCTACATTCCACAGTTCTCTGGTGGATGATTTGTCTTCCCACAATGAAGACAATGATGGAGGTAAAACCATTTACTCTCTGTATGTCCATTTCTTTTACAATGGTTACACTTAAAAAGATTCTAGGTATTTTCTAGAAAACCCGCACTTACAAACTGAATTGGTTTTGAGGAATATAGAATATAAAAACTATTTTCTTTGGTGTATCCTGAGCCATGTCGATCTTTGTTGAATGAAATTTCTTCCCAAGGTCTGATCACCATCTTGGAAAGACCATTTTCTTGTTGTTCTTCACACCTGCTACCGCTGATGATATTTTGTGCTTGGTTCATTAACTCATTTGTACCACACTAAGCATCAATCATTTTTATTAACAATTCATCTGTATTCAATGTTGCATAAAACTTTTCAATTAGATATTTAGTACAACTAGTTGCATCATTTTTATTCAGTAGCACAACTTGTTGGAGGAGATCATCTGTGTCACAACTTTCATCAACCTGGTGGATGAGATCATTAGCGTCACAACTTTCATCAACACGCTAAATAAGGTCATCTGTTTCACAAATTGCATTTGTTGTTTGGATGAGGTCTTTTGTGTCACAGACAACATCTATCTTTTATGTACATTTGCATCAAGTAGATCTTGTTTTTGCCTCAATTTTATTTGGAGTGCATTAATCAATTATTCTTTCATATCTAGTTCATTTTGAAGATCTTTTGTTGCTTCTAATGTGCTAGTCATTTGATTAATCATGTTTTTATTTTTCTTTATCTTCCACTCAAGTACTTCGATTTTGTTGTTCAATTCATGATTGTACTCTTGTCATTCTTTAATTTCTAGCTCTGCACTTTGAAGACGTTTTCCTTCTTTACCCATTTTGGTCTTTAACACACTCATTTGTATTTGCTCACTTGATTATGACGCTCGCTAGATTATGTGACCTTAAGATGTCAGCTACTACCGATAATGCACCCTAAAGTTCAATTACAAGCTTTGAATTTAATTATTCAACTCATCCTCTCTCAAAGTAAAATATTACTTCCAATTACAACAATGACCTTCCCTTAAAAAATCACTTATCACCCCAAATATTATAAATCACCTATGACTTCAAATATTAAAAAAATAAAAAAAATAAACTTATCACTCCAAATATTAAAAAATAAATAAATAAATAAACTTATCACTCTAAAAAAAATACTTATCACTCTCGAGATATTACAAAATATACTCATTTCTCCAACAAACAAACCCAAAAAAAAAAAAATTAATACACATTATCACTCCATTACAAAAGCTTTACTTTATTACCTCTCTTTTAAACTTCCATTAAAAAATAATTTTATGAATTTTCTAAAATCACTTTATAAAAAAGTGAGTTGACATTTCAAATGTGCATCTAAAAACTATAAAGCACACACCATCTATAAAGCACACACCATCATATGAGTATGCATGTAATTGTTTGAGAGATCACGCAAATAATTCGTTGGAAAGACTTTTCAACGACCAACACAAAAACTTTTCATTGCAGGTACTCCACGCAAAGATGCTGTCAACGCTCTACACGTTGCACACAAAAAACGACTTTCTCTGAGGATAATCAACGCTCTCCTCAATGCATCTTCTTGACGTTGGTTTCTGCAGGTGGATTCCTTAGGCTTCACGCTGCTGGCCACTCCATGCAGGTTTTGGAATCCACATAGATCCTTTAAAGATGCTTCCTCGCTTGGAAGTCACAGATTGATGGTGGTTTTTCCTCCATTCCAGCACATTCCAGAGTCATTAAATATTTAGAAAACGTTTTCGAAAGCGTAATTGGAGAATCTGCAACCTCTTTTTTGATGATTCTGAAACCGTTCCTTCAAACACTTGTTGGAGAGATCAATTACACGTTGCAGCCATAGATTTCAACGTATCCATTCATCAATGCAGCTCTTCCTTCATGAAAAGAATAGTTCCATGCAGTCACTAACGATAGCTATTCAACAAGACAATCCTCCGCACAAACTAAGAAAACAGGACAACCAATTCCGCGGAACATCGACTCCTTCACATGAGGACAACATTCCCACAATAAACAACCACTTCTCTGTTGATCGATTTTCCTTCCACGACAGTGACTCCCTTCCTAATGCTGGCGACAATAGAGACAACCAGGATCGATTCCAACAATGGTATCTTTTGTCCACAATATCGACTCTTCAACAACGATTAGACCAACACGTTGCAATAACGATCTATCTCTAGTGGTAGGCAAACCTCCCTTCTGAAAACGACTTTCTCTGCTCGGCTACTCCAAATCTCGTTGTGGCTCTATTTCTCTATGCAACAATGATCTACACTGGGATTTTGTGTTAAATGGGCTGTATGGATTATCAACTCCATGAATTTTATTTTACGCAGTTACCTTCTGCTCCAATGTACAACATCTCTCTCGCCTTTCAATTAAAACCCAATACCTCTCAACAATGATCGCACACGTAGAAAACAGTGATTTACATACACATTCACGCTCATGACGGGAATCCACAGCTTTCCATGGTTGGACCTGGGACTCTGGAGGCTCGGCTCGCTCCTCCTAGATCTATAAGCCCTACGGCATTTTAGATTCTATGGCTCTACACCTTGGAACAGCTTAGTTAGATCCTGTCTGTAGAAGCGAAAGAACGAGCTACAACCCTTCTTTACATATACGACTAATCAATCTCTTTTCTTGGCCTTGGCCATGTCTTTACTCTAAACCATGTCCCTCATGTCTCCCAGGTAATGCCATGTTTTTGCCAAATAAAAGAAGTCAAAATACTACCACTGAATCGAGAAACCTACCTCCCTTAATAAGGTAAGTACTAAAGTACCCGACCTAACCCATAAAGTCTGGATTCCGATATAAGCATGCTGGATTGTTAAGGAGAGGATGCGTTACAATTTCACTTGAGCTATGATACCAATTGAAAATAATTAAATGAAAACAAAATAGTACAAGGAGACAAGAAACTCAAGATTGGCCGAAAAGATTTTTAAGCCTGATTGTATATTCACAAATAATGATGATACATCATTCTCTCATACATGAGGCCTTGTATTATAGAATTGAGGTTCTCATAAAAAAAATTACCAATTTGGTTAATGGGTTGAACTTTCTCCACAATATCTCCACAAATATTTTAGTTGATTTTTTGTGATCTCCATCCATAAATTTTTACGTTATCTTTATCTTTGGTCATAAGTGTACTTCTAGATTTGGTCTATTTTCATGATTAATAATTTCATAATTTCATTATTTTGTGAATACTTGGACTTATTGATTTTTTATGTGAGTATGAGGGTAACATTTCTCTAAGATCATTTTGTAAACATTGGAGTGCATAATTTAACTCTCAACATAGGAAATCACTCATATGTCCATCCTCAACATTAAATCAATTGTCAAACACATGTTACAATAGCACGAAAGATTATTGTTGTTTGGGTTCAATTTGGCTGAGAATTTATTCTCAGTATGTGAGACACTCAAGTGGACATTCTTTGCATTAATTGTAATGCAACTACAGTTGGATCTCATTCTTAGTGATTAATACAGTTACGATGGCCTCACACTCTGATGAAACAACAACACGGAGATCCATGTAGAAGTACACTTCCAAGCACTGTGTTATAGATAAAATAGAGACAACATCGATCACAACACAAGAGAGGAAAAAAAACAATGGAGAACAATTATGAAAAGTGGGGAATGTAGAATTGGTGAGGAAAGCAGAGTGTATATTTGTGGGTTTGTGACTAAGCTAAGTCTCATTGAGAGAACATGTATCATAGGATCGAGATCTGAGCTAGTTGAGCAGCAGAGAGCACAATTCGAAAGAGAATTGGAGAGATGAAAGAAAGGGATTGGTTGAGCAGAAAAGAACACAGTTCGAAGGAGAACTGCAGAGCTGAAAGAAAGTGAATGATACTGGAACAAACCATATTTGTATTTCTATGTATATGATTTTGCCTCTGTTTTCGGTTTGAAAATTATATGAAAAGTAGAACAGTAGCTAGAGCAATTAGTTTTTTGCATTCATAAGAGGTTGGTGCCTATTGACAAGTACTGGCTTGCTATATTAAGGGGGTTGGTGCCTCCCATGAGTGGGTGTTCACAAAAAAATTGATGTAATTAAGTAGGTGCTTAATTTAGATAATAACAATAAACATATTGGTGGTTTTCTCCCTTTGGGTTTCCACATAAAAATCCCTGTGTCAATATGTGTATGCTACTCGTGATGGATTGTGTGTATGTGTGAACGTCGTATCATGTTGTTTATTTATATTGTGTATGAATTCTCTCACGAGTCACTGACATCTATGAAAATAATTACATATTTATACTTAAAGGTTTAAGAAACTCACTATTACTGATTCACCCCCCCCTCTTAGTAATTCCTTATTCCAACAATTGGTATCAGAGCCATGTTTCCTTTAGGAATATTCTAACCATTGGAAGGTAGATCCATAACGAATTATCTCTAGGAAAGAGAGTCAAGATGCTTACTCAAGCAAGATACCAATCTTTGATGGGACAAACTATGTATTTTGGCAAGTTAAGATGGAAGCTTATCTTATGTCCCTAGCAGTAGATGTTTGGAGCTCTCTACTAGTAGTTTATGATGTACCTGATGTTCCTCCCACTGATGTAGATGGTAAAACATTGTATGGAAATAATGCTAAATCCAATAATTCCATTCCCTTTGGCCTTAGTTAATCCGAAATCATAAAGGTTATGCACTGTAAGTCTAACAATGAAGTGTGGGTGAAGCTCAATCAGACTCATGAAGGAGATGATAAAGTCAAGCAGGTCAAACTTCAAACCTTCATAATGAGGTTTGAAAGCTCAAAAATGAGTGAAGAAGAAAGCATAGCAGAATACTTCCTCAAATTTGATGAAGTAACCAATAATATGATTAGAGGACATGGGGAAGAAGTCAAAGATATAATTGTTCATAAGGTCTTAAGATCTCTCCCCATGAGATTTAATGCCAAATTCTATGCCACTGAAGAGATGGTTGATTTAAATAATATCAATATGGATCAACTTCTTGGTACTGTCATGACTTATGAGATGAGAATCAGAAAAGAGAATTATGAACCCAATGAGGCAACGTTTAAAGTGTCCAAGAAGACCAAGGAGCACAAATATCATTAAGATTGCTCCAGCTGCGAATATGATTGGGAGTTGGCTCAATTTTCTAGGAAACTAAAGCTTTGCTCAGGAAAGTATAAAGGGAAGTTGCCCGTTAAAATCTTTTACTGTGGAAGAGTTGTAATTGTTTTGTCTAAATTCCCTTACAAAGAAAGGACAGAAAAGGAAGATGATAAAAAATTTAGAAGAAAATCTCAAAAACATAAGAAGAAGTTATTTAAGAAAAAGGGGCTCTACTCCAAAGAGGATAACTCAGCACCAGAGTCAAACAGTAAAAACTCTTGAGAAGATGATTCAAATGAGTATTTACTCATGGAATTTGGAGAAGGCTCCAAGAAACAAAATATTACTAACTCTGAAGAAGAAGAAAAAGTAGGAGTAATGGAATTTGAAGGGGAACTCATCATTGCTCTTGATGAGTTAAAGAAGGCCAAGAAAAAGAATAGGCAACTAAAAGAATAGTTGCAACATGCCGAAGAAGGTATGTACAACTCACACAATAAGGAATTTGTTTATCAAAAAGAAAAACTTGAAGAAGATATTAACAGCAAAGATAGTTTAACTATTCTACTAGAAGAAAAGCAAGGAACATGTGAGAAGCTCGAAGAAGAGAACACACATCTAAAGCAAGAGTTGTTCAAGGTAAAAAGGGAAATGATCTCAAGAACATGAAAAGATGAAATTATGTCCTTGAAAGTCAATCTAGAAGAAGAAAAATGAAAAGAATAAGTTCTTAATGATTTCATCTATTAATGGGAAGAAAAGTTTTAGAGTCTCGAGGTAGAGGTTGTCTCCTTGAGAACAGATCTTGAGAGATTGGAGACTAAAAAGGGTATAAATAAAAATTTTGTAGAAGGAACAAGAAAACTAGATAAAATTATGAACATTAAAAGGTATTCAACAAACAAAACAGGCCTGTGATACTCTAGAACACAAGAATCTTCTATGGGAAATTTGAACTTTAGGTTTGTAGGATTTGAGGAACCTCATAGCTATGCGAAGGTGCATCAAGAAAGAATCAATGAAGAAAAACAAGTAGAAATCCAGAGAGGATCCCATCACTGGAATAATAATTCCAACCATAGCAAGAATCCATACCAACAGAGAATGAGTCAATCAGCTAAAGAACAGAGGTACCTTCATCCACAAAGTCATGAACTTTCAAACTTCGGGTACTCTCCTTTATTTCATCATCATTGTTATAAATGTCACATCTTTGGACATACGGCTATTGATTGTAGAAAGATCAAAGTTGAAAGAGATGAAAATGCTAGGTACAATAAGTATTAGAATTTTAGACCTCAAAACTCTCTTCTTAGAGATCAAAATACCTTCTATCCCCTAATGAATAACGTTGAATGCTTCAAATATAATAATTTCAGGCACAAGGTGAGTGAATACAGAAGAATATTTTAGTACACATCTAAATCCCATTACACTTGACAGCCAACTGTTCAAAAGGATAAGGAAGATTAGAAATGAAAATCTGAAAAGATCATGGAATGTGGACTTTCTCTATCAGCACATAATCGAGAAAACATATGGTATGTAGATAGTGGCTATTCCAGGCATATGACTAGTGATAAGAGAAAATTCTTGTCAATACAAGAGAAGGATAGAGGGAACAATGTCACTTTCGAAAACAATGCCCCAACAAGAAATAAGGGTAAGGGAATAGTTAGTATTGATAAAAAAACTAAAGCCCAAAATGTGTTGTATGTAGAACGTCTTAAGAATAACTTTCTTAATGTAAGCTAGATGTGTGATAATGGCTATAATGTGACCTTTCGATCTAAGGACTGTGAGATCCAAAATGAAGAAAATGGAAAGCTGGTGGGAAAAGAAGTAAAAAATCACAGTAATGTATATGTGTTTGATGACTCCAGAGTAAGTTGTTATTTGAGCATGACAAATGAAGCCTAGTTATGGCACAGGAGGCTTGGTCATATGAATTTGACATTTTGATAAGAGTCAGCAAGCTAGGAGGTGTGAGAGGATTTCCAAGACTATCAAGGCATGATAATTCAATTTGCAAATCATGTCAATTTGGTAAGTAGATTACGACTCATTTCAAAATAAAATAATTCTCTTCATCTAGACCATTGGAGCTATTTCACACATATATTTGCGGCCCAACTAGAGAAAAAATCTCAAGAGGAGAGAGGTATTTTATGTTGCTTGTTGATGATTTTACCAGGGCCACTTGGATCGTGCTCTTATAAGAAAAATTGGAAGCATTTAAACATTTTAAAATTTTTAAAGCTCAAGTGGAAAATGAGAAAGATCTAAATATCAAATGCTTAAGATCAGACAGAGGAGGATAATACACTTCAAGAGAATTTGAAGAATTCATTGCAGAGCATGGCATAAGGAGGCAATATTATGTGGCTAGAACTCCACAACAAAATGGAGTAGTTGAGAGAAAGAACAAAAACAATCCAGGAAATGTCCAGGTTTATGATGGATGAAGTGGATGTATCTCACACCTTCTAGGGAGAAGTATGATAAGCAGTAGTGTACCTATCAAACATAAAATAATTCATTCCTAATCGTGATAAAACTCCCTATCAGTTATGGAAGGTAAGACCCGCATCAGTAAAACACTACAAGGTATTTGCGAAAAAATTATTTATCAAAAAGAATGATAAAAATATTTAAAATTTTAATTCACGCGTTGATGAGGGTATATTTCTAGGATACTATGCTCAAATTAAGGGATAAAAGTGATACAAGAAAAGGAAAAAGATGGTTAAATACAACATTGATGTAGTAATAGATGAAAAGCACCACAATCTGAGTCCTTCAAAGGAAACATGAACTCAAAAGGAAAAGAGAGTTCAAGAAAAATGACATCAGACCGTGAAGAAACAAAGTCAGATAATGAGGACAAAGAAACAAGCAGAATGCCAATGCCCAAAACACCATACAAGTATGTACAAAAAGATCATCCTGAGAGTCAAATTCTTGTAGATCAAAGACTTGGGATTTAGACCAGGAGGAAATTTTTTGGCAGTCCAAGCTATGCAAATCTTGCTTTGCTATCTCAGGTTGATCAGGAGAATCTCAGTCAGGCTAGTGAGGACAAGTCATGGGTGAGAAATATGAATGAAGAACTTGAACAAATTGAGAAGAATAACACTTGGCAGCTTGTTCCAAGACCCAAAGAGAACTACATCATAGGAATAAAATGGGTACTCTTACTACTACTTACTTTACAAGTTTCATTTCCGCCAGTTGAACATGGAAGGAGGTCCAACTGTGTGTCTAGTGGGATAGGGAATGACTCTACAAGATAGCACCCCAACTGTGTCTCTAGAAAAAAATTACCGAAAACAAGTTCTGTGAAATCCAACGACTCGTTATGTCCATTCAAGGGAGTTATGTTGTGCTTCATGTATCTCTCTGACAACACTCGAATCTAGTTTTTCCTACCCTTATACAAAATCCATAAGTGTAACCAATCAATATCAAAGTATCCTTGTAGCTTGCTTGACTAGTCTCTTCTCAGCAATACCTTGTATGCTTCCGCAATGTCCACAATTACAATAGTTATGCATTGATGAACTTTTTCATCAGATGATCACATCCCTGAGTTCACCAAATTCTGGCATGCAAGTTCCGTCCAATTGGATGATTTGTGCCTCTATCTTAATCCATTGAGCGTTGATATTCTTACCCATGGAGAGTGGGATGACATTAGCTGATGCACTAGAATTAACCAAGGAGTTGTGAACATTGAAGTTAAATATTTGAAATAATAACAAGAATGGTGGGCAAAGTGAGTTTGCCTCCTCCATGCAGAGTGCATTAAGAACAGATGCCAGAGTGTCAAGAGACTTACTAGATCCCTTGTTTGAAGAGGTGTCATCACTAGTAGAGGTTTGCTCAAGTGCTCATAGAATAATGTCCCGCTCGTTCATGATTTTTGTAAGTTCAAACAGAGAAATATTTTCACGAGCCTTCTTCATGTCTTCTACAATGTTATACTCTATTGTGGTAAGACTCATCGAGTTGTCCAAGGGTGGAACTAAATTGATTGTTTCCAGTGGGATGGTTTTGTCTTTACTTCTCGTGGAAACACTTTTCATTGGAGCTGTCTTCCCGGACTTGCTCTTAGTGTTCTGTGTTGAGTCGACTAGAGGACCCATTTTTCTTAACATATTTTCTTTGAATTTCTATTTTGGTACCTCAATCACAGTGGTGGCCCCTTGACTTCTCAATTTGTATCATTTATTTTTCTTCGGGGTCGAGCCGTCACTCGAAGGCTTCTTATTGGTGGTGGTCTTCTATGCAACGAGAGCATACTGATACATGTTTACTACATGCCTAGTGCTTAGAGCTTCATCAACTCTAGTAGCTTCTTCTTCTTCATTAGGCTTTAGTTGTTCAACAACCATGACATTGTCACACAACTATGTAACAAGACTACTCATTCCATAGTTCCATTCTGGGCACATTTTTTCCAAATGATGTTCATGGTGGAACGTGTAGTATGAATCTCTAGAGATTTTCTCAATGTTCAGAACCATGTTGGAGTTCTGCGTAGATTTGGCCAGCTAAATACTGCGACTATTGGAAGCTACATTCTTCCTTCTTGGGTACCTGGAGGGCCTACTGCTCATGTTCATCTCGCTTATCCTCTATTTAAGTTCAACCATTTCGGTGGTTGGGGACTTGATGAGATGAGTAAGGTTCCAATATCGCTTGTTTCCTTTTCCTTGGCCTTTCTCACAGAGGTCTGAAACCTCTTACCCATGCCTTTGGAGTCCTTAGTGGGTTCATCATTTACAATGAAAACAATAGTGTGCAAGTCCTTCTCTACGACAATAACCTCTTCCTAATTTTCTGTTAAAGTTGGTTTCGAAGCTCGCTTGAAAAATTGCGCAATACTGGTCAACAAGGCAGAAGTGTAGTAGTCGTGAGGTTTGGTGTCGTCTAAGAACTTGTTCAAACAATGGTTGAACCTCTGATTAAAATCTTTGACCTTTTCTTTCTGCTCCTTCCAGAGACTACCCAACTCCTTCAATAACATGGCAGGGGTCTTATCTTCAGCAAATTTCTCAAGAAAGATTCTTTTGAATACCCTCCAATTCTGGATGGAGTTTGGAGGAAGGTTATGGTACCATACAACTGCTCTACCATCCAAGGTACATGGAAATAGTCTACATGCAACTTCATCATAACATACCTCAAGTGTCTGCAGATGTAGGTAGAAAGTGTCTAAGTGATCTTCTTCCTTCGCTAACTTGTCAGGATCATAATTGATTAAGAGCTTCTCTGTGTGTCTTGGCATCTTGTGCAGGACACCCAGAAGTGCCAATGGGCCCTAAGTCATCCAATCCATATTTTGGTCTGCCATGTTGTCTTCTTCATTGTCTTCCTCTTCCTCTTTTGAATCTGATGATTCCTCTTCTGAATCTGTTGGTTCCTCCTCTTCTTCTCCTCCTCCTTTGTTTCCTTCCCCTCTACCTCCTCCGCCAGAACCTGAACCCGGGAGTAATGGGTTTCCTTCTTCTTCTCCTTAAAAGAGCAGAGTTTCTTCTTCTTTCTCCACGGCTTGTGTTAGCTCTTTAAGAGTGGAAAAGATTACTTATTCAACGGATATAACTACTACTCCTGTGGGGGTAGTCTTGTTCTTCTTTTGAGAATATGGAAGAGCGTACACTCCTGGAATCAATCCAACAACTTTTTCAAATTGACGGGTGATGGGATGGAGAGCTTGGATTTTATGGTATGGGATTTCACGTTTAGGCCTGGGAGGTGAGGAATTACCAACTTCAAAATTATAGGTAGGGGAGAGGGAGTAAAATTTACTACCTTGACCAGAAAATGGATGAGTGGGGTCGGTGGGAAAATCAACCATAAACTATTGGTTTCCCTCTTTTGAGTGCCAGAAATGTTGACGGTGCTAGATACGCTAACATTCAGGGGATCTCCCTGATATGAGGTCCCAATTATATCTCACATCGTTTGGTGTAGGATTACCATCTGGTATGATGGCCCGATTGTCAAATACTTAGAGATTTGTCTAGGTTCTCTTACTACAAAATGGAGGATAAAAGTGAGCCTTTAAGTGAGAGGTAATAGTACCACCTAGGAAGAGACACACGCGAACTAGGAAGAACGGTTGAGCATCCAATGGAATAGTCCAAAGCGGATGTGGCAGTCATTAAAACCAAAGAATGGGGAAAGACCTGTCTACCATCTAGCGGAATAGTCCACAGCAGATGTGACAGTTGTTATAAACGATGAGCGCGAAAGGTCTATCTAGTATCCTATAGCATATTCCACAAGGATGAGACAACAGTGACGAGCGTTACAACACATTCCCAACAAGATAAGGACTAAAACAACCGAAATAGTTCAACCGTCTTACTACATGTGAAACAAACATGAAATATAAATTCTCACAGAATAGTCTTACAAACATCCATAAGTAATTCATAGAAAAGTGATGGCCTGAAAAGGCTTCTGTATTAAGAAAAAGTCCCAATACACATATTCACATCATACATCACTAGCCCCAGTAGTGGGACATTAGAGCCACTCCTTGCTCCTTAAAGTACTAACTGAAACTCTCTATGCTTTGTGGGAAGAGCCAAGGTGAAAATTACCTTGCTCATACAATGAGGGGTTATATATAATGAAGGGGTGATGCTTGACCCTTGTGACTCTTTGACTACCCTCATGAATGTTTAAATTCCTATGACTTTTCAGCTGGGATGTCTCTTCATATCCATGTGTGTCCTTTGGACTTCCACTTTACATTACAGTTGATTTACAATATACATGGCTCATAATAGTGATGTTTCCTTCGAAAACTCATGACACGACTTGACATGACACTACTGACATGGACTAGCTTACTGAGGTGGCAATGTCAAGCCACTGCTACTGCTAAGTGATAGATGTGTTCTTGGATTTGTTTTCTCTTCTCCTCCACATAGTTTGATGATGTGCGATCTTAAATGATCTTTGTTCTTGAGAGGTGTTTGCATGCATGTGTTCCCTTTACTTGTTCTTGATAAGCTTCTTTGTCTATCGAACTGTAAGTGAGTATTATATAATGTTCGCTCCTTATTCTCCTTCTTCATCATCTCACCATGATCTAACAGTGTTCCTGTTAATGCAATTCACTCATGATGGAACAACATCAAATCCAAAAAACACCTAGTCTAAGATGATGCAATGTTATCCATGCACTAGGACTGAGACAGGTGACATGCTTGGAAAGAGGGCCCAGTAACTATGCAATGCACAGTTCCAGATGATAGGGAGGGAGGTTGGTTACTGAGACTGCGTAGAGCGAAACTCAGGCTTCATTGAGGAACTCCTTAGCATAGTCCTCACTGTAGGGAAAAAAATGTGCAGAAACCACTGGGAGACAAGACTACGCAGTTGAGAGAGTCAGTGGCTGATGCAAGATAGGACCTTGGGGGATAATTCTGTGATATTTTTAAAGGCAAGAATGGACTAGGTAGTAGATGGGCCTGGGAGGACAGGTCTGCGCAGTTGTTAAGATCAATAAGTCCTGGCTGAGGGACGACATTGGGTTGACACTTATGCACAATTCTAGGAGGCAAGGGAGGCTTAGTCCTATGTGAATTACAGGGTTCCAACAGGTAAGGAAGAAGCTTGGTGAATAATCTTGCAAAATTTGCAGTGCAGGTCAGGCTAGTAGAAGTTATTGCGCAATTCTAGGGATGAAGGTAGGCTGCTTAGCTTTGGAATTGCGTAGTGCAATTGCCCTGAGGGACAGTGTCTGTGTAGTTCCAGGCAGCAAGGTTGCTTCACTAAGGGCTGAGACTGTGCAATGCATGGTTCAGTCGATGCCCGATGAAAGTGAGTTGCTCGGTCGGAAGGATTTTTAGAAAAATGGCTAAGTGTGGGAGGGAAGTGAACTTGTGAGGAACTTGAACTTGTGATCACAAACTTAGCATACTTCGATGACATAACAACATAGACCACCGGAACAACAATATAAAGCATTACCCTCTCTGATACTGTCCTAGAACAAAAAGCGACAAGTGTGACACTTGAGATGGAATTAGGATGATCATGATGACACTTGTGTGGCAGTGCTTAAAACTTTGTATATGAGTTCGAAAAATGTTTACATAACTAGGACAACACGAATACACAAAGACCAACCTTCGAAACCACCAGAAAAGGATCACAAGCATGGTAAAACAATCAAACATGCTAAAATATGACAGTTGATCAAACAAGCGAAAGGGGTGAAAAGACTCTTAGAGAGCTCAAGAAATGAGCTCAAGTGTTTGCAACCATAAAGGGAAATACCAAGGAAGGCTTCAAAATTTAAGTGCAAGCCAAAATTTTGGAGGGTGTTGCAGCTACTACAACATGAACCTATGAGCTTCAGTTTCACTCTTAGTAACTCAGAGAGAAGTTAAAATTTTGGAAACCTTAATTTGGCTATCCTCTAAAGAGCCTAATCCTGAAATTTGAGGAAATACCTCACATTCATCTTGTTGTAACTACTCATCCATGGATGGAGTTGAATCAACATGAGAAGGGTTGCGAGATTAGTGGTAGAAGAATGAAAAAGATCAAACACCAAAGGTTTACCATAGCCATTTCGAGTGAGAAACATATCCCAATCATCACCAATCTTAGCTAAATGATATATAGCCAACATAAAAATTAACCCATGATAGAAAAGATATTGTTCCGAGTTTTTTATGCTTAGCTTGGTAATCCTTTTACATCCTTATTAAACTCTTAAGGAGAAAGTATGGAAAATTAAGTTTATGGCCTAAAAACACCATGTAAAGCCGAATGTGATACATGAAAATAACACTATAATGACACTCAGAGGGTATGTATCTACAAATAAAATGTAGCAAGTTAATCTAGTTCAGTTTGATAAATGATATAGGAATACCTTTAACGGAGTATTCACAATCCTTATTCGCTAGCAGTTTCTTTCATGGAATGATTTTGACTGCAACAATTTTGGACCAACACTCACCTTCCAAGCATAATTAGGTTGATGCTTCCAAAAACTGCAAATTGAATTTAATTTGAAGATCACCAACATAAGCTCTTCTTCCATTGAAGGAATAAGAAAAATCCATGACTATTTCATTATTGTGTCCTCAAAACAGTTGCAAAAACTAACACCAACCTACTTGACGAAACATAACTAAGAACTCTTGATATGACTCTACAATTTCTGCTCCAATGAGATCTTCTTGGACTACTCGAGGCATGTTACATAGGAAAATTCATAGGTTGGGGTGGAATAAGGCTTGAAAAATTGAAATTGGACATTCAACCCTAAGTTAGTGAACCCTCGAGATCAAAATGAGAATGACTAAAATGAATGGTTTGATGAAACCCTCTCGAGAAAACCCCATAGATCAAATCAATAGTTGTCAAGTACTTATTTATGACAAAGCAAGGACAACCTTGGAATGTGGACAATGAACCATAATCAAACCATATGCCAATTTTCTTTGATATAGATTGACACTTAGGCATTAAATTTCCAAGCCAGTAGGTGACGAGGCATACTAACATGATAGCTCATTAAAACCAAGTACTTTCCATAAGTGCATATCTCTTTACTGAATCACTACTGGCTCAAAATTCTAACAGAGGGAGACCATAGGTTCAGGCACAGGGTGCCAAAAAAGGGATTTTCTATAGTCTATAATTACGCCTTTATTTTCACCTTACTTAATCGGAAGGCAAGGTGTCTAACCCAAGGCATATCGAGACTTAGGAAGGTGTGGTATCATGGAGAGACATCAGGGAGTAATGCAAAAAACAATTCGGTTTACACATTCACAAAAAAGGCCCCATTAACAAACATGCATCATGTAGAAAATATAGATTCGAAACATCACTAGGAAAAATAGAGAGCATTCATATCCTATACAAGAGAAAATTTTAAAAGTGGTTCCATCACATTACATAGACAACGAACATTCCAACAACTTTCCTTTGATTAATAGATAAGACATCATTATAGTAGAGTATCATGACTATAATTGCAAGCACAATGGCCTCTTTGAATCACATTACAAGGTAGAGTTTACAAAACAAAAGAACATTTAATAAAACAAGGATCTTGTTTGGAACTACAACAACATCTCTGCATGGATCGCTCCTCTCTTCTATATTCTTCTATCTTCCCTTGGTCCTATTATATATTCCCTTTCTCCATCCCACTCACTTGATCTTCTTGTTATCACCTCAGATAGCATCTCCACTCTTCTTCGATGACTTCTGTAAACTTAACTTTTACTACTCGTTTTGTGTACTTATCTTTCCTTGGAAGCCTCTGTGAACTCAACGTAAACTATGATTTCTTCCCACCATATTCGTCATATGAATTTCCTGTACTTTTCTTTTTCTTTCCTTCAGCAGTCATCTGTACAACTTCTTTCTGGTTAGAGCTAGTCAAAATTTAGTTCCCAAAAATGAAGGACCCAATAGGCCCAGACAACAAGCTATTGACTCGTCCTAAGTATATGCCTCATTGGTTCCTATGCTACTAGTTTTTTTTGCTACGACCCTTCTAGTGTTTGCCTCTCCCTATGAAGTAGGTGCACCTTCAAATGAAGGACCAAAATCATGCACTAATTATATGACACCGACTTTGAACTAAGAGTAGTCATTAATCACAGTTCTCCAGGAATCCATCAAACCTGTAGACTGAGTGAAACATTAGGCAGTAATTTCAACATTGGGTTGTTTTGGATGTTCTCCCATGCCAGCGTGCCATTATTTTGATACGTTGGTGGTGAGTTGCCTCATCTTCTTGAGATGTTGCATGGAAGACGACTTGAAGTCGCAGAACACAACTTTGGTAGCGCGAGAGTATTCCTCAATCTAGGTGATCTTCTCTCCCAATGAATTTGTCTACGCAAAAAATCTTGTTATTGGTTGGGATCAGTTGTGATCAAAGCTTGATTGAACAATTTATGGGCTTGTTGATGCAACTTGTATATAGGTTGGTTATTTTTAGCAAGAAACCCTAAAACCAGTTATGAACCTCTCGAAATATTTCCTGTGCATCCACTCTAATGTTCCTAAGAGATTATTTAAGTAGAGCTTTAACCGTGATTTTATGGTCAATTTTTGTGACATACAGGGTGGCTAGGTCTAGTAGTTTTTTCTAGGTGGATGTAACGGTATGATTTAGTTCTTGGTTTGCAAAAACAAGTTCAGTGCATGTTGCCCCAATGTGGTCACAACATTAAGAAAGAGTACAAGAAAAAAAATCCTCTGGTGCATTTAACACCACTTCAACAATAGTTGGCCATGTCTTCTAGAACTTGGCGCTGATATCCTTAACTCACTGCTACAATTCTACCTTTTCATGCAGAAGTTGATCCTGCTCAACTGTGAGGGAGAGAATATGCTACTCATGTTTCTCATGATCAACGATTAGGTTATTGTGTAGGGTTTCTTCCTATCAAGAAACAAGTTGTATGAAGGTAAACATTTGGGATGAAGACCAACTTTGGATATCTTCGCATGACATGGAAATAGGTAAGGGATACCATACTTGCAGAGATTGTCCACTAGCAACAAACTTTTGAGAATGAACATGTAGGGAGGTCTCTCACTCCAGGCTCTGCTCATTGTGGAATTTGGTGCAGACTTCTTCAACCATTAGATATGGAAATGAGGGAATAAGGTTAAAATATTCTGCCATGCTGCTTAGAGTTTCTAGGGACTTTTTAGGATCTTGGATGAGTTATAAAAGATAAGTTTCTGCCATTGTTTGGCCTAGCTCTAGAGGCAGGGTATGCGGTACAGGCACTGCGACAGGATCAATAGGGGAATTAATCACATCTACTACATAGGGGGGTTTCTCGGTGATATCTTGAGTGACAGAGTCAACCTCCATTTTGATGTTGGAAGTAAGGGATTTTCTGGTTTGTGGAAGATCAAAGATGCTGGTAGAGGGGGATGCAGTATACAATGAAGGATTGTGGGATGGAAAAGAAGCAACAGGTGTGGAATATGGGGGTTACTCAATTATCCGAGTGCCAACAATAAACCCATGGGATTCCTAACCTATGAGGTCTATGGTTTGGGACTGGGGAGAAGGTGGATTGTTTCGAACTAAGGAAGGGAGAAGGGTAGTGAATTGAAGAGGCTTAAGAATGGTCGGTTGAGTGGTATAGGTGGGTTCCATGGTACCTAAAGAGATAGTTAAAGGATTGAAAATTTTAATATTAATGGGAAAACTAGTGTGAACATCAAAGAGAAGGGGCACATAACTTACTATAGGACTGAGAGCTTCCCAAGTGTTTTGAGTGGAGAAAACAATCTCCTTGAATTGATTGAATACAAGATTGAGGACCTCCACAACTATGTGTTTCCTTGAAAAAGGATGGAATTTCCCCTCGCAGTGGCCATGGAAATTTTTTTCAAATTAATAAAAAGGCTTATTATCCCAGATTTCGTAGCCAATACTCGACCAAGAGAGAGATTCATTGTGAAATACCTCTTCACTGAGGTAAAAGGGTAGTGAATTCATGTGAAAGATATCTACATTGACAACTCTGGGATGGACATCGGTGGTTATATGGTGAAGAAAAAGCCATATGGAGCGCCAATACTCATCGAGAAGTGGTCACAATACCCAGGAGACATTTTTGGCAATGATGACCATATTGGCATACCATCTAGAAAAATATCCTTCATATGTTTCCTTACTGTTGGGATCCCCTAATGCCCTCCACAGAAGGTATGCAAGGGCTAAAGGTCAATCATCTGAAACTAGAGAAACTTGTGACCCTTCAGGATGACATTAATTCATCACAGTAATGGTCATCACTAAGTAGTCTTGGATGAAGTATGCAACCCACTTGATATGTCCTTTCATGCCTCAAACAACTTGTTCAACAAATAACTACACCAAATAAACTATTCTCCATGGTCGCAAGCTTCAACAACCGAGATGGCATCCAAAGTGCACTCCCACTTCATGTAATGGCACATAAATTTCCTGATTATCACATGAAATGCAAATTTTATTATAGGCCTATTAATCATGTTGATTATATCCCATCTTCTTCCTCACTGAGTAGCATACTCAGCGTAAAAAATTCTCTCATTGGTCTTCTTGCCCCATTTGGATGTGGTTTGAAAGGCAGATGAGACATCGACACCCACCACAAACAACCCCGTTAACCTTTGAAGATCATTGATATGTATTGGGTACTCTTGGTCAAACCATAGAGATCCTCACTGTATGGGAAAAAATGGGAACTTGGTACACTTCATAGCCTCTTTCGACAACCCGCAGACATGTAGATTTCTCTAATTCATCAATGTGGACCTCTGTAATGCTCAAAAGTTGACTTCAAAATGGGAGGAACTATTGTCATATTTATTTTTTGATGGTTCGATGAAGACCTCGTGCTTGAGTGTTGAAATGAATTAGAAAAATCGTTGTCTACCAGTGATCCTTTTCATACTTCCCCAAGAGATCCTCCATATTGGTAACATAGACATCTGACTTAATTACAAGAATAACAGGCTTAGGGGTGCAGGTCATGGCTACACCTCGTAGATTATAGAAAATCTAAACAGGAGGCTTGTAATTAGAATGGGGACCAAAGGAGCTAGACATCGGAGCTAGGGTGATGAATTCAACCCACCAACTGATTACAATGAAAAGTTTCAACATTTCCATGCAAATTACATAGAAATACTTGACATGGTGTCTGTGATTGTATCATTTAACTAATAAATATGACAACTTCCCATAATCGATTCGAAGAAAAACAATAATGGTGACCATGACATGGATCTTAGGTGGATGATGCAAAAAAATTGAAAGGTGGGTGATAATTATGACCAATTACTGAGGAAATGATGACAAAACCATAAAGTGGACAACCAAAATTTTTCAAGAGTATTACGAGAAAGATTATACAAATAATTCAAAAAGACTCTACTAATTATTATGGATTTTGATCCCGGATCCAGGTGCCTGATGGCACTAAAGGCACGTGGCCATTGGTATGGATGGGCGCGTGGATCCTCTATACAGCCACATATCCTCTCGAGGCTCTGATCATCACTCCTCATCTGCTCCAACTTAATGCATCTTTAATGACGCTAGGACAGCCATTTACTCCAGCTAATTTCTTGATCATGGCGCTACTAACCCACCATAATCATGTTTATCCTCTCCGCTCTGGCTCCTCCTCCATTGCAATTGCAGCGGCTTGTCTTCGTCCTCTCTCAGGAGCAAACCAGGCTTTGGATGGCTGGAGGAGCTTCTGGTTCTGCCTTCAAACCATCCTTTGTTCCCCCTGCTCTTATGCTCACCACCCGCTTGCTGGCCTGAGCTCTATAACCAATTTAGTTTTCTCCTTTCACTGCTTCCTTCGTCCTCCTAGCAGCCAGGTTCATCCTGCCCCTCCAGCCATGCCAAAATTGCGAAAGCGGATGAGCTGCAGAAGAGGCAGCTCTCGTGGGCAAACTGGGCGCCAGGCCACCTCCTCCATGCCAGACTCTTCATCTTCTGGTCCGGACCAGCGCTCGGATAGATATCCTGCCACTCGTAGCGGACGGGGTAGGGGCAGAGGTTTACAGATACCAGTTCCAAGCTCATTCCACTCAATGACCAATGCCGCTCGGCTACGTTTCCCCTGCAGTCATGGCTCTTCCACCTTCATGGCCACGGTCACCATTGAGCTTAGCGAGCTCAATTCGAGTCATGGAGCTGGTTCCCTCAGGGCGACTTCGGACAGGCCGGTGGCAGACATTCCAGGTCCCATCCAGGCAAACCTCGATCAGAGCAAAGCTTCAGGCTCTGGTAAAGGCAAGGCTTCGCAGAGCATGGAGAATCCAGCGAGCTCCTCTGATGACGACGATGAGAACAAATATGGATGCCGCATCACCGAGGAGCCGCCTGATCCCTCTCCTGATGCTTAAGCAGGTTGGTTCTTTTGGGTTCTGTTGGATTTTTTCCAGCTTGAGAAGGTTCACACGCATTAGCTCATACTGTCAGTTTTTTATATGCAAAGGGTACTCTTTCAACCTTCAGATTCCATTTTTGGTCGCAGTCACAGCTACCTCTGTTTTCAGCTTTGGGTTGTCATGTTGTTGGTCACAGCAACCAAGTCTAGTCTTATTGTCTGGGATGTCATTGTCTGGGTTGTCGTATAGATCTGGTTTAATTCCCAATTCCAAGTTTTGGATGTCGTACAGCTCAGGTTCAACTCTCAATTCCAAGTTTTGGCGCTTTCTGTATTTTTTCTTTACTCAGGAACAGGTTCTCTTCAGTTCTGGAGGGCAATCCTATACAAGTTTTTGGCACACAGATACGCTTTGCTTGTAATCATGCCGCAATTTTGGGCTAGCTCTACGAGGTCATGGCCTCGGTGTAAAATATTTTTGTATTAATATAGAAGTAGCCTTATTCAAAAAAAAAAAAATAATAATAATAATAATAATAAAATAAAATAAATAAAATAAAAATAAAAAAAAAAAATAAAAAAAAAAAATAAAAAAAAAATAAAAAAAAAAAAATAATAAAAAATAAATAAAAATAAAAAAATAAAAATAAATAAAAATAAAAAAATATTATGGATTTTGACATACAAGACAACTGACACGTGTTTTTCCTCAACCACAATTAGTTTTGGTGGGTGACAACCAACTAGAATAACAAACCAGATGCAGGTACCTTTATTCTACAACTAAAAAAATGACATAAATGACTCGATCCTAAGCCTAACTATGAACCCGTTTCAGAGATCAATACTTGATTAAGAAATTTGTTAGCCATAGAAGGGATTTAGGTGTGCATTGTTCACCCATCCTTGTAGCAAAATCCCATCCAGTTGCACAAGCTTAAAAAATCTAGAATCTCATACTTCTACAACACGGAATGAACCTAGCCAATGCATTTAGAGCTTCCCAATATGCTTCAGAAACTTGATTTCATAGAGTAAAACCTAATCACTAATTGATAAGGAATTTTTATTTATATGTCGATCATGCCATGCTTTTTTTCGTTCCTTCTCAATAGTTAGGTGAAAATATGCTAGGAACATCGCTTCATCAAATTCCCATAGTTGATTTAGTTGTTTTGTAATGGATTCATTCTCTGTCATTTTAGTAGCCTATGCAATAAAGAGATTAGGAATAATAAAATCATCTGGTACCACCACCTCTTTCCCATAGACAAGCTGGAAATGAGTGTATTTATGTAGCCTCTTCAAAGTGGTATGGTAGTCCCATAGGGTGGTAGGTACATGCTCATCCCAATCATCCATGTTTATAAAAAATATCTTTGTAAGTACTTTCTCTAAAATCTTGTTAAAATCATTAATCGTACCATTGGCCTTTAGATGATAGGGATTACTCTTGTGATATTGAATCATAAAATCATCTGGAACCACCACCTCTTTCCCACAGACAAGCTGGAAATGAGTGTATCTATGTAGCCTCTTCAAAGTGGTATGGTAGTCCCATAGGGTGGTAGGTACATGCTCATCCCAATCATCCATGTTTGTAAAAAATATCTTTGTAAGTACTTTCTCTAAAATCTTGTTAAAATCATTAATCGTACCATTGGCCTTTAGATGATAGGGATTACTCTTGTGATGTTGAATCATAATGTTTCGTAGCAGAGTATAAATAGTCTCATTAATGAAGTGTAACCCTTAATCACTGGTGAGGCTCCTCAAGCACCCAAATCTGGTAATAATGTGCTAAAATATGAATCAGGTTGTTGTATCAGCAATACAATCTTTAACAGTTGTTGCTTCATCCCAATGATTCAAGTAATTTGTCGCATTGATGATGTATTGAGAATGAGAGTGTCACACAAGAGGATAGATGGGACCCACAAAATAAATATCCCATTTCTCAATCGCTTGTAGTGCTCAAACAACATGCAACGACAGTTCATCCCACCACAATGGTCAACCAACCCATTAGCAAACATCACACTTCCTTATATATTCTTTCGCATTCTTGGATAGAGTGTGCCACCAGAGCCCTGCTTAGAATACTTTCCTCGTGGTGGATTTCCCCCATACATGTTCTTCCACAAATCTAGAATGAAACTCCCAGAGAACATCCTCTTTCTCATGGTCTAAGACACAAAGCGCAAAATCTAAGCTAACCCCATTTTGTACAATTGACCTGTGATAAGATGATAATCTGTGGTCCAAACCACCATATTTCTCTTTTGTGTCGCTTTGTACTCATCTGGGAATTTACTAGTGGAAAATAACATTCCAATTTCTTCTAAGTAATTTGGAATGGATTCAACCCGAAACAAATTTGCATTAGGCAACTAGTCATCCACTAACCCTCCTACTTCGCCAAACTCCAACTAGGAAAGATGGTAATGTCCCACATTAGATTGTCTTGGCTTAATAATGAATTCAAACATAAACTCCTAGAATAGAAAGAGTCATCAACATATTCTTCCTTCTATAACAAGCTTATTTACCAAATATTTCAACACGGAGTGGTCAGTAAAGAATTTGAAAAGTTCTCCAAGTAGATAGTGCTTGAACTTCTAAAGAGAGTATAACATCTCAAGAGCCTCACTCTCAATCGTGATATAATTATTTTCTATTGTAGCGAGATTCTTACTAGAAAAATAAATAGGGTGATCTAGATTTCACTCCCCTAGTTTAGCCAAAATCGCTCCTAAAGTAATCCTCGAAGCATCTATATGCATGTGAAATTACTTGTTCAAGTTGGGGTAGACTAGAATCAGTGCATTGGAAAGCTTCTCTTTTAGAGTATCAAATGCAACATCACATTCAACATCCCACACAAAGCACTAAATTTCTTCAATAGATTTTCTAGAGGAGAAATGATCCTGGTGTAGTTGAAAATAAACCTATGGTAGTACCTGTTATCTCCCAGGGTTGAACACAATTGCTTGACACCGGTAGGTGGCAACATGTTTAGAATAACTGCAACTTTGGCTGGGTCGACACATACTCCATCTTTGTAGACAATGTGGCTGAGTAAAGTACTAAAGGGAACAACAAACATACATTTATTTAAGTTCAAGGAGATCTACAGTTGCCGACAATGATTGATCATTACTTGTAGGAGACTGGAATGGTTCTTTAAAATAATGTATGTTGTCGAGTTGTCCATTTAAACTTCTAAAAATTTGTGAATGTACTCTCGAAAGACTGCAATAATGATCCTTGGAAAGACTGTTGAGGCATTCTTAAAGCCAAAGGGAATCACATGGTAGTAATAGGATTCCCACTCGGTCATGAATGTGGTCTTGTGATTGTCCTCCTTAGAAATAGACACTTGGTAATATCCTAAAAACCCATCAGTGAAGGAGTACGCTTCGTTTCTAACAACATTGTCAAAGACCTCATCACTGAATGGAGTAGGGAATGGGTCATGCACACTTGCATTATTAACACTTCAGTAATATACACACGCTCGAATATCATTTGAATCCTTCTTATTCTAAATTATAACGGGGCTTACCCACTCAGCTTCATCAACAAGGAAAATGAGGTTGTCTTATAACATCTTATCAATTTAGTTCTTTACCTCCTCCTTTACTCTAGGATTCAATCTGTATGGAAGATGTTTCACTAGTCTGGCATCCGGCTTCAGAACAATTTTCATTTCTCCCAAATCTTCCTTAATCCCCTTAAGTTCCACCACTGATGTAGGAAAAATATCTTCATATTCCTTTAGAAGGTAAAAAATCCCTTTGGTAGTCTAGTCCTCCCAATAATTACCAATATAAGTAACCTTAGGTCTCTCCTTGGTGCTAATGTTATGCTTTTGCAACTTCATTGGCTCTAGATGTAGAGCATCTGTGACAAGCCCATCCTTTATATCTCGCTCCCCTTCTGATTCTTTAAATTCCAAGTTCCTTAGTTCCTCCAAGTCATTGTCATCGGGGTCACTATTTACCTTCCCACAAGTGACAACCTCATGGAACCCTAATTGATATATATGATTAAAAATATCTCAGTTAGTATGATGCTCAATAAGCCTCCTTAGGGGAATAGAACCTTCTTGATTGTGTTCAGGGCTCTCGCAATATTTTCATCCTCATCGGAAAAATACAAGTCCTTGGAAAATTAGGCTACGATTGGTTCACAAGAAATTTCTTGTCTCCTCATTTCCTCCCTTACATACCAAGGCTATGAAAATTTTCCCAAGATATGGATAAATTGATGCACCCACAGTGCTTCAGGATTACCTTCCTAGGTCCACTTGGTCCTATAATTCTCAATGTGGTTTTTGGATTAGTATGTCCCTCATACTTAAGAATACCAGTGGAATAGTCCCTTGGACCACCAAAGTGACTCAGTATAGCAAATTTGACAACTTCCCATCCTTGGAGCTAGTTGGGATGAGCTCCCCACCACCTCGTTGGTGTTTCTTAAAGGGAAACATCCAACAAAGGGATGTTTTGTGTTTCTTCAACTTCCAAATCAATTTCATTAATGAAATCAATAATGAACCCCATACCATTGAAAGTAGGATATGTTCTTACCTCAATACCAATCCAATAGGAACAATAAACACTTGTACATCTTCTGGCATGTAGCTCGTGATCTCCTTTTTGTTAATATTTTGATGCAACATTCGAATCGACCTATGTGCTTTGAACACTTCTCTAACTAATGGAAGCATCAGTTATTGGATTTATATAATCCTCCCTCTTCCCTACAATGAGTTGATATATCTGGTCTTGAAGACTACACTCCTCTCTATCGTCCACTCGTTCTGTAAATCTGGAGCCCTGATAAGGATCTAGGGATTGAATCACTCTAACCCCATCCACTTCAAAAGTAATTGTTTCTCTTTTTATATTAATTACAATATAGTTCTCAAAGGCCCAATCTATGCCCATCGGCGCAAGATAGGGGTTTTTTTCCCTGATAATGTCTATCACTTCAAAGTCTTCATATGTCTTTAGCAATGCAATGTCCACCTTAACTTCCTCCAGACGTCCAACAGGAAGAATGCAATATTGATTGGCCATTCACAACTAAATTAGAGAAAAATCCAATTTTAGTTTCCTAAGGGCTTCTTAGGTCTTCCTTGGTAGGATGTCAACATCAGAGCCAGAATATAACATAGAATCCTTTATCTACAACCTTGCAATCTAAGCATCGACCCAAAATTCCCTTCTAGTCCTCTACTTATTTCTTCAAACCTGTCTAGACTGCCTTTCTAGAAAATTTGTAGAGATAAGTGCCTCTGAGAGCTCTCTATCCTTAACAAAAACCTTAAGTTTATTCTGTAACTGGCCTAACATCTACTCATTACCCTTAATTTGTAAGAATAGCTTAAACCATTCTAGCACAAGATAGGGCATGCCTTGTGAGGGCCTGAGGATCTCAAACCTTGATTTATCTGGTCATTTTGATTGAGGTTTAATGGGAAATGCCATTTCTTTGGAAATTTATGTCACATCCCTATAATATTATTTCTCCTTCTTAGAGTCATAAGACCTATTGGGTGACAGTGTGATCACTACTCGTTGCTCAAGGAAACTCAAGTCCACTCCTATTCTCTTTCCTCCTCGAGTGACTATATTGATATTGGACACATGTACTGGCTCAGGTTATCTAGCTTCTCTATTGATCAAGTTTATGCCTCTCTGATGATTCTACTCCTCCCACCTAGCGATCAAGTTGGGGCAGTGCTTTGTTGCATGTGTGTTCACTTTGCATTATGAACACCAAGGCCTTTTGGGTAACTCATGGTTGTTGGTGATGTGTTCCTCTTGGTCACAGTTATAAAAACCTATTAGACCTCTTCCTCCAGTCCCGCACCCCCTTATTCCTCCACCTCCTTTCCCTTGAGGAGTTTCATTTATCTTAAAGGAAAAACAATCTAGTTGGTCAGCCAAAGCATCCAAAGCTCTACATCGATCTGTGTGATGTATTTGTGACCCACAAAATTCATAGAAGTCATTTTTTGGGACACTTGAGCATTTAGGTAAGATAGGATAGAGGTAGGGGAGGTGTTATCGCCCCAAGAAACTCTCCTAGGTTGTATATCAGAGATGCTCGGGAACGTTAAAAACTCAACAAAAATGTTGGGAAATGGTGGATGAATGAAAGAAATGTTGCATATTCAAGCCAGATAACCACTTCTACTATGCTTAACCCCAGACATGGGTGAACACCCCTAAACTACAAGGCTTTAGACCACCAATTACTTCACAATTTAAGGAAAATGTGATGATGGGGAATACTGATCACACCAGCAGATGCACAGGACCCCGTGATGGCTAGCTGCAACCAGTTAAAAGGTCTGTAAATATATTTCTTAATGAACATACAGGATGACAGCTCTCTGGCATTAAAACAACAGAACCCTGCATACACATTCAATAATACTAACTAGATTCTAACACAGAGGTGGGATGACAGCCCCTCTAATGCTAAACATCAAGAGCAAATGAAAAATGCATAACAGGCATAGCCTAGAACAAAGAAGAAGTGGAAAATGAGCAATTGACAACAAAAGAAGCTTGCATTAGCTGAAAATGAAGACCAAAAGTTGTAGGTATCACAGTAGCTATAGTCTCCAGAAGTTGAACTTTACATCAAAATAACATTCATCAACCTTCTTACATTCTGTTTCTGGGTATATATGGAGGTTGATTACAAAATTGCTCTACATAGCCTATGCGTGGAGGGGTAATAACGGACCACCAACCACATTTACAATTAGATATGGGTCTTTACTGCACACTCAGTGTTTTAATGAACCAAATCGGCCTTTCTGGTACTCTGATGTCCTTCTTGAGCAGGCAGAGTACCGTATGGGACAAAAACTCCATAACTGGTAAATGAATTCGACAGCTCGAGGCAGTACTCTCCTTCCCTGGCCGTGTCGTTATTTAAATGCAGGTAGTTGAAGAGTAATGGCGTGGGGCACTAGATTCTCACCTCCTTCTTCCTTGGGAAACATGGTAGAAGTCGGGGCACCAAGACTGTGTGGCGGATACATGGGCGTGAAGGTAAGGCAACACTGGCCATTGGATGAAGTAAACGGATGGCGGAGATCAACTTGGAGTGGCTATCGGAATACATATGCAGATGGAAGAGTGTGGGCCATCGGATCATGTAATCAAACGGTGGAGGACGGCTTACGGAGGCTAACGGAAGGTAGGGGAGCAAGGGGATCACGGACCGTCGGATCGCGAGATGGACGATCAGACGGTGGACAAGAGCGGAAGCTATGGGGAAATTAACGGGCGGGAGTCGTACGGGATGATCAGTAAGCGGTTTCCCCGCACCGCTCATGGGAGGTGGGTGGTTCTCGTGTGCAGAGGAGCGATCAAGTAAAATAGCCCCGCGTGGCAGATGGAAAGGCGGGGAAACCACTTTCCCCACGGGTTATCGCGTGCGCAGGTTCCAGCAGCGGGAGGAGCGTCTATCATTGGATCCCGGCAGGGAAAGATCGGACGGTCCAGGAATTAAAGCGCGTGCTTCTTGCTTGATGTGACAGGTAAGGGTCTCGGCAGTAGCACTTTTGCGTATGCGCGCAGTTATGAAGGGTTAAGACCTTAGCGCTGGGGGCTTGAGGGAAAAGGGTTTATATAGGATATATATAAAAACTTAGAAGAAAACGGAGGAAACACATACAGTGGGGGTTTAAGTAAATATGGTTTTATGTTGAATTTTGGGGTAAAGTAGGGATAGCGGGGTTCATGGAAGTGTAGGGAAAGATGGAGGAGAAGAAAGAAAAATTATTGTGAGCCCTTTGCAACCAAAACCAGCACTACCCAACCTGCTTTTATCCATCAAAATTTGAAGAGCATGGCAGAGATAACACTGGTTCCTTCTGGGGATGAGATCCTCCCTGTGAGGTCTCAAGAACCTGCAGATCAACGCCTTCCTGATGAAAAAAAATTAGCCAAAATTCCTATTGTTCCATTGGGCATGGAGTCTACTGTACCTATACTAAAACTGATAAAAACAAAATATTTACAACTTTTAAGGCCATAGACCTTAAATCACATAAATTTTCAGAAACCGCCCATTATCTGGGCCATCAAAAACTGCTTCTCCTCCCATACTTTTCAGTATGAAGGTGTTGTTCCCTTGAATCTATGAAATAATGAAAGTGTCTGTCCAAAAAGCATCAAAATTCCCATGATTGCCTTTCTTCTCCTTTAGTACATCCCATTTCAAAACCAAGTCTCCAACCTGAAAATTATTTGTTTTTGCCTTCTTGTCAAAGGCTTCCTTGATCTTTCTATGATGTGTTGCAGCCTTTTCAACCAGTTGTTCTCTAATCTGATGTACTTCTGCCAAATCAGTGATCCTCTTTGCCATGTCTTCTTCCTCATTCTATTCTGTTTGAAGGAGTTTTGCCACAGGGAGAGTTAACTGAATGGGGAATACAACTTCAGCACCATACACCAGCTTGAAAGGAGAATTCCCTGTGGATTTTTTAATGGTCACTCTGTCAGCCCACAGTGCATACTTGAGCTTTGAATCCTGATTCTTTTTATTGTCCTCTAACAGCGTCTTAATTATCCTTATCAGGCTTTTATTTGAAGATTTTACTAAACCATTGCCTTGTGGATAATATGAAGTGGAATGAACCAATTTAATACCCATTGAATCACACATTTCCACCAATTCTTTTGTCTTGAAAGCTGTTGCATTATCTGTGACCAGTTTATGTGGACAACCAAATCTGCTGAAGATGTTCTCTATCAAAAACTTCATGACCACATTATGATCAACCTTCCTGGTAGGAATTGCTTCAATCCACTTAGTAAAATAATCAATGGCTACTAAAATCCATTTATGCTGGCCACTGGAATGTGGATTGATTTCTCTAATAAAATCCTAGCCCTACTGTCGAAAAGGTCCCTTTGCAAGTATTGGTTTTAAGGGCAGGGACTTCAGCTGTTGTTTTCCTTCAAATCTTTGGCACCTGTCACAAGATTTAACAAAAGAAAATACATCAGAAAATAAAGTGGGCCAATAGTACCCAGCTCTGAGAATTTTATGGGCTGTAGTTTTCCAATAATGGTGTCCTCCACACATGCTGGAGTGAAACTGCTGCATGACTTCTATTGACTGTTCTTTGTCTAGACTCCTTAAAAGCACTCCGGATGGATCCCTCTAGTAGAGCAGATTTTCATTGATGCAATGTTTAGCTGCCCTAATCTTTATAGTTCTGGCTTGAATTTGAGTAAATCCTGAAGGGATTTCTAGCTTCAGCAAGAAATTAATTATTTCAGCATACCAATCACAAGAAGCTAGATTTTCAGCCACTGACTGCTTTTTGTCCGGTTCAGCTGCTTCCTCTTTTTCTGCTTGACCATTTTTTGCAATTGTGCACAGGAAATCAATATCTAAAGATCTGCAATTTTCCTCAGCTAACAATCTGGCAAGACCCTGACCTTTGACCAGATTGGTGGGCTTTAATTCTATATTGAATTCTATCATCTTTGCAATCTATTTTGCCCTTCTTCCATCAGCATCAGGTTGTGTTAGGACATCTTTTATTACAGCAGAGGGAACATATGCAATTATCTTGGAATGTAAGATATAAACTTTGAAATCTTTCAAGGATTTAATAAGAGCATATGCCTGTTTTTCAATAATATCATATCTCAGTTCAACATCCCTTAAGTTTTTGCTGAAAAATGCCACTGGATGCTCTGAACCTTCTTTATCTGCCTGCAATAAAATTGTTGCAATGGTGTCTTCAGAGGCAAATGAAAATATATGAAACTCCTTGTTTTAATCTGGACTTATTAAAGTGGGAGCCTCCATAATAACATTTTTAATAGCCTCAAATGATTTTCTTGTTATATCAGTCCATTTGATTTCTGCCCTTTTCTTCAACATGGAGGTAATGTGCTTCACATATTCAACAAAATTCGGGATAAACCTCCTTACAAAGTTAATTTTGCCTAGAAAGGATTGGATATCTTTCTTTGGTCTAGGGACAGACAAAGTCTGTATTTCTTTTACTCTTTCTGGATCAATCCGGACACCTGCAGCAAAAACAACATGTCCTAACAGCTTGCATTCTTCCAAAGAAAATTATGATTTTTTGGGATTGACTAAAATTCCAAACCTCCTGCAGTTCAGAAACACTTTTTTCAAATGATGCAAATGATCTTGATGGCTGCTGGAATAAACTGTTATGTCATCAAGGTAGATAAGGACAAATTTATCCTTCTCTCCCACGAATACTATATCCATAGCTCTCTGAAAGGTGGCTCCAACATTCATCAATCCAAAAGGCATTTTAGCATACATAAAACTGCCCTAAGGAGTGGCAAATGCAGTCTTCTCTTGGTCACCTAGGTGCACAAAAATCTGATTAAAACCTGAAAATCCATCCAAAAAAGACATTAATTTGGCTCCTGAGACTTTCTATAGCAAATGCTCCATCTTGGGTAGAGAATAGTTGTCTTTCTTGGAGCATTTGTTTAAATTTCTGAAATCGACACACAGTCTGATTTCTCCACTTTTCTTCCTCACCACCACTAGATTGGCTACCCATTTTGAATATCTGAGAGGGACTATGATCTTGGCAGCCATCAATTTTTTTAATTTCTTTCTCAATTATAGGAAGAATCATAGGGTTTATTGGTCTCAGCTTCTGTTTGAAAGGAATGGTGTCTTTCTCCACAGGGATTTTATGTTGAATTATGTTCTTGTCATAAGATTTTAGGTCACTATACTCCCAGGCAAACACATCAGCAAATTGCCTCATTAATTTGCAGTATTCAGCACTTTGATCAGCAAACAGATGAGTGGATAGACTTATGAGTGGATTTTTTGGGATTGACTAAAATTCCAAACCTCCTGCAGTTCAGAAACACTTTTTTCAAATGATGCAAATGATCTTGATGGCTGCTGGAATAAACTGTTATGTCATCAAGGTAGATAAGGACAAATTTATCCTTCTCTCCCACGAATACTATATCCATAGCTCTCTGAAAGGTGGCTCCAACATTCATCAATCCAAAAGGCATTTTAGCATACATAAAACTGCCCTAAGGAGTGGCAAATGCAGTCTTCTCTTGGTCACCTAGGTGCACAACAATCTGATTAAAACCTGAAAATCCATCCAAAAAAGACATTAATTTGGCTCCTGAGACTTTCTATAGCAAATGCTCCATCTTGGGTAGAGAATAGTTGTCTTTCTTGGAGCATTTGTTTAAATTTCTGAAATCGACACACAGTCTGATTTCTCCACTTTTCTTCCTCACCACCACTAGATTGGCTACCCATTTTGAATATCTGAGAGGGACTATGATCTTGGCAGCCATCAATTTTTTTAATTTCTTTCTCAATTAGAGGAAGAATCATAGGGTTTATTGGTCTCAGCTTCTGTTTGAAAGGAATGGTGTCTTTCTCCACAGGGATTTTATGTTGAATTATGTTCTTGTCATAAGATTTTAGGTCACTATACTCCCAGGCAAACACATCAGCAAATTGCCTCATTAATTTGCAGTATTCAGCACTTTGATCAGCAAACAGATGAGTGGATAGACTTATGAGTGGATTTTTTGGGATTGACTAAAATTCCAAACCTCCTGCAGTTCAGAAACACTTTTTTCAAATGATGCAAATGATCTTGATGGCTGCTGGAATAAACTGTTATGTCATCAAGGTAGATAAGGACAAATTTATCCTTCTCTCCCACGAATACTATATCCATAGCTCTCTGAAAGGTGGCTCCAACATTCATCAATCCAAAAGGCATTTTAGCATACATAAAACTGCCCTAAGGAGTGGCAAATGCAGTCTTCTCTTGGTCACCTAGGTGCACAACAATCTGATTAAAACCTGAAAATCCATCCAAAAAAGACATTAATTTGGCTCCTGAGACTTTCTATAGCAAATGCTCCATCTTGGGTAGAGAATAGTTGTCTTTCTTGGAGCATTTGTTTAAATTTCTAAAATCGACACACAGTCTGATTTCTCCACTTTTCTTCCTCACCACCACTAGATTGGCTACCCATTTTGAATATCTGAGAGGGACTATGATCTTGGCAGCCATCAATTTTTTTAATTTCTTTCTCAATTAGAGGAAGAATCATAGGGTTTATTGGTCTCAGCTTCTGTTTGAAAGGAATGGTGTCTTTCTCCACAGGGATTTTATGTTGAATTATGTTCTTGTCATAAGATTTTAGGTCACTATACTCCCAGGCAAACACATCAGCAAATTGCCTCATTAATTTGCAGTATTCAGCACTTTGATCAGCAAACAGATGAGTGGATAGACTTATGTATCTAGGCTGACCTAGACTCCCTATATCATGCTTACAGACTGTAGATTGGTCTTCTTTTTTAGCAGCCTTGTAAGACACATCATTTTGTTCAAACAGTCTCTGAAGAGGAATTAGACCCTTTGGAATATGATTACTAGCAAGCTGAACAATGCTATTTTTACCAATTTTATTTCTAAGATGGGACTTGGGGCTTTCTTCCAAGGCTTCATTCTCTTGGTCAATTTTCATTTCGGAAAACTCATCAATGACTCGCAAGAACCTATTTATCTCATCATCATCATATAAAAATTTCCAATGGTGGACATTGTCAGGCAAGGATGGCCTATACTTCATTTCGACTTCATAAACTAGTCTGGGAGGCATGGGAGGGACAAATAGACTAGAAGACACAGCAAGGGAATCAGAAAGCTGATTTTTGGCTCTAGGGATATATGAAATACATAAATTTTCAAAGGAATCTTTGAGTCTCCATACCTCATCTCTGTATGCTTTCAACCTTGGGTGCTTTGCTTGAAATGTTTTATTAACTTGTTGAATGATCAAATCAGCATCTCCAAACACCTTCAGATTCTTGATTCCTCTGTCTCTCACTGCATTAAGACCCAACAGCAGAGCCTCATATTCTGATATATTGTTAGTGACTTGAAAAACCAGCTTAAAAGACAGTTGAATGCTTTCTTGTTCTGGAGATACTGGCACAACCCCTGCTCCTGCAGTCTCCCTGGAACATGCTCCATCAAAGAACATCTCCCAAACTCGACCTCCTTGCTCTTCCTCGGCCTGAACTATTGATTTCCTAATCTGAAATGAGGCCTTCTGAGATTCTTCTATTTGGAGAATACATGCTCCAAAATCAGTGTCCACAGCATTTATGTGATGATTGGTAGGATTCTCCTCATCACTGATGATGTATGCCAACTGTGCTTCTTTGTACAATCTCCTGCTTTCCCCTCCAAAAACTGGGACAGTGGCATAAGATATATCATTTTGTAATGTCCCACCTAGTCTCTTAATCCATCCTCTGGACAGCAACATGCCAAATTTAGGAGGGACATCTGCTACCACAATATCCATCATCATACTCTTCATGGGCAGCTGAGTTAAGGTAATGGGCAGGTCTTTGATTAATCCTAGGCATTTCACTTTCCTTGAATTAAAAGAGAATAAATCATGATAAGGTCTAGTGATGTCAAGGCCTAACTCTTCCATGATAGCTTTAGGCATGAAATTGTGGCTAGCCCCTGTGTCTAGTAGGCAGTTGTGGAGCATTTTGTCATGAATGGTCAAGGAGACTTAAAAATATGGAGAATTATTATCAGCAGGTTCAATCATGGGGCTAAGAACAATGGCAGGCTTGTCATCTTGCAAATTGACAGAGTTAGTGGAGGTTTGTGTGATTTCCATCTCAAGAGCCTCAAGGATAGGCCTTCTAAATACTTCACTCTTCACCAACTCTACCAGAGGCACAAATATTTTCAATTTATGTACCTCTGACTCTAAGCTGAAAGAAGATGATAACTTATTAGAACCTCTTACCTCTTGAATTGGAGCTTTTAGGATGACTGGATTAGCTGCTGGTCTTCTTTGCCTGATATTCTATGATTCTGTTTGAATAGCAGCACTTTGGGAAACATTCTCCTTGACATTCTTTGCATTTGATCTCAGATTATATCTTCGTTGCTCCTCAGCTTGTAGGAAAACTTCTCTATCCCATTCTTGACTGTCTTGTTCCTACAACAATGATTCTTCATACGCAGCTAATGTCAAAAATGCAGCACTGCCTTTATCTTCCATGCAGTGAATTTCATCATCATCTTCAAATTGTTCCTCCTGCATGACTACATTTTGAAAAAGAGCTTTAACTTTTTGTTCTTCTTTTGATTCTTCACCCCTTTGAATAATTTGTAACTGTTCATTTGCTCTTCTGAATGGATTGGGATTTCTTGGAGCAAATGTGTTCTGCTACCTTGTCTTCCCTGAATTCTGCTCAACCTTCAGCTTAGAAATTTCAGCAACCAATGAATCTATCATCTTATTCATTTTGTCTAAATTGGGTTCTAAAGATGATGTAGAGGAGGTAGAAACCTGATTTCTCTGTCTCCTCCTGTCAGCTTGATTTTTTTAGCTTTTCTGTAGCCATGATATTGAATTCCACCTCTAGTGCTGCATCCTGCATACCAGCTAGAGTGGCACATCTTCTTTCTCTCAATAACAGGCAGAAATCAGAGTCAAAAGCATTGGCATAAGTGAGTTTGGCAGAGGTGGGGGTAGGTTTTACCTCAGCTGGTATCTTACTATACATACGATTAAATCTTTTATTGAAATCAGGCAATGATTCCCCATTTTCCCTCTTCAGGTTACCAAACTCTGTGTGGTAATACAAGAAGTCCTTTTTATCTCCCCATTGCTTAAAAAATGCATCATCTAAGGCTTCAATATATGTTATAGATCTCTGGGGTAATTCCCTGAACCACTACCTGGCCTCTCCATCAAGGCTCTAGACAAAAACTCTCATCCACACATCATTCTCACTTATATCTAAGTTATCAACATAGCTGTAAAAGGCTTCAAGGTGTTCTTCTACTGTTACTCCCTATGTGCCAGTGAATTTGTGCATATACTTCTGATATTCTCCCACAGGCATAGGATTTAAAGGCACAGGTAGGACTAAAGGTCCATATCTAGCAGCAACAATTCTTTCTATCCTCGTGGGTGCTTGCTGTCCTACCATGACTGGGATATGTGAAAGAATACTGGAAGATTGAGTGGTAGGAAGTGATGTGATGGATGGTAGAGACAAAGGGATGTTTTGGACTGAATGGGAACCTTTCTTTGGATTGATATTCAAAGGGGAACTAATTGCACAAGGGGCTGAATTAATCTCCGAAGGAATTTCCTTATTAACAGTGTTGAGTTCTAAATCTTCAAACTGTATATCTTCAGCTACAACTTTATCTTTCAGAGATGAATGATATTTTTTAGGCTTACCTGATCCTGATGCCCCTTTTTGTGATGCTTTCTTTGATTTGACAGTCCTCTCAGGATCAGGCACTGGTTCAGCTGGTGATTTCTGAGGATTTCTTCGAGTATGTCTCACAAACTGAGCCAGAAATTCAATGTGGAGTCGCCAAAGGTTGGTCTTCCCCAGTGGAGTCACCAGATAGATGATTACAACCAAATTATGTGCCCAGACCTTGTCTATCATCAAAATCTGGAACTGTGTCATTCTCCCAGGGAAGCTGAGCTTCAATTCTCCTCTCCCCGGCAACGACGCCAATTAATGTTATCACCCCAAGAAACTCTCCTAGGTTGTATATCAGAGATGCTTGGGAACATTACAAACTCAACAAAAATGTTGGAAAATGGTGGATGAATGAAAGAAATGCTGCATATTCAAGCCAGATAACCACTTCTACTATGCTTAACCCCAGACATGGGTGAACACCCCCAGACTACAAGGCTTTAGACCACCAATTACTCACAGTTTAAGGAAAATGTGATGATGGAGAATACTGATCACACCAGCAGATGCACAGGACCCTGTGATGGCCAGCTGCAACCAGTTAAAAGGTCTGTAAATCTATTTCTTAATGCACAGATAGGATGACAACTCTTTGGCATTAAAACAACAGAAACCTGCATACACATTCAATAATACTAACTAGATTCTAACACAGAGGTGGGATGACAGCCCCTCTAATGCTAAACATCAAGAGCAAATGAAAAATGCATAACAGGCACAGCCTAGAACAAAGAAGAAGTGGAAAATGAGCAATTGACAACAAAAGAAGCTTGCATTAGCTGAAAATGAAGACCAAAAGCTGCAGGTATCACGGTAGTTACGGTCTCCAGAAGTTGAACTTTACATCAAAATAACATTCATCAACCTTCTTACATTCTGTTTCTGGATATATATGGAGGTTGATTACAAAATTTATTTGCATAACCTATGCGTGGAGGGTTCATAATGAACCACCAACCACATTTACAATTAGATATGGGTCTTTGCTGCACACTGAGTGTTTTAATGAACAAAATTGGCCTTTCTGGTACTTTGATGTCCTTCTTGAGCAGGCAGAGTACCGTATGGGACAAAAACTCCATAACTGGTAAATGAATTCGACGGCTCAAGGCAATACTCTCCTTCCCTGGCTATGCTATTATTTAAATGCAGGTAGTTGAAGAGTAATGGCACGGGGCACTAGATTCTCACCTCCTTCTTCCTTGGGAAACATGGTAGAAGTCGGGGCACCAAGACTATGTGGCGGATACATGGGCGTGAAGGTAAGGCAACACTGGCCGTTGGATGAAGTAAATGGACGGCGGAGATCAACTTGGAGTGGCTATCGGAAGACATATGCAGATGGAAGAGTGTGGGCCGTCGGATCATGTAATAGAACGATGGAGGACGGCTTACAGAGGCTAATGGAAGGTATGGGAGTAGGGAGATTGCGGACCGTCGAATCACAAGATGGAAAATCGAACGGTGGACGGGCGTGGAAACTGTGGGGAAATTAACGGGTGGGAGTCGTACGGGATGAGTGATAAGAGGTTTCCCCGCACCGCTCACGGGAGGTGGGTGGTTTTCGTGTGCGGAGGAGTGATCAAGTAAAATAGCACTGCGTGGCGGATGGGATGGTGGGGAAACCACTTTCCCCACGTGTTATCACGTGCGTAGGTTCCAGCGGCGGGAGGAGCGTCTATCGTTGGATCCCGGCGGGGAAAGATCGGATGATCTAGGAATTAAAGAGCGTGCTTCTTGCTTGATGTGACAGGTAAGGGTCTCGGTGGTAGCACTTTTGCGTATGTGCGTAGTTATGAAGGGTTAAGACCTTAGAGTCGGGGGCCCGAGGGAAAAGGGTTTATACGGGATATATATAAAAACTTAGAAGAAAACGAAGGAAACACATACAACGGGGGTTTAAGTAAATACAGTTTTATGTTGAATTTCGGGGTAAAGTAGGGATAACGGGGTTCATGGAAGTGTAGGGAAAGATGGAGGAGAAGAAATAAAAACTGTTGGGATCCCTTTGCAACCAAAACCAGCACTACGCAACCTGCTTTTATCCATCAAAATTTGAAGAGCATGGTAGAGCTAACAGGAGGCATCCATATGCATGACATATTTCATAACACTTAGCCGAAGATGCACTTTGTTGGCTTAGGAAAGCATGAAATCGAGTATGACCTTGATATAAGCTATGTGTACCAACTTACATAACTCCAGTAGTAGCCAAGGGTGGAGAGGGACCCATAGGTGTGGAGGATGTACATCCCCTCATCCTCAGGAACTTTGTAGAATGATTTCCTTAAACATGGAAGTTGGTACTCCACACTTAAGGTCATATCGGCCATGCATAGTGCATATCTTTTAGCTTCTCAGTTAGTTCAACAATCCGAGGTTGTAGTGCAATAATGGAAGGATAATTAGAAATAGATCCTCCTCGGTGCTCATGAGGGTACCCTGCCATAGATTAAATCATGGTTGCTCATTCCAACACATCCTAAAGAGTGTCGATCTTCTTTTGAGTCAATGGTGTATGAGTTAATGCTATCAGATCCTTGATGAATTAGTCTCACTGGTGATTGGGATCGATAGGGTAACCTAGATTACCAATAACGTACTTAAATTGTTGCATCATTTCCCCAGCAATTTCCCCTTCCCATTGTTTGATCTCCCACAACTCGGACAACCCCTCCTGATTTGTTTGCGGAAGTTTGAATTCTTGAACAAGTTCGCACCGAACCTCAACTATTAAGGGATTTTGGTGTAGAGTAGACCACTTAATGAACCACCTAAGAGCCCTCTCTTTAAGGCTAGCCTAAAACTCAATGAGTTTAGTAGCATTTGGATTTTGGTGAGCCATCCACATGGCTTCACACAAGTACCAATGCTGCTCAAAATCTTCATTCCCTCATCTTAAGAACTCGGGATACCGAGTGAATGAGCCTGTTACATTACCAACCATTCTCGATTGGCCAAGTGATCCAAGTATGAACCCTTGAGAACCAGATTGAAAAGACCTAGGAGAACCAGAGTGAAAACTACCTCCACTACCACTAGAAGTACCAATTTTGTAGGCACTATATAATTTATAAAACTTTGTCACTTTAACTAAATTTGAGAGAAAATGAACATGGTATTGATAAGGTACTAGGGGAAGGTTAGGAGAGGTACTTCATGCGCTGCTAGGAAATGAACTATTTCTTTCAGGAGACACATCATCTTTGTAAAATAGTCTCCTCATTAGAAAATGCATGTCGTCATCAGGAGAGTTGTCTTGGATCACTACTGGGACTATAGGACTCGATCCGTCTAGTGTCTCTATTCTTTCAAGGACATGGTGATCTCTGTTGCTTCCCTCCATCTGTTCTGGAACACTAGTTTTGACGACTCTTATTTTCCTAGGACTTGCCTTGTCACCATCCTCGACTTTCCATGACTCCAACTAACTTGATCCTTTTTCCCTTAACTTCAGACTACTCAAGACCACTCTTATTTGGTGTAGTTCCTTTTGTCACTTTTAGATCTCCTGTAAAGTTTTATCCCACCATTCATCAATGATCTGCACCCTCTTTTGTGCTCTCAAATATCTAGCCCTCTGCAAGTCATTTGAGTCCATTGCATCAGAATCTTCATCTCCCACAGTTAGGTAACATTGTTCCCCCATATCCTATCCCTAATAATTAAGATTTTAGGAAGCTATCTTCTGGTCTTGGAATGACACTAGGTTCTCTTATACCATCAAAACTTTAACCGAAAGGCAAATTTATTCCAGTATCCTTCCCCACAACCTCGATATGAACACATCTTCCACTTTGGAGAAGGACAGATGTTATCTTACAGTGAACTCGATGATATAGCTCTCTAGAGTTTCTTGTACCCAAAAATTGATGACTTTGGTCAGTTCCATATATAGCATGTGTAACTTAGCTACATCAACAGGGGTCTAGGTACAAGGTGACCTACACTGATTTCCATCTCCCCATTTTACCTACAACCTCCACAGACAATTACAAATCTCTTTAAGGAACTTGCACCAAAATATCTCATAATGGTCTCTCGAAGGTTTAGAGTACAGAACATATTTACCCATTTCACACTCTTCTAGTGTAATTGTGCTTGTTGGGAAACAAAGTGATCCACCTGCTCATGGCACCAATCTTGAAGATCTCCCTTAAGGATCCTCTATACCATGATTGAGATCCCTTCAAGAAATTTTAGGTACTAGCAATGAAACCATTTGTTGGATTGAAATTCTAATAGAGGGAGACCCTAGGTTTGGGCACAAGGCGCCAACAAAGGGACCCATTGTATTCTATCATTACATCGACATTTTCACATTACTTAATGGGAAAGAAAGGTGTCTCACCTTAGGTGTGCTGAGACTCAGAAAGTTAATGGATCAAAAAGAGGCATCAAGGAGTAATGCAATAGATAATTTGTTTTACACATTCATGATAGAAGCCCCATTAACTAACATGCATCATGCAAAAAATACAAACTCACAACATGGCTAGGAAAAGCAAAGAGAATCCATATCTTACACAAGAGAAAATTTTTGAAGGGGCCAAGCATTCCATCACATTACATAGAAAAAGAACATTCCTACAACTTTCCTTTGATTAATAGATAAGGCATCATTACAATACAATATCATAACTATTACTGCAAGAACAACAGTCTCCCTAAATCACATTACAAGGTAGAGCCTACAGAAGTAAATAACATTTAACAGAACATGGATCTCATTCAACACTACAACATCTTGGCAAGGATCTCTCATCTCTTCTCCCTTTTGTTGTCTTCCCTTGGCAGCCTCTGTGAACTTCACCTCAACTGCACTTTCCTCCTGCCATCTTCGGCATCTGGATGTTCTTGAATTATTATTTTCCTTTCCTTTAGCAGTCATCTGCGTAATTTTTTTATGCTGACACCCATTCAAAACTTGTCAAAATTCAGTTCCCAAAAAGGAAGACACAATAATCATCAAAATCATATATTTAAGTCAAAATCAATGGGCCATTAAATAACGCATATCAAATGTGGATATGGCATGATTAATTCATATTGCCAATCAATTAAAACATACAACGCAACCAATCAAGGTTATATAGTTTAGGTTAAGACCACGAATATAAAAATGAAAACTTTGAAAGTGCAGGTATTGTTGGCAGAAAATTTTGAATGAATAATGACCTAGGGTTTGGTCTAGGGTGCCAACAAAGATTTCCACATAGTCTAGCACTTCACTGACATTTCCACTCCCTTCGATCAAAGGAGAATCTCACCCGAGGTGAGCCAAAACCATATAAATATAGAGGGAGATTTAGAATTAGATATTATGCTGTCTACGTAGACATCCATAAATTCATTCACAACAAACTAAATTATGCATTTAAAAGAGAACAATCATCATATAGTTTTTTTTAACAGTGGGTGTGAAACACATAAACATGTGAAAAAACTCCCATTCTCCTTTTATTATTAAACAAAAATCCTTCAATACAACTTACAACACATTATAGACTTGTGCACAGATATTACAACTCAAAAAAATTATCAAAATACATCACTACATAATTGGATATGCCTACAAGGAGTCTTTCTTTTGCACAACTCAGATCTAAACTTTGCAATGTCGTCTAAACTTTTTTCTTGTTGATTTGCATCTTCTTTTATAGCTTGCGTTCACTTGAGTTTTTCTTTGATCCTTCACTCGATTGATCCATGGTTTTCCAAAACATCAAACCATTACCTTGGTTTCCAGTTGACTCGATCAAAATCAGTTCTAGCATTTTCGGTGCATTCCCTTACTTTTTGCTATGAAAGTCCCAAAAAAAATATTCTGCTGCTGCTTTGATTTTATGGTGCTCCACTTCCGGTGAATTTATCCAAAATGTCCTCCACAACTTCTATTCCTTAAAAAACGAAGGTCCCAACATGCCCCGACCACAATCCATTGACTCGTCTTCAAGTCAAATGTGTAGCTGCTACTATATCTGAAGTCTGGGTTGGTTTGCTTCCACTTTGATCAGTTGTAGTACCTACAAACGAAGGTCCTATTGTGCTATACAACAACACCCCCCCCCCATTTCAAATTTTTAATCTTAGTATAAAGATGTTAAGTAAGAAATAGGTCCCCTTTAGGATATAAACAACAATAAAACTTTTGAATAAAATAGATTTTCCATATTTTTCATATAAAAGTTTCTTTATGAGAATTTGGAACTGCTCATCACAAATCACAATTGTTTAAGACCAATAAACATCCATTTGAAAAGTTGCGATGCGATCAGAGTCATCACAAATCCCTCATCGCGAAGTTTTAATCGAAATGATCCATTTATAAAAATATGATGTGATATAACTATCACATCTCGCATATCATTAATCCCAAGGAATAACTCACGGCATTTCGTTGAAACCTTACGATGCGATAAGGCTATCGCAATCACATATCGCTGATCCATAGGAAAACATTGAAACCACTCCATTGAAACTTTGCGATGTGATATCACTATCGCATATCACGCTCTCAATAAAAACAAGTAATATAAACTATGAACACGCGCGATATAGGGATAAATCAATTATAAAGAAAAAACGTGATTTGTCAAGTTTGAAAAGGAATACGCCATCTCCACATGCTAGCTCAACACTCATCGCAATCACAACAATACAAAGAATTATTTTGAGCATGGCGCTTGTAACTCCTGATTTGTGATATCCAATGGTTCCACAAATATTAAAATAATACAATCACTAATCGCTAATCGTAGAGTCACGACACCTATTCTAAAAGGACCGTTGGAAAACTTGCAATGCGACATATATTACTTCAGCATTAAAGTTTCACGTTATGAAGTTTCGGTAAAGCATTAAGGGGCAGTTATGGTTATAGCCCTTTAAGGATTTCATCCGTGGTGACTATGTACAATGTGAGATCTTTTGCATCTAATGCACATAACTGCTTTTAGTCTGTAATTTGTTGTATTATCTCCTCTCAAAGTTTTTCGCCTATCATGCTCCTCTTTCTCATTTTGCAGTGTTAATCCAGAATCACACAGGTAGTCAAGATGTCTAAGAAATATCGAAAGAAAAAGGTTCCCATTACAGTGGAAGAAGGACAAGGAAAATTGGTGTTAATATCAGATACTACCTATCAAGGCCTTGGTAAGATCTCATGGGAAGGCATATATGCTTTTCTTGAAGGTAAAAATCCAAAGGAGATAGAAGAAGAAGCAACAACTGATGGAACTGATGAAACAGAAAATGCACTCAGTGATTTGACCAGCTCTTTCCTCCATAGAATAGCATCCCGTGCAAAATTTTTACCATATAATGATCTAGTGAGATGGGTAATCGAGATCATTACTATAACGGACATAGATTTCTTCACAGTTGAGGGTAGGATGTTCGGACCATTCAAACCTGAAGATGTCAAGAGAATGTATCACTTGCCTAATCCCCAGCGACACTACAACAAAGCATTCCTGGAAGCTTTCGCCAAGGAAAATGACATTGAATCAGACCCTATCAAGCAATGGAGACATTTTCCTAACAAGCACAAACATGAATCATCTGGTATGTATTCCGTGGACTCCTTGGCATCTCCATATTGTTATGCTGCTGCTATGATGTGTAGACTCTTCGGAAGCCCCAATTCTGCTAGATTTTCTATTGAGATGGTTCCATTGATAGAAGCAACGATAAACTCCTTTGTCATGGACTGGGCAACTATCCTATCAGACAAAATAGCTAGTCAAATACTGGATTATAGAAAGAACAAATTTGTCACTACCCGAGTCGTGCCCCCATTCCATATGAGTGCTTACATAATGGACACAATTTGTTTTAATTCTAACTTTCCCATCCTAGGTTGGAAATGGACTGTTTAGGATCCAACCCCCATTCATATTTATCATAAGTACTTATGGAAGTCTGAATACAATAATCATTTATACAGGATTTGCCATGGTTTCATTTTACCAGTCCATAAAGCTATCTTTAATAAACCTGCTCCTTGGCTGTCTGACGAAGCTAGCATCGATTTAACCTCAATTGGCAGTTGGTTTGGGGAGGAGAAGTTCACCTATATTAGGGTTTTTTCAGTATTACAGATCCTCATGTCCTTCCGCTTTAGATTCCAAATAAGCTATTAGCCAAGGAAGTAGCCTACCAGATAGTGGAAAAAGGGATGTCTAGAAACCTTAAAGAATCCAAGAAACAGTTGTGGCCTCCCTTTCCCCTCCGCTATGGCACCTACACATTGCATGATTTTAAACATGCCAAGAAAGAATTAGAGAAAACAAAGGATCTGAGTCTAGCGGTTATCCCTAAAAGACAATATGATCCAAATAAGGTTGCTTTCAATTTCACCACTCAGGTGAAAATTAGTAAATTCATACATGAGAATGATGAGTTTGATGACTTATTTTCTTCAGCAGAGTTATTCTCAATAGTAAGTCATCTGGAAAGATTCAAATTGGGAGCTGAGAAAATGGACAAATTCATGGAATACAGGACACAGAGGTTACTGACAGTACCTCTGGATTTTTTAAGTACTACATCAATCATTCAGCAGGCAGAATGCAGCGGAGAGCAAGTAATTGAGAAGGTTTCTGAAGAAGTTGAGACAAGTGATAAGACCAGTGAGCCACTAAGTACTGATGTTCATATCGATCCCATATTGATTAAAAAATGGGAGCAATTTGATCAACAGATCAAAAGCCAGAATGATCCTCAAAACATTATCACATCAACATCTCCCGAAACACAACGGCCCATTATTCCTGATATTGTGATTGAAGGGACACCCAACAAAGACACAGCTCAAAAAGAGATAGAAATAATCCCTGAAAATCCTTCAGGAGAGATTACATTGAATATCGAGGAGATTCCACCCTTGGATGTGTTTTACAGCCCAAAACACAAGGCTATAGTCAAGAGGCAGAGGAAAAAGAGGAAAATAGATCAAACATCATCCACAGCTCCTCAATCTGAATTTATGAATGTCATATGGAAAGATTCAGAGGTCAATCCTTCTGAGGATTTGACTAAGTTATCTCAATTTGCAGGTGCATACACAGTGGCTATGATTGATAAGGCAACTAAAGTGAATCAATTGATCAAAGAAAAGGATCAAAAGATTAATCAACTTGAAGAACAGTTGGCAACAGAGCAACAAAAGGTTAATCGGCTTGAGGAACAGTTAACAATAGAGAAATAGAAGAATGAGCAGCTTGAAGAACAATTAAATCTAGAAAAACATAAAATTGACCAGCAGGCCATTCAGAGACAACACCAGCTGTCTCAAGAGCTCGAGCAACTTAAAATTACACATTAGCAAGAGATTAAGTCTAAATAAGAGCAAATCACACAGCTACAATTCTCCTTGGGACAATTCAAAGATTATCCCAAGGTTGAAGAGTTCAAAAAGGAAGCCTTAGAGGCAAATAAGGTTTTATCTCAACAGCTGAATATACTCTGCCAGAAGATATCTTTTATTGATCCATTATGCATCATAACGACATCAGTGATTGACCAAGCAGTTAATGCCAGGTTAGAATTTGAAGATGCGGATGATAAAGTCACAAACTTCCTTTCCTATCAAAGCACAAAAGATGGAAGAACTACTAACTTACCTAAGATTGAAGAGTCTCATAAAAAGATATTGTTTTTGGAATGGGAAACACAGTTGATAAAAGAAGAAAGAGCTACCTCTAGGGCTAGGGCTATAATGAATAATGTTGTTGAGTTGGTAAATGATAACTTATATGGTGCTAATTTAATTTCTCATTGTTTGCTAGGAAAGCTTCCGAAGGCGAAAGTTTTAGAGAAGCAATGGAAGCAAGATTTGGACACCAAGGAAGAGTGGCTTAACAGAATACAAGGTCTTAACTGGGATGCGCATTGGTCCTTTCTGGTTAAACTGCACAGCCAACAAATGAATATCAAGTTCCTTGTTGATGCCATTGATCGCATGATGCCCAAGCTCTCAGATGCCACATACACAGGACAATTACACTCAAGGATGAGTCATCCTCCAGAGATCCAAAGCATGCTCTCAATTTGTTGGTTAAAGATGCAAGAGAAAGCCTAGATGTGATGAATCTCTTCAAATCTTATCACAATTCTATTTTTGAAATGCAAATCCCATATTTTGATAAAGGCAGTTCCAACAACTCTCAACAATTTTTATGGATAGATTGTTTTTAATTTTACTATAAAGGCCCTTTCATGTCACTTTAGAAGGGGTCCTCAATTTGTATAAAACTAGACTTGAGAAGTTTTCACTTCTGCACTTCTTAATTTATTTTTTATAAGTCGTGGATCAAGGTTCAGACTTTTTGCGAAAGAGCTTCATAAAGACTCACATTTTTTTATCTCCTTGGAGTTTCTAGAATAAGAAGATTGAACCAGAGTGTTACTTGCATAAATGAGATTCAAATGCAATTAGTACTTCTATCATTCTTTTGTCTTGTTTTGTGTAATTAACATTCCATTGATTTTTTATTGTTGATGTATTCACATGTTTTTAAACAACTCTGTATTATTTCACTTCTGAATGATTTAGAATTGTTATATTATATACATATGTCAGCGATAAATATTAGTATGTTATGTGATATGTTTTCATATTACTTTGTTTAATTTCTTAAACAAAGTAATCATTATTTAAATGTATATTTCTGTAGATAAATAAATAATCTATATTATTATTTGTCTACTAGGAATCATCAAGAATCACATTATTATGAGATCACCCTGGTTATATAGATATATCTGTATATTTTAGAGCTTATATATTAAACCACCTATCATCTTTTTACACATTTAAAACACCCATTCATCAAATCATACTTTATTGGGAATCTGTTCCCATAATATCCAGTCGGAGCCACCATACCAAACAGATAAGGAGCTACACTAAGGTCCAGACCGAGTGGTTATCCCCCAATGTTGGTGCTAAGATTTTAGAGGCATCAACAGGTCCCAACTCTGGAACACTTTGAAGAGTCGACTCCTTAAATGTGGTGAATGTAGAAACATAGGAGTTCCATGAGTTTAGAAGTGTAGATACATTATTTGAAAATTATTCAAGCGTTTGTGCACTGAGATCACTGGGTTGCAACTGTACAATATCCTGTATATGTTGATCAACTATAGTGGACAGTGTGCTCAAGGTCATAAAATATTTCTGTGTCTTCGGGCAGAGGTCGCAAAGAATGTGTATAGTTTCCTGCGATGCATCTTCCAACTAATTAATCCGACCTTCTAATACATTATCTTGATCCAAGAGTTGTTTCTTCACTTCCAAATCTGAAGTCATCATTACTTGCTGGAACAGGTTCTTGACATTTCCGTGCAAGGGATCAATAATTGTATTCTTCCTAGCAAGAATGCCATTGCAATCAAAAATTTTACTTAACATTTGTTGTGACTCCTGCGTAAATTATGGAAACGTTTCGCAGACATAAGTGGTTGTCTTAATCTTGTCAGCTATCTGGTCTTTGTAGAGTGTTGATGGATCTAATCAGTATTGCTGTAGGGTAGTGATAGAGTCCTAGAGCTTAATATTTTTGGCAACAATTTACTTACACGCCGCTTCAACAAAAGTATAACATTTGACAGGGAAAAAAGTGGTAAGATATTTAGGCTTCTCTTCCGTGAAAGGGGTGAGTGTAGGCCATAAATACTATAGTTTGGAATGAACATCACTCACTCGAGCCTCTAACCCATCTTTCTCAAGGCACAACTGTGTTTGTACTACAGTGGCAACATTGATCTGCTGCTATTTTTCACAGGTAACTTGAAGATCTGTGCACTGAGTCTTGATCTGAACCACACGGTTCTCTAACTGAGAGATAGAAGCATGAATGAACTGGAACAACTGCCACAAACACCATGTATTGAGGATGTCCACTAAAACTATATCTATCGTTGGAAGTCAAAATTTCAGTGGTTTTCCACTAGCAACTGAGCGCTCTGACTAAGCCTGTGGTGTAGATTATCATTGTAGAGTACCCTTCTGATTTTGTGCAATTCTGTGAAGAACTAGGGCAGGAATAAAAGCAATGAGATCATGTTGTTGGGCAGAAAGGGTGATCACTTGATGACACTGCTCTAGATTTTTCATGAAATCGTTGACTTTCTCAGTAGAGATGAGTGAAGTGGTGGAAGAATAGGGACGAGATGATGTAGTGGCATAAGGAAGAGCAGTGGATGGTGGGGGAATGGTAATGACAAGGAAACTAGCAGAAATAATAAAAGCACAATTAGTTTCCATATCTTCTGGCTCATCAGTGGTAGTGGGTGAATCTGGATGGTCAGATAGGGTCGCTTTCAATGGATGAGGTGACTCATAGGAATTTTTATGCAAGGATAGGGGATGTTACTCAAGAATGGGAACACCAAGAACGGTGGATGGGGGCTTGACATCAAGGTCATTGATGGTGGAAGCAAGGGTATCATGACGAAATTGGCGAGATGAAGCGGAAATAAGGGAGGTAGCGGGTGGAATGTTGGCTACGATAGTAGGTGGTGCAGTGGACACAAGAGTGACTTGATGTACTTGAGTAGCTTGCTCAACTAAAGAACCTACCTCAGTCCAAGTAGCATATGTCGAGCTCACACACTCCTTAGTTTTCTTTAGTAGGGGCTAGATATCTGTTGTCGTACCTTCGGGTGCTTACGCGAAGATGAAGGGGAATCTCTAACAGGTCTCATTACATAAAAATTGTACATGTCCATCTCGTCTTCCTACCACGACAAAAGTCATGGACAAGTGATAACTTCATTATGGAAATCACTCTCGCTGATGTAGAATGAAAACTTCCGCATAGAAAAGGTTGTAGGACAAACATGCAACGACTGGAGATAATAGGAACTATGAGTTATACTGAACTAGACCTGATGAGCGTATTAGTCGAGCAAATGGAGTGACACTTGGGAAATGGTTCTGGTCATAACATCCATTTTTTTGAATGATTTTCCAAATGTAAGATCATTAAACTCTTTGTTTATAGTGTCTTGAGTACTACGCCAATGTGCATAAGCATCTGCAAGAGGTTCGCCGTCTGGAAATGTGGCGAGGTCTCAATCTTTTGGAGTGTACCATTTGTACATAGGAAGTGGAAGAAGCAGATATCCAAAAATAAAATACGTGCCTTAGGTATAAAAATCATGGACAACATCAAATAATTCAGTAAGGAGATAGTTAGACCAATTCAACTGGTCCCCTCGGACGCAAGCCTCTGCAACTGATATGGCATCTAATGAACATTCTCCTTTGGTAAAATGGCACATGAATTTAGTAGAAATAATGGTGCCAACAACTCAAATTGGCATATTGTTGATCATATCAAGAACAACTTCATGCCTCTTTCTTGTGGTTCCATACTTTTTGTTCAAATTAGTTGCATTTGTCTTCTTACTGCGTTTAGCAGTTTTCTGAAAATCTGAGATAACGTCGACACCATAAGAAGACAATCCTGTGATTCTATAAATATATTCTACATGGATGGGGTATTCTTGTTCCAACCAGAGAGAACCCCCATGGAGACAACTGATTAAGAACTTTGTGCAACGCATTACTTCACCAGTGGTGCCAAAAATAGGTAACTCGCGTAGAACAAGGAGAGTGGACTGTTTCAAAGGACAAAAATCACTTTTTACTTTCGGGGTAGAGTGGGCATTAGGATGGGTATTGGGATCCATAAAAACATTGGTTTGGAGTGTAGGGAACAATGACGGATCAGAGAGGTCATTATCGACAAGAGTGGCTTTCTCATACTTTCCCAGTAGGTCATCCTGGGAGTGGATACGAGAGTCAATAGGGTACATACTGAAAGTGGTTTGAAATTGATGAACCATGGTTGTAGAATGATGGGCATACATAAAATGAATAGGGGGCGACAAGGAAATGAGGGTTCAGGGATAGGTGGTAACAAAGTCAGAGTGGAAACCGAAAACAGAAGAAAGGAAAAGTTGAAGATGGGAACGAATGGAGGGAATATATAGAACAATTGATGGGGTGGAGAGATTATTAGTTACGCGTGATATATGTGAATCATAATTCAAAGTAATGACATGAAATCCTGACATGTACGGAGGAATGTCATGATTTAACAGAAAATATAACGGAAAGGGAAATCTTATCGAGAATTGGGAAATGGATTTGGTAACTAACTCGGACATGATAGCAAGTAATGATAGAAAAGATGAGCATTAATGACACTGATAAGATAATATACGACTAAATATCCCCAACCACAATTGGTTGTTGTGGGTCACAACTGAAAAGAAAACATACTTGCGGGAAAATACTTGGGACAAAAACTACCAAACTAACAAAATACTTATTGATACCACTAGCCTAACTCATACCTACTACTCTTGTGAAGAGAGGACACTTTATTTCAAAGTTCAAACATAAAAATAGGGCTTTAGGTGAGTGCCATTCACCCATCCAGAGAAAAGTGTACCATCTAATTGAGCAAGTTGAACAACACCAAAATCTTTGATTTCCACAACATAAAAAGGACCAATCCAATGCATTTGGAGCTTACCAGGATGCTTGTGATACTTGTTGTCATAAAGTGATACCTGGTTGCCCATAGAAAAGGATTTCCTTTTGATATGTTGATCGTGCCAAGTCTTCTAGTGCTCCTTCTCAACACTTTGATGGAAATAAGCAAGAAATTGAGACTCATCAAGTTGTAATAATTCATGAACTCATTCAGGAATGGAATCATCTTCATACATTCAACTGACATGAGCTATAAAAATATTAGGAATAATGAACACAACAAGAACAATAACTTCTTTCCCATGAACCAGTTCAAAACAAATGTACTTGCGAAACCACTTGATTGTAGTTCGGTACGCCCATAAAGTAGTAGGAACTCGTTCGTCCCAATCATCTATATTGGCAGAGAAAACCTTAGTAAGTCCTTTTTCTAAAATTTTATTAAAACCTTCAACAATACCATTGGCTTGCGAATGATAAGGAGTGCTCTTGTGGTGTTGTATCATGAAATTCTATAACAGAGCCTAGATTGTTTCATTGATGAAATGGGAGCCTTGATCACTTGTAATACTCGAGGACAATTAAATATGGTAATAATGTTTTCAAAAATAAATCGAGTAGCCATATCAGTAGTGAAATCGTTAACAGGATCAACTTGCGCCCAACGAATCAAATAATATGTTGCGGTAATGATATACAGGTCATGCGAATGATGAGCAAGAGGGTGAATAGGCCTAATGAAATTGAAAACCCATTTATGAAAATAAGTAAGGGATTGTACTAGATGCAAGGGAATTTCATCACGATGTGACAATCGTCCAACCCATTGATAGACATTGCAAGTCTTTGTATATACGTTTGCATCCTTAAAGATAGTTGGCCACCAGAGGCTAGCTTGCAGAACTTTCCAAGCAATAATTTTTCCTCGAACATGACCTCCTACAATTCCAACATGACATTCCCATAATACACCTTCATGTTCATGATCAATAATACAACAACACAAAACTTGGTCTAGTCCCATTTTATATAGTTGTCCTGCAATAAGTTGGTAGTATGCTGCTCTAACTACCAAATGATTCTTTTTCACAATAGTATAATCAGGAGGGCATTGTCCTGTAGCAAGAAAAGTGGCAATATATTCTAAGTAATCAGGGACATCTTGAATACGAAAAAAATGACCATCCAACAACTGATCATCAATTGATCCATGATTAGCTTGACTCTAACCTGGAAAAATGGTTTGGCCCCACATTCTATCTTCTCGGATTGATAATCTCCTCAAAAGTAAATTCCTAAAATAACAATAACCACCAACAAATCCTTCCTTTGAGTACAGGGTTATTGACTAAATATTTCAGTGCTGAGTGGTCTGTGAAGAACTTGAATGGACCTCCCAACAAATAATGTTGGAATATTTGGAGAGAATATACCATATCTAAAGCCTCCCATTCTGTAGTAGTATAATTTTTCTCTACAGTGGAAATTTTTCTTCTTGCAAAATAAATACGATTATCCAAGTTTCCTTCACCTGGTTTTGTTAATATAGCTCCTAAGGCAATTCCAGATGCATCAACATGGACATGGAATGGCTTATTCTAGTCAGGGTAGACCAAGATGGGTGCACTTGCAAGTTTCTCCTTCAAAGTATCAAATGCAACATCACATTCAGTAGACCACACAAATCATTCAGATTTCTTAAGAAGCTTCTCAAGCAGTGCTGTGATTAAAGCATAATTTCTTATAAATATGTGATAATAACTAGTATGTCCCAAAGTGGAATGCAACTATCGGACAAAAGTGGGTGGAAAAATATTCAGTATTACCACAACTTTGGCAAGGTCCACACATACTCCTTCTTTGCAGACGATATGCCCCAATAGTGTTCCAAAAGGCACAACAAAAATACATTTCTTCAAGTTCAAAGATATTTGAAGTTGTCTGCATCTATCAAACATAACTCGCAAAAAACTAGGATGATTCTTGAGCAGGCTATAAATGGTCCAATCATCCATATAAACTTCAATAAACTTATGTATATATTCACAGAAGGTAGCAATAACAATACATGAGGAAAAAACAAGTGCATTCTTCAACCCAAAAGGAATACCATTATAAGCATAGGACCCCCATTCAATAGTGAATGTGGTGGTATTCTTATCTTATTCTGCAATGCAGAATTGGTGATACCCCAAGAAATCATCAGTAAAAGAATAAAATTCATTTCCCCCAACATTATCGAAGACTTCATCGCTAAAAGGAGTTGGAAAGGAATCATGTACATAGACGTTATTGAGGCTACGGTAATCAATGCACACTCAAATTTCCTATGAATCCTTCTTATCTTGGATGACAATGGGGCTTATCCATTCAACTTCATGAACTAAGAATATAAGACCAGAAACTAGCATTTTTTTGAATTTCCTTCTTCACTTTCTCCTTGACTTGCAGATTCAATCTGTAGGGCCGATGTTTAACTAGCTTCACATCTGGATTCATTGCTATTTTCATTTCTCCCAAATATCCTTTAATTCCCTTTAACTCTAAGACGGAGCAGGGAAATAAATCCTCATATTATTTTAGCAAATCAAAAAATTTCCCAAGTGGTTTAATCATCCCAATAGTCCCCAATAGAGGAAAGCTTCAGTTTCTCTTTTATCCTGATATTCACCTTCTTCAATTTAAGAGGTTGCAAATGTGGAGAATCATGTATAGGATCTATTTTATTTTCCATTCCCCTTTAGACTCTTTAAAGGAAAAATGTCTTAGCTCCTCCAGGTCATCATTTGGATCCTTATTTACTACAAACAACAGCCTCATGGAACCCTGATTCATATTGGTGTGTAAAATCTCCACACCTGCTGCATTCTGCCAAAAGTTTTCCCACCTAAAAATAATACTCCCTTGATGGCTTGGGGGGCTTGCATTATCCTTTCACTCGTATCAGGAAAAGAAAAGTCTCTACATAACTAGGAAGACAACAAATCCCAATCTGTTGTTTGGCGTTTCAACTCCTCTTGCAAATACCAAGGTTGTGGAATATTTCTGAGGGAATGGATAAATAGATGCGGCCACATATAAATTGTTAGGCCATCATCCTTCCATATAGAAAATAAATTCTCAACATGATTTTTTGGAAAGTACGACCATCATAAGTGGGGATTTTACCTAAGAGCTCATTCAGAGGAAGAAACTGATAAAGCAAGACAACTTTAATTGTGCTCCAATCTTGAAGCTTGTCCTGATGGGTTTCCCACCATCTTGCGGGGGTTGCCTGCAAAGCAACACTCATGAGAGGAACCTTTTGACTTTCTTCTATGCAAGAATCAACTTCTTTAATAAAATTTACAACATAATTAGTACCATTAAAGATGGGAAACTCGCGTACCTCAGTACCAATTCAACAGACACATTGAACAATGATACAATGTCGGGAATGAATTTTCTTAGCTCCTTGTTGCCAATATTCCATCACAGAATTTAAGCCAACCTAATTACTTTGAATACTCCACCAACAGATAGATCCAACTGACATGGGGTTAATATAATCTTCTCGCCTCCTGGCAGTCAGTTCATATAATTAATCCATTAAATTATGTGAGTCGACAACATCCACCAGTTCAATAAATCTCGGGCCCTAATAAGGATCAAGAGGTTTTATTACTCACATGCCATTTAATTCAAAATTCATAGTTTCTTGCTTCAAATAAATAACTGCATAGTTTTCAAAATCCTAGTCGATGCCCAATAAAGCTGGATATGGATATTTATCCCCAATATTGTTAATAACTTCAAAATATGCATATTTTTTACATCGAAAATATCAACTTCAACATCCTCTAGCATGCCAATAGGAAGCATACAATATTTATTTTCCATTCGCAACTAAATAGGGGAAAATTCCAACTTGGGTTTTCCAAGAGCTTCCTAGGTTTTTCTTGGAAAAATATTGACGTTTGAGCCCAAGTCCAACATGGAGTCCTTAATTTGAAAACTTGAGATCCGAGCATCTATCTGGAACTCCCTTCCAGTTTTCTTCTTGTTCTTCCATACTCGTCTGGAATGGAGTTTAGGTAAATTGACGAAAATTGTTTCTTTTGAAAACACATCATCCTTAACAATAACTTTTTTTCTTTTCCACCACTGACCAATGATTTTTTCATCATTCATAATTTGTAGAAATAAGTTAAACCAATCCATTGTTGCTTGAAAAGGCTATGTAGAATGTTTCTGATCAGGTACCCTCACTTGTTGTTCACTGCGAGATCCTTGCGAAAAAATCAACTAACGAAAAAGTTAAGTTGCATCCCTATGGTATTCCTTGTGCTGATTTGGATCATAAGATTTCTTTGGAGATCCAGGTCTTATGACTGCTAGGTTATTAGGAGTTCCTACGTGAGCTCTAGTCTTCTTTCCCCCTCTTGTAACAACATTTATATTGGGTTGCAATGTAGGACTAGGATCTCGAGGCTCCACACAAACCAAATTAGCTACTTTATCCCATTTGCGCTCCTCCCACCGTGCAATAAGTTCATGACAATCTTCAGTTGCATGGCTATTCAATCGATAGGATGAACACCAAGGTCTTTGTGGAATTGGTAATTCTCTCATGACATGGCCTTTCTGATCAAAATTATAACACCTAATGGGTCCTCTTCTACTTGTGCTTCCTCCCCTGGGAGTTCCCCCTCCTCGTCCTCAAGGAGTCCCATTGATACCAAAATTTGAACAGTCAAGGCAGTTAGCTAAAGCATCAATGGAATGACATTGATCCCTATGATGGTTGGGAGATCCACAAAATTCATAAAACAAATTATTGGGAACATTGGAGTACTTCTACAGAATTAGGCATAGGTAAGTTGAATGACTAAAACTTCGATAGATCTCACAATAATCATTGCTATACATACCTTGAGGATTTGGAAATGACTCGAATTGTGTATGGCCCAAAAAAGAAGGAGCAAATGAAATTTGCGCAACTCCGGGGGATTGCGGTGGAGGAGGTCCCATAGGGCCACTGGACGGTCCTGCTCCCCTCAGTCACAGACATTCTATGACATGATGTCCTCCAACTTGGAAGTGAGTACACCAAATATGAGCCTTCCCCAGTAAAAAAGGTGCAAGATATTTTAATCTATCTGGAAGGGTAGCAATTTGATTCTAAAGGTCCACAATAGCGGGATTTGTTGAAGAAGCACTGGTTCTGCAGTCTCGCAAATAGCCAACCATAGCTTCTATCTTCATTGCTTGTTCCAAAGCATCTTGGAGTGTATTAATATTTTGTTGAGACAAATGAATTCGAGTCATTGGTAACAGTGCCTTAATGAAGAAATCTCTTTGATAAAGTGGATCAATGGGATAAAACAATTTGTTGATAACATCTTTAAAACAATGCATATATTTCCAATCATATTCTCCTTCTCGCTGGCGAATATCCAACAATTTTTCCAATCCTTGTTGATTTAACTAATGTAAATTAAATTCCTAAATAAACTCTTGTTTGAATAGGGTTAGCATCGATCCATTTGATAAACCACCGCAATTCTTTATCCCACAACGTAGTTTGAAATTCAATAAGCTTAGTTGTGTCATGGGTTTGTTGAGCTCTCCAGATAGCTACACATAAATACTAGTGTTGTTTGACATATTCACCCCCCTTCCTGAGAATTATGGGTATCTAGTAAGTGAGTCGACTGCAATTACGACCATAGTTGATTGTCTTGAGAAAACAAGTATAAATCCTTGGGAACCCAGTTGAGAACAACTAGCTACACTTGGTTGACCAATGCAACTAAAACTACCTTTACCCTTATATTGACTATGCACTAACTGGACTTTAATAAGCTTACATACCTTATAAAAGAGAATATCATGACTTTGATATGGCACCAGGCAATGGTTATGGAGAGGAGGAGTCATACTGTTGTGTTGTTGGGTTCTATATTCTGGTACTGAATCATCCTCAAAGAAGTGCCTCTTCATCGCAAAGTGCATATCATCATTTACTAGTGTATGCTCATCTGGTAACATAGTCGGTTGGTCAGTTGACTAAGGTGTCCAAAATCCTTTTAATTCCACATTTATTTGAGTAGCCACTTCTAAAACCTCCACTTTACTCCCACTAGAAGCTCCTTTTTTTCCAGAAAAATAACCTTCTTCCTCATTTCCTTTCCGCAACTCCGGAGTCTCCATTTCCTTATTCCGCACCACTGAACTTATTACAATCTCCTATGTGTTGCAATTCCCTTCTAACCCTAACTTCCTGCAACTTCCTTTCTCGCCACTTGTGAGCTATTCTTTCCCTCCACAACACTCTAAAATCTCTCACCTTCCGAAACTCTTCTTGATTCATTATAATAACTTCTTCATTCTCTCGCATCTGCATGACATTCCTCTCCCCTAATCCATTCCCCCAGTACTAAAAATTTAAGTTGCCATTTGACCTTGTGGAAATAACAACAAGTTTCCTTCAACCATCAATACTTTAACCCCAAAGGGGAATCTCTTTTAATAGTCATCCTCTTAGCCCAAACTTGAATATGCCTTATGTACGAGAGAAAGATTGGTGCTTCTTAGTCGCAAATTCAATTATGTATCTCTCAAGAGTCCTATTAACCCAAAAGTCGACAAATCTCATTAAATCTGTATCCAACTAATGAATCTCAGCCAAATCAACTGGAGTCCAAGTTCTGTGCAACCTCGTCGTGTCACAACACCTGATTTATGCTAAATTCGAGTCAACCAATTCTCTAATTTCTCAGGAAACTTGCACCAAACGATTTTGTAGTAATCACAAGCAAACTCTACATACAAAACATCCTCTCGGATCCAATTTTGATCCTTCTGTCTCATTTTTTCTTGATGCGAAACAAAGTGATCAACTTTCTCATGCCACCATTCTTGGATCTCCCAGCCAATATATCTTGGTCACATGATCTAGATCCCCTAGGAAGCTCTAAGTCCCGACAACGAAACCATTTTTCCAAGGAAAAGTTTGAATTAATAATGACCCAGGGTTCATCCTAGTGTGCCAACAAATATTTCCGAGTAGTTCAGCACTTCACCATCATTTTCACTCCCTTGGATCAAAGAAGCGTCTCACCCAAGGTGATCCAGAACCATAAAAATATAGAAGGGGTTCTAGAATTAGATATTATGTATTTTTCACAACCATCCATACATTCCTTCAGAACAAGCTAAATTATGCATTTAAAAGAGAAAAAACAACATACAAAAGTTTTTAAGAGGGGGTGTGAAACACATAAACATGTGACAAAAATCCCATTCTCCTTTTATTATTAAATAATAATCCTTCAATACAACTTACAACACATTATAGAATTTTTCTCATATATTACAACTCAAAACAATTATCAAAATATATCACTACATAATCAGATCTACCTACAAGTAGTCTTTCTTTTGCACAACTCAGATCTAAACTTTGCAATGCTGTCTAAACTTGTTTCTCACTGCTTTGCATCTTCTCTTATAGATTTTGTTCACTTGGTTTGTTCTTCACTCCTCTCGCTTGATCTACTGTTTTACAAAACCTCAAGCCATTAACTTGGTTTCCTGTTGACTGTATCAAAATTGGTTCCAAAGTTTTTGGTGCATGCCCTTACTTTCCATTGTGCAAGTCCCAAAACAAATATTTTGTTGCCTCTTTGATTTTTCGGCGCTCCACTTCCGGGGACTTTATCCAAAATGTCCTCCCTAACGTCTATTCCTTCAAAACAAAGGATCCAATAGGTATCATTGAAATGAAAGATAATTATAGGAAATCACTATGATAGTGTATAACAATTACCCCATTAGCGTTATAAACATGACTCTGAGCTGCTACAAAATCTATGATTCTATAGCGACTCTTAATTTAACAATTTTCTTGCAATTGAGAGAAACTATTTATTAGTACCAATCATAGAAATTAGGAAAGTAAATCCTTTTATTTTAATGAATGAACAAATAGATCTGATCTTAAACGAAAAAAATATCAAAGTGATGATTAAAGTAAGAACGAGAGAATATATCCAATACAAATCCAATTAAGTGAAAACAAGCAAGAAAATAAAATCTAAAGAGGGTACCCTTTATTCTTCAATAAAAATTAAAGGGAGGGTGTTGGCCTGCCAACACTCCCCTAGTACCTCCTTCACAACAACCCACACAAAGCTTTATCTCTATCCTTATCCCTCCTTCACTCTCACTCTTCCTTTTGATTGATAAAAAATCTCCCATCTCTCTCTTATGCATGCTCTCTTACTCTCCCCCCATCTCTCTTTTCCCCCCTCTCTCTCTCCAACTCTCCCTCTCTCTCCCTTCCCCAAAACCCCCCCACTCTTTCCATTTTTACCTATTTATCTTCCTCCCTCTCTCTCTTTCCCCCTCCCCCCTCTCTCTCTCGCCTTTCCTCCATCTCTCTCACTTTTCTTTACACCTATCTCCCCCTCGCTCACTATCCCCCTTATTTTTCTCTTTATTTTCATGTGTTTGTGTGTTTTTATCCATTTTCCCCTCTTTTATTCACTCCTTATATCTCTCTTCCCCATAGTTTCTCACATCTCTCTCCCCAAAACTCTCTTCCCATTTCCTCTCTCTCACTCTATCCCTCCCTCCTTCTCTCTTGTTGTCTCCTCACCCTTTCTCCCTCTCTCACTCTCTCCATGTATCTCCCATCACTCTCTCACTCACTCTCTACCTATCTCACCACTCTCTCTCTCATGCTCACTCAATATATACCCCTCTCCCTCTTCCTCTCTCTTCCATTCTACCCTTGTCCTCCAATCTCCATCTCTCTTCTTCCCTCATTATCCCCCCACTATTTCCCTATTCACCTCGTCTTCTTCCTCCTCACCTATTTACCCCCCCTCTCTCTTCCTCCCCCCTGCTCTCTCCTCCTCTCTCTTATTCTTCTGACCTCTCCCTCCTTCCATCCCTCACTACCAACCCTCTTCTCTCTCTCAACCCCTCTCACCCTTCACACTACCTCTTTCTTCACCTCTATCTTTGTCTCTCCCTTCTCCACTCTGTCTCATGAGTCAAGACAAATAATGAGTAGGAAAATTTTTGGCACACGTTAGAATCCCTCCTCTACAATTCTTATGTCCAGGGTGTCTGCAACCAACATGTTCCATAGCCCAAGGGTAGATCCATTTCTTCCCATCTATTTTGGGACCTTTCAAAAGAATTACTCCTCCTCATTATCTAAGGATATATAACTAGGTTGCTTAGCTCACGAGTAATTTCTTGGCCTGGAGCCATATTTGACCATAAAGAAGACTTTCTTTTAGGAACAAGAGGTGATAGTCACCCCAAAAACGAGGAGGAACATGAAGACCTGAAAGAAATGAGGAATCAAATACAAAACTGTCTCTTCCTATGTAGGTATATCGTTAGATATTAATGCTCATTTTTTCAGAGGCATTGGAGGAGGGACAATATCCTCCTTTTGATCAAGGATCCTGTATTGCTGATATTGGTCCTATCGAGGATGTTGAACTATGGATTCTTAGAGGGAGGATACCAACTAAAATTTCCCCAATATGAGAGAAAACTCCATCAATGTGAGGGGCTTAAGATTGGCCCATAGAAGGATATCCCTTCATAATATCATTTTTCTAAAGTAACCATCTATCATACTTATCCAAGAAACGATAACCGACAAAATGAAAGCTAGGGATCACCTAATTCAAATTTGTCCAAGATGGGAGGTATGTGTGGTGTTTGCCTCAGAACACTCTCGAGGCTGGGTAGTGATGTGGGATCCCTATTCCTTTTCTTTTAAATCATACAAATCATTCATTGGGATCATTTTGTCGGGTCATATGCTCAGCTCAAGACATTGTATATGCACTCTTAATATATATGCTCAGTATTCCAATCATAGAACATTTTGTGGTCCATGTGTATATTGGTGGTCATTTTCCTATTCCACCTAGACCCCCACTATTATTTCTTTTATTTTCCTTAATTGTAGCACAATTTTCAATTTTTGGCAGTTTTTTGAGTCTTCAACTTCCGAAGTTGTTTTGAGGCCCAAACGAGATTTGTTTGGAAAATGGGAAAACCCATTGCTTATAGTAGGCGTTTGCAGTAAAAAGTTGTATTCCTCAAATAGATATTTCTAACGAGGTATCTTATGCATCAAATAGAGATCATATGCCAGATTTACGACCCCGAGAAGTTGATGTACTAATTTACCCCAACGAGGCCCACAAAATTTTGGCGCTTCATCTCCTAGGGTTAGGTTTTTGGATGTTTAAGGTTTTATGTTGTTTCTTAATAATAAATAGGCCATCGATCTTCATTGTAACACAGTTCAGAAGGAATGTAGTTGCCACATCTCTTCTTAGAGATAAGCTACCATCACTTAAGCTACTTTATTTCCATTCTGCATGTAAACAATTTCTAATGCCTTGTTGCTAATGAATTGAAGTTCTTTTTTGGATGCACCTTTTTGTTTATGTTTATATATGTATTTCATTTCGTTCCTTCATAGTATCCAAAATCATTTTGGGAATGCGTTGATGTGAGTGGGATCATGGACTTACACTCCTTCATACTGATTGAAGATTTGAATATGATGTTGGTAGAGGAGGAGGTCTGGGGGAAGAAAGGAAAATCATATCTGTAAGGTTATTTTATGGACTTATTTGATCATAAGTTGCTCAGAGATATTGTCCCTTTTCCACTTTTCCCAACATGGATGAATGGACAATTGGACTTGGAAGGAATAACCAAAAGGATGAACCGTTATCTTGTACGCATATTTTTGGCTAACAAGTTGAGTCACCTCCTATCTTGGACATATTTTAGTGATATATCAAACTAACAGACAATTTTCCTAGAATGGTCAAGGGAAAATACCTCACAGTATTTCCCTTTTAAGTTTAATCGAATGTGGCTAAAGGATAAGGCATTTATTGATTTAGTGATCTAAAAATAGAGTAAAAATCCTCCTATCAAAACCGATCATCCTCTAACACTTTACAAGTTAACAAAATGGGCCTTTAAAGGTAAAATAAGTTTCACACCCTCTTCAAGATGGTGAGTTAAATTTTCACACGAACTTAAAAGAGAAACAAATTCACATGCAACTCAAAATGTTAAACATGAAGAGAAGAAACTAGTATTTGGGAACGGAGTTCACCGCTCCTCGACTATGTCTCTGGGCCTGCTCGAATAGCTAGACCACTATATTGATTTCAATAGAAAATGAGTACATCCAACTTGTTGAAAGTAGAGTGGCTTATTTCTACTACAAAGAATTATCACTCAGGAAGAAGACTCCCTACAGCAAGTCATGAAAATTTCAACATAAAAAGGACTTTCACACAATATTTCCTTGTACTCCACCTGAAATCAAAAGCATAAACATGCAACTCCTTCACAATGAAGAGTTGAAAAGGGATCCACTCCTTAACACACTGAGAAAATAGTGAAAAAGCTACTCTACTGAAGTAACAACTGTTGTAGATGAAACTGGACAGCTGCAAAACCTCTAAATAAGCTCTCTACATGCTCAAATATGCCTCCATATTACTTCAAAATTATCTCTGCCTCTAGCACTAAAAGGATTTATTATGAAAAGATTTCATCATAAATTTCTCAAATCATAAAATTGAGGTTGTCATTGGGTCAAAGACACTCAAAAACTGCCATCTAGGCTCTTCTTGAGATCAAAAATGTTAAAATTTTAGAAAAACATGCTTCTCCAAGCCAAGCTCTACCATATGTCCCGGAAATTGGAAAAGTTGGCTAATTGCGTGAGAAATTCGCCCTTTACACAGTCCACTGAGAAATAATTTCACCCAAAATCGATGAGATTCCCGCTACAAAAAGTACAATTTGTTGCCTCTTTAATTTCACCAATATACCTTAAGCATAAGATCAAGGTCACGTGGCAGTGCATATGGCTAGGGGTCATGGCCAACCACCCGCCCCCATCGGCTAAGCCATGTTCCATTGGCATGTGGTCACATCATGTCTATATGGATGGGGGCCGAGGGCCAACTTCCTACCCCTACCGACTCCGTACCAATTGTGGTCACATGGATGTTCAGATGGGACCAGGGCTAGGGCCATGTGCCCAACCCCACTTCCTTCCTTCTTATGCCATGATCATATGGGTAAAACATGTGACCTGTGGCTGGGGCTAACCTTCCAACCTGTTGACGGTGCTGGACCCGCCAATATTCAAGGGATCACCCAGGTATGAAGTCCCAACTAGACCTCACACCATTTGGTGTGGGAGTCCCATCTAGTATGATGGCCCAATTGCCATTATCTTAAAGATATTCCTCAACTCTTGCTTTTCAGCACAAGAGAGTGGTCTGCTTTGTCTTCGAGAAGTGAGGTTCACGTGCCTAGTGAGTGTAAGTGTTACTTGTGTCAATGATTATTTCACTGTAAAGGGAGAGAGGGTGAGAGTGAGCCCCAAGTCGGTTGGGAGAAGTCCCAACTCTGTTAGGAACACACAACACAACAAGACATGCACAACTTCCAGCGGAACAGTCCACATGGATGTGGCAGTCACAACACAAAAGGGAAGAGAACACATATAACACTCAGTGGATTAGTCCGCGTGAGTGCAATGGTTGTTATAGCAAGTTTTACGTGAAAGGTCTCTCTGATGTCCGGGAGAGTAGCCTACACGGGTGAGATAGCTTAACAACATATAAAACACATTTCCATTAACATATGTGTATTACAACAAGTGAATTAGCTCAAGTGTTAAACAAAGGTTCAAGAAATATGCATTACAAGTGTTAAATATTAGACTTACAACAGATACAATACATTTGTGAAAACTTGTTGTCTTGTTAGCAGGTTTCTGAATTAAGCGAAAGTTCCAAGACACGTCATTACACCATACATCACTAACCCCGTGTGAGGGGCGTTTGAACCACTTCTTACTCCTCAAAGAAAATATAACAAACTCTCTTGGCTGTGTGGGAGAAGCTGAGGTGAAAAGTCCTTTACATGTACAAATGAGGGGGTATTTATAGCCAAGGGTGAAACTGACCCTTGTGGTTGTTCGACTACACTCATGATTGTTTGACTTCCATGACTTTTCGACTTTACTTGAATCTTTGTACAACGAGTGGGTCTCTTGGACTTCCACATTACATTACATTGATTGACAACATGGCCCACAATAGAGATGTGGACAACATGACTCATGACACAAATCGACATGACAGTGCTAGTACATCCGTGTTGCTGCTAGAGTGCATGTCGAGCTGCAGTGTTGCTGGGTGATGGATGTCTTCATGGTGTGTCACAACTTCATCTCCGCATGGCAAGGTGTGCAGAGTCTTCGATGGTCATTAGTTTGCTTGATGTTGTTTGGCATGTTTCTCCTTGCTTGTATGTTGGAAGGCTTGACAGGATCATCTGTTCGCGAAAGGTGCATGTTCATCTGTTCGTCCATCCGTGAGCACATCTTTCATGTTTGCTTGTCCGTCTATCCGCGAACACATCTTTGCATGATCATCCATTCATGAGCACATCTTTTCACATGCATATTTCATTCATCCATTGGTGAACCTATCCTTCTGCATGTGCTCCTGTCTTTCATCCCATTTGTCATCACGCCATGTGTGTTGGTGTACTCGTACGTGCAGTCACTCATGATGAGACAACATCAAATCCAAAAACCTCCTAGTCTACCATGACACATGATCATTTCAGATGTAGGTGACTTGAAGAGGCAGCAAGGTTGCGAGGCAAGATGATGGCTCTGAGCACTACTGATGAAATCTGCGTAAGAGTCACTGTGTGATGAAGATAGGCAATCCAAGTCGACAGTGACTATCAGCGAGATCTGGCTCGGCTAGAAGGAAAAACTGCACAAATTTTGGGAGGGAAAATCTAAGCTGCAGGAAGGCAAGGCAGACAGAATCTGTGCATTTTCCTAAATGAGAGGGCAGCAAGGGCTTGACAGCAAAATTTGTGCAATTTTCTGGAGGAAAAGGTAGGGCTGCATGGAGGATCAACAAGAAAAATTGTGTAGTTTTTTGGAGGAACTAGCTAGGAGCCTGGAAAACAAAGCTACAAAATTCCTGGAGGGAACTCAAGGCTAGCTACTAGGTCATTGGCAATAGAAATTGCACAATTCCCAAAGGGAACAGCAGTCAACTGCTGGGAGCTTGGCAGCAGAAAATGCGCAATTCCTGGAGGGAACTGGAAGTCTGCTTCTGGGAGCTGCTGGCGAGGGAAACTGCACTGAGGCTAGCAAGACAACCTGCTGATCAAATCTGTGCAATTTCTTAGCTGAGCAAACTATTGGGCAATAGAAGGCATGCCCATGAAAACTGTGCAATTTTCTGGACGAGCAGTCGGTCGACTATCAGGAGGACTGATGGGAAAACTGCGCAATTTTCTGAGGGAGACAGGGACGGGCACTGGATGACTGTCTGACCTGTCTGCATGATTTCCTCTGTTAGCAAAGTCGACAAGGTCATAGCCCCTATGAAATTTTTTAGGGGAGTCAGTCCCAGGGTGGCTGTCAGGTCTGACTCTCTGGGTGGCCAACATGAAAGTTGATTGGATCGCTTGCGAAAAGCGCAGCTTGAAAATACTTGCTTGGTGCTTCTGAACTGTTCTAGGTGACATTCAATCAACTCAATAGAGGGGCAATGGTCCGACTGTCAGAGGGAAGTTCAATCGTGAGAACTAAGAAAATTGACTAAGTTTGTAAACAAGTGAAAGATGCAAATGTGATCTTACAAACACACACGAACATGACTTAACAATGCGACAACTCAAACCAACCAGACACACATGTTCGACATGACTGATCGGTGGTGAAAGTGACAAGCACGACACTCATTATTAATCGTTGATCGACCATGGTGATGCTTGTGCAACAATGAGAATGACTCTGTGTGTGAGTGCGACAAATTCTTTTATAGAGAACACAACATGTACACATGAAGCGAAGACTCTTAGCATGAACAAAACATGGTCGCAAGCATGACTTCGATACCAACATGCAAAAACTTGGATGAAATGAACAAGAAAGGTGGATTCAAAGACTTACATGGGCTCATGGAGTGAACTCGAGTGTGTGCAATCATCAAGAGAAACTCTCAAGGGAGGCTATGAAATTGGGTGCAGACCAAAATTTTGGAGGGTGGTTATAGCTGCTACAACACTTGGTGACACACTAGTAGAAATCCAACTTCTTTGCTTTGGTTCATTGATAGTAAAAGGCCTTGGTCCCTCGATAAGTATTGAATCGTTGTGCGGGTTACTCTGGATTCCCCACTTACCCCATGGACATACATGGTTTGCATTTTTCCAACTCAGTCAAACACAATCAAAAGTTGAGCTTGATCACATTGTTTTGAATCCGAGAAGGTTAGTTTAGCTTGCGAGATGAAAATTTTCAGAGTATAATTTTTCATCTCTGATGTTGCTTCACTGCCAGCAAGGCTAGGCAATACCACAGTGGAGTCACACAGGAACACACACATTTCTCCACTATCAGCAAGCCTGCTTAGTACCTCGGAGGAGTTGCATGCTTCACCTCTCTACGTAGGAAGCCTTTTTGGGGCAAAAGAGGGATATCGACTTATTGAGAGCAGAAGAGGTTGTTCCTTTAGAGAAGCATGTAAGACCTCTGACATAGTTTTTTTCATTTAGATTTCCCCCTTCTCCGTTTCTACTAGCTGGATGAGCTTGAACACATAGAGAAGAAGACTGAGTACAGGCATGGGGCTTCCCAGTGTGGACACAGGTTCATGGTTGGGCCAAAAATTCTCTTGCGGATAGTTCGACATCATCAGTCGAAGGTTGTAACCAAGCACAGAAAATACGAACACAAGATTGGCTAAGTGTTGTAGTGTCACAAGTCTCTTCCTATCTCATCCACATACTCTATTGAAAACCGGAACGTAGTAGTTGGAAACACTTATTTTTGGAAGCAAAAATAGTAATATATCAAGCAAACAAAGCGAACGTAAAAAAAAAATAGCAAGAAAAACAAACAAAGCAAAGCAGAAGCATAAGTAAACGTGAAATCCAAATGAGTAAGCAAACACACAAGCAAGCAAACAAACAAACATGCAAAGCAAGAAAGCAATCAAGCATGCAAGCAAGAAAACTAAAAGCAAACACTACTCCTACTCCTAAGCTAATGGTGCCTGCGCCTGATCACGTGAAGTGATATTTCCAATGTAGCCACCGACGCATTGGTCAACCCATGTTGGTGAAGGCTTCGTCCGCAAGCAACCCAGTTGTGCGAACTAGAAAATGTGAAAGATACAACAATGAAAATAGACACACTCTAAGCTTACAAGTGTCCACAGAGAAAAAAAGAAAAAATAAAGAGTGAAAGTGCATGTCATGCACTCTGTGGAATTTCCATGGTGTTGTGCTACATTGCGTGTACATGTTGAGTGTATGCATTTATGCAATCAAACGTGAGAAAGGTAGACCACTTACGTTGCACAAGTGTGCTTTCTGTGTAATATTCCTCCAATGCATGAGTGATGGGATCGTGTAGTTCGAGTGGAGGAAGTAAAACCTGAGTGTTACATTGAACTTGAGTGCATATAGATGAGTGATGAGGAGCCTTGAGTGTTTGAACAATTCCCTAATCAGAAGTGAAACCAACCTCAGGACAGCGAGGGCCTGACATAACTATCAGCTCAGGCTGAAGTGCCTCGACAGTCCATGGTGTTTCGACTTCATTGAAAGATGGATCTTTGTAGACCAGTGGCTTAGACGGATTAACAACGGATGAATCAACATCATGATTAGATGATGAGGTGAAGAGATCATGATAACCAACATCAAAAAATTCTGGATTTTCGTCAGCATCCTCATCGTTTGATGAATCACACAGAGGGGTAGATGAGAAGGAAGGATGTTCACCCTCTACATTTTTGGAAAGAGAAAATGAAAGATCAAGTGGATTTGTAATGAATGATTGGTCTTCTCCATTGTTGGATGATGGGATGACATATGGCGTGTCCTGCGAATGATCAACAATGGGTGCATCTGTGGATGGAGATACACATGAAAAATCAGGGATGGCAGGATCAACAAGGATTCTAGGAAAAAATGGAGGAGGTACAGATAGACATGGATGGTCCCCTGCTGCCAATGGAAGTTCAAGCTCCCCATCATGCTCTTCATGAATGCCTGCGCATGTTGGTTGTGCAACACCAACTCCGTGGATAGATCGATCCTCGTTCAAAATAAGTGTAGAGTCCAGGATGGAAGAACACAATACAATGTTATCCGGAGGATGATCAGAATACGAAGATGGAGGTTGAGGTACAAAATACATGTGATGAGATTTGGGATTCACAACCAACTCTGCACGAAAATTGGAAGGAGCGATGTTGGGAGGTAATGACAGTTCAGCAAATGTGTGTTCATGCTCTTTGGCATCACTCTGCAGTGGTGGAGATGTTTGATGAGGGGACAAAAGAGAGTCATTTGTGACATCGACTGTGTCCTTTTTTAGTGTGTAGCTCCATCACTGAAGAATGCTGAGTGGGGTTTTAGCTTGAACTTCTTCTTGGGATGAGAAGATTTCTTAAGGCAGTACTCGAATCGGTCCCAAAGATAGAAAAATTTCATCTGGCTCTTCGGAGCTTGAAACTACAAATCATGGAAGTGCTGCCAAAAATCCATAGGCGATTCATGCGGAGCCTTCCGTTGTTGTATCATTTTTTGTTCAAGATGTTCTGGATCAAAATGATAGAAAGTTTCTTCAATGAGATCACAGAAGTGCTCAAGTGACTGCATGCTGTCAGCCGATAGGCTACACATCCACTGATGTGGAGATTTGCGAAGTGTATATGCAAGCAACAAATTGGCTTATTCGTCAGAACACCCATCTTCCTCATGAAGCATGGAAAGAAAGTCATGTAAGAACTCAGGCCAAGCCACTTCGCCTTCACCATCATACATGTAAGTGGACAAGTGATCGAAAAACTCCCTCGTGATGGTGACATCTTCAGCATTCGAAAAACATCACAGAGGGAGAAGAGTGCAAGACTCCATGATAGACATGCAAAGGTGCAAAAAAGGATGAGAGGACACAGCTTGTCATTTGGCCCTCCTTCTAGCGCCAGAAATGTTGACGGTGCTAGACCCGCCAACATTCAGGGGATCACCCTAGTATTTTGTCTCAACTAGACCTCACACCGTTTGGTGTGGGAGTCCCATCCAGTATGATGGCCTGATTGCCATTATCTTAAATATCTACCTCAACTCTTGCTTGTCATCACAGGAGAGTGGTCTGCTTTGTCTTTGAGAAGTGAGGTTCGCGTGCCTGGTGAGTGTAAGTGTTACTTTTGTCAATGATTCTTTCACTGTAGAGGGAGAGAGGGTGAGAGTGAGCCCCAAGTTGGTTGGGAGAAGTCCCAAATCTGTTAGGAACACATAACACAACAGGACATGCACAACTTCTAGCAGAACAATCCACACGGATGCGACAGTCACAACACACAAGGGAAGATAACACGTATAACACATAGTGGATTAGTCTGCACTAGTGCAACGGTTATTATAGCAATTTTTACATTAAAGGTCTGTATGATGTCCGAGAGAGTAGTCTACACAAGCGAAAAAGTGCTAATAACATATACAACACATTTCCATTAACATATTTGTATTACAACAAGTGAATTAGTTCAAGTGTTAAACAAAGGTTCAAGCAACATGCATTACAAGTGTTAAATATTAGTCTTACAATAGATACAATACATGTGTGAAAACGTGCTAGCCTATTAGCAGGTTTCTGAATTAAGCGAACGTTCCAAGGCACGTCGTTACACCATACATCACTAACCCCATGTGAGGGGCGTTGGAGCCACTGCTTACTCCTAAAAGAAAATATAACAGACTCTCTTGGCTATGTTGGAGGAGATGAGGTGAAAAGTCCTTTACATGTACAAATGAGGGGGTATTTATAGCCAAGGGTGAAACTGACCCTTGTGGCTGTTCAGATACCCTCATGGCTATTTGACTTCCATGACTTTTCAACTTTACATGATTCTTTGTACAATGAGTGGGTCTCTTGGACTTCCAAGTTACATTACATTGATTGAAAACATGGCCCATAGTAGAGATGTGGACGACATGACCCATGACACAACTCGACATGACAGTGCTAGTACATTCGTGCTGTTGCTGGAGTGCATGTCGAGCTGCAGTGTTGTTGGGTGATGGATGTCTTCATGGTGTGTCACAGCTTCACCTCTGATGAGCCCCAAAAATGGATAATTATTTGGGCTCATTCAACCTCCTAATTTGACTTAATCCACCATTCTCATTAGTTTATTGCATTTTTTTGATTATATTTATGCTAATAGAGTGAATTTGGTTAGTCATTATGCCAACAAGTCTAATGGGTGCTTTGTGTAGCCTTTTTGGTCAATTTGGAGACAAAATTGAAGGTCTTAATGAGTACTTGGCAGCCAAATTCGTGGGAGAACAAGGGAGAGGATTTGTAGGAAGGTGTCCCCTTCATTTATGGGCCCTTACCTCGAATTCTCCACCATCAGCTCGGAGTTCAAGGGCCACCAAATCAATTAGCACAAGGGAAACCAAGAAAGTCAAGTAGGACTGTTGTTAACTTGTTTGGGCAGCCGAGTCCATAAAGTTTAGGAGGACTGTTGGGTCCTCAATTTGTATAAATAAGAAGGCTTAGGGCCTCATTTTGGTTAGCTAGTGGTTAGTCATTTTGTAGCTGGTAGTTAGTCATTTCATAGTCTTGTTGTAGTCATTTTGTAGTTCGATTTTTAGGCAATAGATTAGTTTTGTTGTCAGCTCATTTTCAAGTTCTCATTGTGGACAGTTTTGATGTAACTCTTCTTTTCTTGCTTAATAAATATGAATCCAGCTTTGCACCAGCTCTAAATCTCTCTTAGGAGGCTATAGCTCTTGGGTTTGGGCCCATCTCAAGCGCCCAGTACCTCCTTTGATTATCTTTATGTGTTTTCGCTGCATTCTTAGAATAAAATATGCTATTTAGATCTAAATCTTGTTTTGTTATTTAGTTTGTTTTTTTGATGAGTAAAATAGCTTTCATACTCAGATTTAGTTGATAGGTTGTTAACAGAAAAAGCTTCAAGAAAAGGGCCAACAAACATCTGTGGTTTCACCTCTCCCTCAGTGGGATCAGGAGTTGTGACTAGGATGACTTTGCTGCCCACAAAAACACTGACTTTGCTTTGCCATGCAATCATTAGTGTTTGGTTTTCATTTTCAGAAGTTGGTTACATGTTCAGATCTTTTAATGTTTCATTGCATAGTTAATATACATGGTTTCCTTGCAAATAAAGCTGCTATCCATTCTTGTTACTGTTAGCTAGATCATATTAGGGTAGCATAACTAGATCTTTGGTTCAGTTGGAAACACAAATTGCAGAGCACCTGTACCACTTCTCTGTCTACCCAGACTCCCTCAAACCCATCTTCTCCATCTCCTAACTTGGTTTCTTGCCTCACGTTGCCATACTGCCCTCATAACCCTACCTTTTGTGCAACATTACTTCAGTCTTCTTGGAACAAGTCCAGCCATCCACACCTTCTCCTCAACTCCATCCTCCAAGTCCTAGACCTCTTCACACCCCTATTTCACCTCCATACTCATTCCTCCATCTTTTTCCCTCCATCCATGCTCCAAAATCCCATTTCGAAACATCCTGTAGAAGAATTACAGAACATCCTGTAGAAATCCTGAACATCCTGTAGAACCCCTGCAGACTTCCTGTAGAAGCTCATAAACACGGTTTCTTGGTAGCCAAACTTTGTGAGACTCTCTAGAAGGGTGTTAGGGACCCCTTAGACCCTCTCTGAACCTTCCCAACCTTTCCCAAGCATTTCTCCTCCTTGATCCACCTCTGCACAGTCAAAAGCTAGTTAAAATCACATGCATGATAATTCTAATAACTGATTCCAAAATACAAAAAGATGTTTTCTTCAGATAAAGGTAGTCTAGACACATGCATTTCACCTTCATAGAAGTAATGGCATCTCTTTTAATAGTTTGCATTCTCTCCTTTGCATCAGTAGGACTAGCTGGTAGAATTAGGGTTTGCTAGGGTTTGCGTTACTTTTTTTGCTTTCAGTTTCTTTCTGCAAGTAGATTAGCTTCCTTTGAGTTAGCTTTCATCCATCAACTAAAAATATTCTTCTAAGAGCTCATAGAAGTTGGCTTAAGCTCCTAGCGGACTTGTGCCAGCTGACCAAGTGACAGTTGCGGCAAGAGCTAGTACTTGTGCATATAGCACCGTCACTTCCAAGTTTGTTACGAACTACCGGGTTGATAAAATTAAAGAAGGGAGTCCCAGGAGTTGTAGCATTATTGCTACAATACTGGGGCTCACCATCTTTTTGGCGCCGTTGCCGGGGAAGCGTCAAAGTATTGGTGATTGTCGTTTTTCTTCTATTTTCCACTACAAACTTCTTCTAAGTAGTTTATTTCATTTCCATTATGCAATTTCGTTTATGCAAAAGTAGATTAGCATTTCCCGCTTTCATAGATTAGCATTTCAATTCCGCAATTTCATTTATGCAAGCGTAGACTAGCATTTCATTCCTGCAATTTCATTTGAGCAAAATAGATTAGTCCTTTCCTGCTTTCATTTCAATTCCGCATTTTCATTTTAGCAAGGTAGTTAGTTGTAGTTCAATCTATTTCAGTTTTGCAAGTAGAAGTAGAAAAAAGAAAAAAAATCAACCAAAAAGATTTCATTTCATGCCTTGTAGGAGTAGAGATAAGTTAGAAAAATGATTGCACAACACCCCCACTGCTTCACACAGCCAAGATTCTCTCTTCTTCGATGGCTGTGGTTAAAGAACACCTGGGTGGACATCAAGGCATATTTAAAGAACCTCTAGGGAAGAAGAAGAAGAAACCATTCCTCTGGAGCAAATGGCTACAAGCAGGAATGTTGGGAGCAGTACCTTGTCCCAACACGAATTTGCAAATCAGCTGGAAGATTTCAAGAGTGATATGAGGCAGTTTCTTGCCATGCAACTGGATACCTTGCGGATCCAAAAGAAGCAAGAAGAAGCCAAGAGGGCTTTGGCCATTTTTTGTCCTAGGTGCACTAGAAAGCATCCTAGGAACGAATGTCCATTGTACTCCATAGAAGTGTGTTTTGTATGTGAAGAATACCATCCTACGAATCAGTGCCCTTCCTTGCCTGGACTCAAAGCTGCATACCAGAGAGCCAAAGGAGCCACTGAATCACTCTGTTATATGAACCAAAGGAGGCCACATGGACCCATACCCTACCAGCAGGGAATGCAAGGTACATCCCAGACCTATTATGACCCCTATCAAACCACTTCCATACCCTCTTGGGGTCCCCCTGCTCATCCTTCGTGGTTCACACCTCCTCCTTGTTCCTTCACAGATCCATATTATGCCCAACCAGTTGCTCATTCATTTCACTCTTATGCTCAGCCACAGCCTCAGTGGAATTCACCTTATCAGGAGTGGAGGCCCCAGTACAACTCTCATCCCGCTCATTTTCCTCCACCACCTGCTCATCCACAACCATCGCCTCCTCCTCCACCAAGGCAACCCCAAATGCCTACCCAACCACAATGCCATCCATCTCCATCTCAATCTCACACCTCCACTCAACTACCCGTACCATTTCCAAAGCCATACCATGGAGTAGCTCAACCCAATTGCAAAGCTGAGGCACAACATGTGCAAATGACTCCTTTTGAGCTCAATGATGTTCACCAAAGCTCAGGAAGAGTGTTGCAAAACAGAGATTATATTGACAACATTGAAGGACCAAAGGAAAAAGAAGATTCCAAAGAGGAGATCAAAGAACCATGGGCTGCACTTGATGAAGAGAAGAGATCAAAATCAGAGATCGAGAAAGCCTCCTCATGGTTACCATCAAATCTTCCATGTATTCAAGAGAAAGATCAGCAAAAAGAGGGAGATGAGAAAGTCATGTTAGAAGGTGACATGAAACATGATCCAGATCAGCAAAAGAACCAAGGATATCAGAGCTATATTGAGATATGGCTTCAGACGGTCACTAAGTTGCAGCGGTACTCTCTTCCTCAGCTATGTTTGATCCCTTCAAGGACAAATCATTTGGTCTCTAAGATCTGGATACCTATCAAAGCATGCATTTTGAGCCTTCACATCATTTTTTCTCTAATTTCGATGTGCACATGGCTCCATTGGAAGTATTCTTATACTTGAAAATGATTTTGGTTTTCAAGTAGGGTAGGGTAGAAAAAAAAAAAAAAAAACGAAAATAAGAAGAAAAAAAAAAAATCTAAGGTGAAAACCTCCTCGGAGGCGCCTTAGATTGGCTCATTGATTGAAAACCTCCATGAGGCGGTCAATGGGTTGGGAAAAAAGAGAAAAGAGAATAAGATCTCTGGGTGAAAACCTCCCTTGGAGGCGCCCAGGGCAGGCAATTAGGGTGAAAACCTCCATGAGGCGCCCTAGTTGTTTTTCAAAAAAAAAAGAGAAAAAGAAAAAGAAAAAGAAATCTAATTTCCATTGAATAATTTCAGGTTGCAGCAATGACATTGCAGGTCAGGAGGATCACTCAGAAAAAAGACAAAGGAGTTTTTGTGCCTTCTAGAGGAAGTTCTATATTTCTACAGGAAACATCCTGTAGAACCTTCAAGCGAGCCAGATTCGATTTTGGAAGGGGATTTAAAGCTTGGAATCTATTGGTTATGCCTGCAAGAATCCATGTTTCCATCCCTCACCCCTTTTCCATCATTTTTTTCATGTCATTGTGCTTCTTTCCTCAAAACTGTGTTTTCTACAGGAAGTTCCTGTAGGAGCTACAAGAAGTTAAAAATGGATTGGAAAAAGTGGTTTGGCAAACATGGTAGCTTCCTCAAGGGTTTAGAAGTCCTCTTGCACTTTTCAAACTTCTCCTCCATCATCTCCATACCTGCATCACAGCCCAAGCTCAGTTTTTCATACCATGCAACAAAAATGCAAAATGCCTTGAAGCAAAAATACCTAGAACAAAATTTGTTTTTTCCATAACTTGAAAACCATGCATCCATTTGAAAAACCGCTTTATGGGGAATTGTACAAGGGTGATGGCAACATGCCTGAGCAGTTTTAGCCAATTCCAGTGCACGGTTTCCAAGAAATTAGCCTCCATCGCCATCAGCCATTTTTGCATTTTCTCCATATCCGTGCATCCGTTTCAAAACCTGTTTCATGGGGATATGTATATGAGTGATGGTAACCTACCCAAGCAGTTTCAGCCGATTCCGATGCACGGTTTCTGAGAAATCGATCTCTGAAATCTTCAGTCATTTTCCATTTTTCTCGAAATCTGTGCATCCATTGATCACGATTTTGCTATGGGAGGTGCATAGTGATGATAGGAACATGCTCAGCAAGTTTTAGATCGATCCGGTTTACCGTTTGGGAGCAATGGCGAAAATAAGTTCTGGTCTGGTGAAAATTCAGCAGCAGCAGCTTCAAGGTGCAGATCTGAGCGTGGAAATGGACTCCTGCAACATGCATCTGGTCAGAGGACACCTGCACAAGGAAAAACAATCAACAATCATCAGCCAAGCCCTCATGCAACCAAAGGATCCAAGCATGCAGCAGCAGAATATGAGCATGCAGCAGCAAAAAGCACTTCACAGCAGCCATTTCACTTCAGGTACGTGACTAAACCTTGTTCCTCTATTGCATGAGTCTAATCTAAGCATTGCATGAACGAATGAGATGGGGGGATTCAACCAGGAAGCTAGCCATATTCGATTGCACTCATCAAGGCAAAAATTACGCAGCATGAATGGATAAGTCATTTACGTGGAAGTTGAAAAACACAGTTAGTGTCAGCTGTTTGAACTCCAATGCAGCGGATCAAGAAGAAAACATACAGTTAATAAATAGAACTGCAGTCTGCATGTGGCCACGTACACTTGGCCACTTCACTCTCTCACGTAAATCACGCTGCAGTTAAATGACGCTCGGCCGACTCTCACCATCCGCTGATTAATTTGCATTTGTGACATTCTTAGCTGAAGTATGCATCCTTTGCTCCCACAATCGGTTAACCTATCAACCTCCATGGAGCTTTGCGGCCTGGTTCGAATTTCTCTAGTGTATCGGGCTCACTCAAAGGCAGAGTAACATTCTACAGGAAACGGGTGGGGTCTTCTACAGGAAGTATGGCACAACATTCTGGACCAGAGAAGCCCGGACTTTTCTTCATCGAATTTGGAGTCCCGAGAAAGGTAGGATCGAAAACACTCTTCCATGTATGATATACTCCAAAAGAGTGGTGAATTGAGTTGTTTTGAATTGGAGGGTGACCATGCATGAATTTGCTTGAAAAACACTTTCTAATAGAACCTGTTTTAATGCCTGAAATAAGAGGCATCACAGCAAATGGGTAAAGCAGATCTAAAGTAGTGCGCTCCCTCTACCCAGTCAGCAGGCATCAGAAACAATGGTTAAGAATGCTCCCTTTTATGCTGTAACTAAGGCACATAACAACCCTGGAAAATGTGCCCAGGCTGCTAGTTATAACTCCCATCAGATGTGCCCCATCTCCTGGTGTAGATATTGTGCTTGGTCTTCCAAAAAGCGCCTCATATGCTCCTCTTCAAACAACACTCAAATACCATATAAATTGGTTAAAGAACTGCACCTAGACATGTGAAATCAGGGGCTACATAGACCAACATAAAAATGCCTTTCATTTTTTTGATCTGGAACTGATGGGAAAACAGCATCCACTTCTCTCAAAACAGTGTCTCTTCAACTTCAAATCTGCCCAATCATACAAGAACAACACCAATAAAAGAAAATGCTCATATTTGTGTTTTCTACATGTATTATAATCCACCATGACTGTTGATTTGTTTGCAGAGCTTGCACCCTACATATTGAAATATATGCGTTGGTTTAGACTCTGACTTTGATTCAAAAACAACAAAAAAAAGGAAAAAGAAAAAAGGTCAAAAGTCTCATGGAAGTGCTCCTCTGTAAGCTGGTATAATTCTGCACCCTGTTCAAAATCTGATTTGAACTTTTTCAAATCTGAAATATCTCCCAGAATCTTCAAGGTGCCTTCCTATGCTGAACAAAACATCTCAGACATATGGACTTATAAAAACATTGGATTTATCTTATTGTGTCCATCTGCTACTCGGGAATACTGCTACTTCATTTTCCAATATCACCCTGTATATGAAGTTATTGTGTGCTGGAAAGAATGCCTCTGCAAAGATCAAAACGCACCTGCACTTTGAGGGGTATCAGGACCTAATCATGCACTTGAAGAATGCTGCCACTAAACTGCTCATCATCTGGGGAACTAGGATACTGAACTGTCCATCCAAAAAAGAAGTGTTGGAAGAAACAAGTTTAATCCCTGGAAATTTTTGCAGGTTACAGGAACACCATGCGGAAAGTGGACCTCCCAACAGAAGCAGAAAGGTCACTACCAAGTTCCCAGGCATCCTCACATCCATCCCCTCCATGAACACTCATTCTTTTCAGGGTTCGGACACAATTTAGTCATGGTTCAACTTTCTACAGGAAGTTCTGTATTTTTACCAGAAACATCCTGTAGAAGCCCTTGGGTAGGCTAGAATCAATTATGGAGAGGGATTTGAAGCTTGAAGACTGTTGAGGAGACATGCAACCACTCTTTTCTTCCATCCTCCACTGGTTTCATCTCCTTTCGCCACCATTGCTGCCATCAGATTGAATATACTTGCACACTCATACCAAGGCTGAGAATTCACTAGGAAAAGGAACAGGCAGTGGGAAGAAGCAAAGAAGCATGGTTTCATGACAGAAAAGACGACATCACTTCAGAATCTTGGCATGACAAGGAGGCCACCAGGGCCATCAAAGATGAGGAGAGAGATTGGTTGCTCAGAGGATGAGCAACACTTTCAGTAGGGGGGTGATGATGAGCCCCAAAAATGGATAATTATTTGGGCTCATTCAACCCCCTAATTTGACTTAATCCACCATTCTTATTAGTTTATTGCATGTTTTTGATTATATTTATGCTAATAGAGTGAATTTGGTTAGTCATTATGCCAACAAGTCTAATGGGTGCTTTGTGTAGCCTTTTTGGTCAATTTGGAGACAAAATTGAAGGTCTTAATGAGCACTTGGCAGCCAAATTCGTGGGAGAACAAGGGAGAAGATTTGTAGAAAGGTGTCCCCTTCATTTATGGGCCCTTACCTCGAATTCTCCACCATCAGCTCGGAGTTCAAGGGCCACCAAATCAATTAGCACAAGGGCAGCCAAGCAAGTCAAGTAGGACTGCTGTTAACTACAAGTTTTGGGCAGCCGAGTCCCTAAAGTTTAGGAGGACTGTTGGGTCCTCAATTTGTATAAATAAGAAGGCTTAGGGCCTCATTTTGGTTAGCTAGTGGTTAGTCATTTTGTAGCTGGTAGTTAGTCATTTCATAGTCTTGTTGTAGTCATTTTGTAGTTCGATTTTTAGGCAATAGATTAGTTTTGCTGTCAGCTCATTTTCAAGTTCTCATTGTGGACAGTTTTGATGTAACTCTTCTTTTCTTGCTTAATAAAGATGAATCCAGCTTTGCACCAGCTCTAAATCTCTCTTAGGAGGCTATAGCTCTTGGGGTTGGGCCCATCTCAAGTGCCCAGTACCTCCTTTGATTATCTTTATGTGTTTTCGCTGCATTCTTAGAATAAAATATGCTATTTAGATCTAAATCTTGTTTTGTTATTTAGTTTGTTTTTTTGATGAGTAAAATAGCTTTCATACTCAGATTTAGTTGATAGGTTGTTAACAGAAAAAGCTTCAAGAAAAGGGCCAACAAACATCTGTGGTTTCACCTCTCCCTCAGTGGGATCAGGAGTTGTGACTAGGATGACTTTGCTGCCCACAAAAACACTGACTTTGCTTTGCCATGCAATCATTAGTGTTTGGTTTTCATTTTCAGAAGTTGGTTACATGTTCAGATCTTTGAATGTTTCATTGCATAGTTAATATACATGGTTTCCTTGCAAATAAAGCTGCTGTCCATTCTTGTTACTGTTAGCTAGATCATATTAGGGTAGCATAACTAGATCTTTGTTTTCTTGCATGTCTTTGTTGGTTCAATTGGAAACACAAATTGCAGAGCGCCTGTACCACTTCTCTGTCTACCTAGACTCCCTCAAACCCATCTTCTCCATCTCCTAACTTGGTTTCTTGCCTCACGTTGCCATACTGCCCTCATAACCCTACCTTTTGTGCAACATTACTTCAGTCTTCTTGGAACAAGTCCAGCCATCCACATCTTCTCCTCAACTCCATCCTCCAATTCCTAGACCTCTTCACACCCCTATTTCACCTCCATACTCATTCCTCCATCTTTTTCCCTCCATCCATGCTCCAAAATCCCATTTCGAAACATCCTGTAGAAGAATTACAGAACATCCTGTAGAAATCCTGAACATCCTGTAGAACCCCTGCAGACTTCCTGTAGAAGCTCATAAACACGGTTTCTTGGTAGCCAAAATTTGTGAGACTCTCTAGAAGGGTATTAGGGACCCCTTAGACCCTCTCTGAACCTTCCCAACCTTTCCCAAGCATTTCTCCTCCTTGATCCACCTCTGCACAGTCAAAAGCTAGTTAAAAGCACATGCATGATAATTCTAATAACTGATTCAAAAATACAAAAAGATGTTTTCTTCAGATAAAGGTAGTCTAGACACATGCATTTCACCTTCATAGAAGTAATGGCATCTCTTTTAATAGTTTGAATTCTCTCCTTTGCATTAGTAGGACTAGCTGGTAGAATTAGGGTTTGCTAGGGTTTGCGTTACTTTTTTTGCTTTCAGTTTCTTTCCGCAAGTAGATTAGCTTCCTTTGAGTTAGCTTTCATCCATCAACTAAAAAGCTTCTTCTAAGAGCTCATAGAAGTTGGATTAAGCTCCTAGCGGACTTGTGCCAGCTGACCAAGTGACAGTTGCGGCAAGAGCTAGTACTTGTGCATACATCACCGTCGCTTCCAAGTTTGTTACGAACTACCGGGTTGATAAAATTAAAGAAGGGAGTCCCAGGAGTTGTAGCATTATTGCTACAATACTGGGGCTCACCAACCTCCACATGGAAAGGTGTGCAGAGTCTTCGATGGTCGTTGGTTCACTTGATGTTACTTTGGCACGTTGCTCCTTGCTTGTATGTTGGAAGGCTTGACAGGATCATCTGTTCGCGAAAGGTGCATGTTCGTTTGTTCGTTCGTCCTTGAGCACATCTTGCATGTTTTCTCGTTCATCCGTTCGCGAAAACATCTTTGCATGATCATTCATTCGTGAGCACATCTTTTCGCATGCATCGTTCGTTCATCCATTGGTGAACTTGTCCTTCTACATGTGCTCCCTTCGTTCATCACATTCGTCGTCACCCCATGTTTGTTGGTGTACCTATACCTGCAGTCACTCATAACAAGACGACATCAAATCCAAAAACCTCCTAGTTTACCATGGCACATAATCATTTCAGATGCAGGTGAATGGGAGAGGAAGCAAGGTTGCAAGGCAAGATGGTGGCTTCGAGCACTGTTGATGAAAACTACGCAAGAGTCACTATGTGATGAAGATGGGCAATCCAAGTCGATAGTGACTGTTCGCGAGGTCTGGCTTGGCTAGAAGGAAAACCTACGCAAATTTTGCGAGGGACAATCCAGGCTACAGGAAGACAAGGCAGACAGAATCTGTGCATTTTCCGTAACAAGTGGGTAATAAGGGCTTGAGAGAAAAATTTGCACAATTTTCTGGAGGAACAGGTCGGGCTACATGGAGGATCAACAGGCGGAAATTGTGTAGTTTTTTGGAGAAACTGGTCAAGAACCTAGCAGCCAAAACTGCATAATTGCTGGAGGGAACTAGCAGCTGGCTACTGGGTCAGTGACAACAGAAACTACGCAATTCCCAAGGGGAATAGGTAGTCAGTTTCTGGGAGCTTGGCAACAGAAACTGCGCTATTCCTGGAGGGAACTGGCAGTCTACTTTTGGGAGCTGCTCGTGAGGGAAACTCCACTGAGGCTGGCAAGATGGCTTGCTGATCATCTCTGCAAATTTCTGAGCTAAGCAGACTGCTGGGCAGCAAAACGCTTGCTCATGAAAACTGCATAATTTTCTAGATGAGTAGTTGGTCGACTGTCGGGAGGACAGACTGGGAAAACTCTGTAATTTTCTGAGGGAGACAGGGATGGGTACTAGGTGACTGTCCAACCTGTCTACACAATTTCCTCAGTCAGCAGAGTGGGCAAGGTCAGCCCAGCCTTTATGCAATTTTTTAGGGGAATCAGTCCCGAGGTGGCTGCTGGGTCCGACTCTCCAGGTGGTTAACACGAAATTTGATTGGATCGCTTGCAAGCAGCGTGGCTTGAAAATACTCGCTTGGTGCTTCTATGCTGTTTTGGATGACAGTCAATCAAGTCGATGGCAGGGCGATGGTCCAGATTTCAGAGGGAAGTCCAGTCGTTAGAACTGAGCAAATTGACTAAGTGTGTGAATGAGTGAAAGATGCAAATGTGATCTTAGAAACACACACCAACGTGACTTGGCGACGTGATGACGCAAACCAACCAGACACACATGTTCGACATGATTAACTGACGGTGTAAGCGATAAGCACGACACTCATGATTGATTGTTGATCGATCGTGACGATGCTTTTGCGATAGTGAGTGTGACTATGTGTGAGTGTGACTGATTCTTTTATAGCGAACACAACATGTACACACGAAGCAAAGACCCTGAGCATGACCAGAACATGGTCGCAAGCATGAATTCGATACCAAGATGCAAAAACTTGGATGAAATGAACAAGCAAGGCAGATGCAAAGACTCACACAGGCTCATGGAGTGAACCCGAGTGTGCGCAGTCATCAAGAGAAACTCTCAAGGGAGGCTTTGAAATTGGGTATAGGCTAAAATTTTGGAGGGTGGTTGTAGCCACTACAACACAACCCCTCCTCCAAAATGCCGAAACATATGAATTTAAATGTAACCTAGTCACATACTATATTAAGAACTGATGTGTGGTCTATTGGTAGAGCATGGAGTTGTTATACGATAGGTCAGGGGGTTGAACCCCATTGAGGTCTTCGGGCTCGTTATAAAAAATTTAGCCAACCAAGGGGCCCCACGTGGTGCCCTCTCATTGGACCATGCAACGGCCTATGATTGGGCCACCTCAAAGCCAAACAACCAACCAAAATGCACCTAATGAAACCTATACATTGATGCCACATGTCAAAACTTGGTTGGTCCTCCATAGACTGTACCCTGCACAGTCGACTAATGACATCATTTGTACAAACTACCGAGTCAGCAACCCAGTCAACCCAACTGCTGAATTTTTAGTTGTTGATAAAAAAATTCAGAACACCGTAACTTCATACGACGTTGGATTGAGGCGATTTAAGCACCGTTGGAATTAGGAGGACGAACACTACGACTTGACACTGGTTTCAGGAAATTTTGAGCACTTTCATTTTTGAGCCTATTTTTTATCTCCAGATCATACCTCCCCATTAGGAACTTTTGGACCTCTAAAAGTATATCTTGAATTAGTGAATAAGTGATGAAAAATCTCATTAACTTTCCTTATCTTAATCCTTCTTATTTTTTTTGAAATTGTGCCTTTGAGCTCCAATCAAGGTACTCCACCTTGCCTCTGCAAGTCCTTATCTTCTTGTCAAGAATTGTGGTTTGCTGCAATTCTTCTAAACATGCAAGAACAAAAAAACTTCGATGGATGGAATCTAAACATTCTCTCCAAAATTATCTTTCTTATGCTCAATCAAACTTTACCTTGAAGTCTCCCTTTGCTGAAGACAAACTTAATTTTCCACCTATAAATCAGAAGCTACTCAATGCTTTCAATGCATTTATTTACATTTTTCTTTGTTATCCTCAAGTTGCACTTATACAATGACACACTTGGCTTTGTCCACATTACTATCATCATCTTCTACACAATATTTACCAAAGATCACATTCACAAATAAGCTTCAAAACGAAATATTTGTATAGGTGAGTGCTTAACACAACTATAGACATATTGGATGAAATACAAATTCTCATCCCAAAAGTCCCCAAAAAAATGGACTCATCATCAATACAAAATAACATAACATGCTAAATAAAACACATTTATTGCAAATAAGTGATTGTACATGATTTCACTTTACAAAGTATCCAAATGGTAATATACAACAAGTATTTATAATTTTACAAAGAAAGCTAACAGTACAAATTAGTCTACCCATTCTTTTCCTATCTCGGATTATGGGTTATCTTTCTACACCCGATCTACTTCGAAGGACGCTTCAAAACCTACATCAATTTCCCCTTTTCCACCTGTTAGCGCTTGAATTTGGCCTCAGGCTGAAAAAGACAAAATCCAAGGCAACATCAAACCACTTAGCCTCGTAGCTAGCCCTACGGGGACAGGAGAGGGCTCTCTCCAGGTCTATCTCGGAAAAAGGTCTTCAAAGGGTGGAGATGACCAATAAAGAACACTGATTTTAGGCTAGTAAACTGATAGGGAAAGTTTGATTTTAAATTTTTAGAGTTTTGTTGGAAAACTGAGCATACCAATTTTGGGTGCGGGGATGAGACAGTTTTTGCAGAGGTCATTTTGGGGCAAGGTAGGAGATTGTCTTGATGCCTTTGAATTAAGTGAATGGATAGAAATGACCAGTGAGGAGCTAAAGAGAGCAAGAAACCTTCGAGAGTTCTCCTTACACAGATGAAAACATAGATATTAAGCAAACTTAAAGGCAGAGCATAGAAACCATGAATTCTACCTTAACACTTCATTTACTTAATGTGCAGAAAAGAGAAGTAGGAAAATGATACACATAACAAACTTACAAGTACATGAGAGAAGCACACCATCAACACAAAACACCACAGGAATCCCAAATAGTGCTGCAAAACCCTGGTCTTTCCTTTGCCAAAATTGCAGAGATACAAAGAGTAAAACAGTCTAAGCTTATCCCTCAAGAGTCCAACCATGAAAATGACTAAGAAAGTACATAATATAGGCAAGCTAACACACTTCCTTGCCTCTAGAGGTCTAGCTCATCATCCTAGGAGTTGTTTCAACCAATCCTAAACTGAGCACTACAATCTAGGCAATCAAAACAACTTGCCTCTATAAGGTAGGAAACCAATTCATTCATTAAGTTTTTGCCATTTTATGAATGAATCTTCTAGAATAGGTAAAAAGTGTCATGTCAATCATGAAATTACATCAAATACATCAAGGAGGATGAAAAATCCAACCAAAAAGTCAAAACTAGTCACTGCTGCGTTTTCCTGTGCTGAAGATGCAAAACTGGCAAATTTTCCCAACGCGTAGCGCGCCATTTCTCAACGCGTAGCGCACCTTTCAGGCCACTTTTGAGGCACTTCCCGGCATCCAAATGAGGCACAAGTGGGCTTGTTGGAAAGGTCTGGATGTCTACTCTCCAGCCCAAGTGGAATTTCTCAATTTGGTGGCCATTTTCCCCTCCAAAATTTCAATCTCCCAAGACTACTTCCTGTGTGTCCAAAAAGTGGCAGAAGGTCATTTTTTGCTTGTTTTTTGACCTTTTGGGGGCTCAAATCTTCATGAAACTTCTTGGAAGTGGCTGAGAAAGTGTATTTTGCCATGAAAAATCCACAAATGTTGAGTTTTCCTGAAATGGACCTCCCCAACTTAAGGGTAGTGCGCGGCGTGCTACGCGTTGAGGGCAAAAACCTGTTTTTGGCACAAAAAAGTCAAAATTGACCAAAATTGCTCAAAATTTCCTGAAATTTGAGCTGGAGGTGTGTCATTGAGCACCATTCTCCCTCAAGGCAGTTTCAGCCAAAATTTGAAGCGGATCGGGCCTTTTCCTCCGTTTTAGTGCCTTGGCCAAGCGTGCTTTAAGTACCTTCATTTTTGCTTTGCACACATGCATGCGGGCCCAATAATGGTTCTTCATGTGGCGGAGCATGTCTTTGTCCCTGTTTTCCTTTGCTATCAACCTCTCTAAATGTGTGTTCACCTGAATGAGCATAGAGCTTTGCTCCTTAGGTGTCAAATCACCGGGTCTCTTGCGAGCCAAGTTCCGGTCTTCTCGGATCCTCCGCAACTCATCAAGAGTGTGTTCATCCTCTAATTGCTTGTTGCGCTGCTCTAAGTATGTGATTGTCCAATTTTCCATTTCCAACTTTTGCTGCAACAAGTCATTTTCAGCCCTTAGTTGCTGGATGATCTCCTTTGGCTCTAGGCTAGGAGAACTGATATCAAGGTCAACAACATCTATGCCTGGATCACCTGATGGCCCCTCATCAATCTTGGGCTGCTTTCCTCTCTCTTGTACCTATGCTGCTATCAAAAGCGAGGCCTCTTCCACCTGATGTGGAGATAATACTCGCTGTGCTGATGAAGAAGGCGAGACCCCTTCCACCTGATGTGGAGATAATACTCGCCGTGCAGATGCAAATAAGGCCCTGTGGCCTCTCTGATATGTAACATAAGGAGGAGTGCTGACATGCTCTGGCTCAGGAATATCAAACTGCTGAGAAGGCCCTCCCTCATCATGGACAACCTCGGGAGGTGGCTGTGGCACCATGAAGAAGTCGCGAGAAATGAAATCCTTCCAAGCAATACCCTGCTGTGCCAACTGATGCATCACTATGATCTCGATCAGTGCATAATGATATATACTTTTGAGCTGCTGTGCGGGATTCTTCCTTTGCACTACGGGCACCATCTTCTCTATATTTCGGCACATGAAAAATGGAATGTTCATCATTCGTACCCGGGTGAAATGCATCAACAAACGGATATGGTACGAATATAAATGTGAAAATCTGCCCTCACAAGTGAAATAACGCATAATGAGCCTCATCAAGGGTGCATACTCATCCCTTAGGAATCTGAAAGGAAAAACAGCAGTAAGGTGCCTCATGCATCCGGGTTTGATGTATGGTTGATAATGAAATTTGTCTAGCAGCTTGCGCTTGGTCCACTCTTCCCCAACATTTGGTATCCCGGTGGCTTGAGCAACCATTTCAGGTGATAAGGTGAAATCCACTCCTGCAAGGTTCACATGGCCATTGTGCAAATGTAGGACAAACAAGCAGACCAGCTCTCTATGGTGTTGAATTTGTGAGATCCTCTCACAATATCCAAAGCATGATTGATACCGAAAACATGACATTGCAAGTGGACAAGCTTGCAAATGAGCCAATGAAGTGGGCTCCTCTCTGACATGCCAACCACCCTTACCACCCTTATGATGCCTCCTTGGCACTTCTACCTCTGGTGTTGAATCACTGTCATAGCTCTGCTCATAATCTGATTTGGTTTCTGACATGGTAATGAAGGCAAGATGACTGAAATATATTGCTGACTTGGCACCCAATTAACTGCTTTTTGACTTTTTCAAATGCTGTCACCAAGGGGACATAAATACAAGGGAATTTTTAGGGATAGGGGAACATGTTGGAATTAGGGAGAATAAACGCAAAGAAGGAATTTAGGGAAGGCAAGCATGGGAAATTACAAAATTGTGGGATTTAAAGTGAAGTAGGTTTTAGGAATTAAGTATGCTTTTAGGAATTTTAAAGAGGAGAATGATGAAATTTCAAGGGAAAAAATTGAGGGAGAAAGGTGATGAAAATGAGGGAAAAGGGATTTACAAATGGGCAACCTTGGACAGCAAGAGAAACTTGAAACCCTAGTACCATTGAAACTTTAAATTTTCCATAACAAGGGAGGGTTTTGATTTGTCATTTACATAGCATTTGAACATATTAATTCTCTTTTTCAATTTGCAAAACCAAATCTAGGCATAGAGGAGAAGCCTACCTGCACTTTGCCTGAGAGAAAAATCGATTTGATGACTTGCTGGCAGTTTGTTGAGCTGAAACCCCAACACGTAGCGCGCCCTGCCCAACGCGTAGCGCCCCTCTGACGTGTACCGCACGTGTAAAATAGCACTGAAAAAATCTCCCTAACACGTAGCTCGCCCCTCACGCGTAGCGTGCCTCTCCTGACGCGTAGCGCGCCCCTGAAACTGCTCAACTTGCTCAAGAACTCCTCAAATCGACTTTGCAAGGATTCACTTAGCTTGTAAGAGGCAAATGAGTTGCAAATGAGGAGTGATGTGCTTTTATAGGTTTCCTTTTGATTTTTACTTGCCCAAAACCCACTTTGTAATGTTTTGAGTGTTGACACTTTTTGAATTAATTGGCTCTGACCTTTGATTTCTTTTCTTTGAAAATTGGTTGAAATGATGATTTCTTCTGAAAATTTTTGCAGGGATAGCTTCTAGGATGCTTTGGCAAAGGAGACCAAGGCTGTACTTCGACATTTGAAGAATTTGAAATTTTGAGAATTTTTACAAAAATGAGATAATGACCATTGTTTTCAAAAACATAGTTTTTGAGAACAAGGTGAAAATTTAGCTGTACAATGATGAGAATTTTTGAAATAATGTTTAATGAAGGACATCCCTTTGGCCTGCTGGTCCTTCATGACCTCTCAAGGCAAAAATGGACTCAACCCTAGACCTAAGACCTTAAAACTTAAAGCAAGATGAATGACCCTTTGAGGATTTTATTTACTTGAACAAACCTGAACCAGCAGTGCCAAACAAGAGGGGGATAACGACACAAACTCCCTCCACCAGGATTATGGCATGCCTAATGAAATGCAACATGATCACACTGATGGGACACCTAATCATGAAATGCAAAGAGCTTTGATCTCTGGTGGAGGGCTACTAGACCGACTCTAACATTGGCTCCAATGGGGATGGTAGCTCCTTGGAGGTGCCAAGAACCTCAGACCTCTGGGAGAGCAGACCAGTGCTTTCAACCATTGGGCGATGGAGTCATTATTTACTCATTTGACACAAACTCTGACAGCTTTAGTGACTGCAGATTTGACTGAAAATTGGACACAACTTTGACCCAAACTAACTCAATTGTGGACAGAAAATGGACTGATAAAAACACCTTGACAAACCTCAAACCAACCAATCTCCATCTTCATAATTATAGCCTTCACTGCGGGCCCCAGACTGAGGATGGAAGATCAGCACACACATGCGATAAAACAGAAGTAAAACGGTATATACAATGATGGTGACAAGAACAGAAAATGCTCAGACATGGTACCTCTTTAGCAGTCGACCATTGATCGACCCTCCGGGATAATCATCTCCGTTCATTTCCTTGAGAAGAAAAGCATTTTGGCCACGATATGCTGCGATCTTATAGGGACCCTTCCCTAAATTATCAAATTTGTCGTGCTTCCCTTTGTCTTCATTCCGAGCATCCCACTTCAAAACCACATCATTTATTTGGAAGTCATCTGATTTTGCTTTCCGGTCATAAATCTTCTTTATGTGCTCTTGCAACTTGAGAGTATTGTGAAGAACCTCCTCCCGTGTCTGCTGTAAATGAATCATTTGATTAATCCACCTTTGCATGGGATATTCCTCACTATCAACTTCTTGAAGCAATTTGACTACCGGAATAGCAAGCGAAGTAGGAAACACTGCATCTGTCCCGTACACCAACTCAAAAGGAGACATGCCAATTGACTTTTTATGACTTACCCTATCAGCCCACAGTGCATTCACTAACTTTTTATGCCAGCTCTTCTTATTGATTTCCAGCAACTTTTTAATGATATTTACCAAGGACTTATTTGAAGATTCTGCCAACCCATTTCCTTGCGGATGGTAGGCGGTAGAATGCCCAAAGCTAATATTATACTTGTAGCAAAAGTCAACCATTCTCTTTGATTTAAATGCTGCTACATTATCTATAATTAACTTACTTGGACAGCCAAAACGTGACAGTATATTATTTTCAAGGAAAGAAATAATTACCGCATCCGTGGCCTGCCGGGTGGGAATGGCTTCAATCCATTTTGTGAAGTAATCTGTAGCTGTCAATATCCATCTATGCTGTCCTAACGATGCCGGATGAATCTCACCGATAAAATCCAAGCCCCACTGCTGAAATGGTGCGCTGACTTCAATTGGTTTGAGAGGAAATGGCTGCAATTTCTGTTTCCCTTGAAAAATTTGGCACTCATGACAACTCTTAACAGCTTTATATACATCTGAAAACAATGAAGGCCAATAAAAACCTGCCCTTAGGATCTTATTTGTTGTAGTCTTCCAAAACAAATGACCCCCACAGTCACCTTTATGAAAATCTTCCACCACTGTTTTGGCTTCCTCCTCAACCAAACAATTCAGCAATATTCCACTGGGGTCTTTCCAATATAGTGCATATTTAAGGATGCAAAACTTGGCTGCTTTCAACTTCAATGTCCTACTCTTATTTCGAGGCATCCCGGGAGGTGAAGACAAATTTTGAAGTACATATACAATATCAGCATACCAAGGAGAAGAAATAAAGATGTCAGATACCTGTTGTGCTGAATTCTCCTCATCTTCATCGGACATGGCAGCTATCAAATTGATGTCTAGGACATGTAGATTTGTTTCAGCCATCAATTTGGCAAGACCTTGCCCTTTGATCAACTTAGTGGGTTTAATTTCCACATCATACTCTAATAATGCAGCAATCCACTTTCCCCGCCTTCCTTCTGGTTCTGCCTGTACCAACACATCCTTTACTGTCGCGTTAGGAACATATGCTATAATGTGGGAATGCAATATATACACACGGAAATCCTTCAAGGCCTTCACAAGCGCAAGTGCTTGTTTTTCAATGATGTTATACTTTAATGCTCCATCTCTGATAATACGGCTGAAAAAAGCAATAGGCTTCTCAACTCCATCTCTCTTTTGCATTAGTACAGCTGCCAATGTGTGCTCAGAAGCAAATGAAAACAAAATAAAATCTTGTGTGTAATCCGGACTGATTAGAGTAGGGGTTGAAGATAGAACCAACTTTACCAAATTGAAAGATTTTACCGCCTCTTCGGTCCACTTTAGCTGGCTGTCCTTTTTCAGCATGTTTGTGATTTCTCTAAGGTGCTCAGCAAGATTCGGAATGAAGCGACGCAGAAAATTCAGCTTACCATTAAAGGACTGTATTTCTTTTTTGTTCCGGGGCTGCTCAAGTTGCTGAATAGCTTCAACACGTGCAGGATCTATACGGATGCCATCTTTGGAAATGATGTGACCCAAGAGCTTGCCTTCACTCATGGCGAAAAGACTTTTCTTTGGATTCAGCGAAATACCATATTTTCTGCACTTTTGAAAAACAACTTTCAAGTGATATAAATGTTCTTCATCAGATTTTGAAAATACAGTCAAATCATCAAGGTAAACAACTAAAAAGACATCTTTCTCATTGGCAAAGGCCATGTCCATCGCACGCTGAAAAGTGGCACCTGCATTTTTCAAACCAAATGGCATTTTTGCATAATGAAATGTTCCCCATGGAGTAGTGAATGCGGTTTTGTCACGATCATCCTCATGCACCAAAATCTGATTGTACCCGGAATAGCCATCGAGTAGCGACATCCTTGATGCTCCAACTACTCGCTGCAATATATGATCCATTTTGGGCAGCGGATAATTGTCCTTTAAAGACACCTTATTCAAATTTCTGAAGTCAATGCATAAACGGATCTCACCGGTCTTCTTTCTTACGGGTACCAAATTGGATATCCAATCAGAAAATCTGATAGGTACTATGATTCCAGACTTGTACAACCTATTCACTTCTTTTTCTATCAATGGCAGCAATTTAGGATTGATTCTCCTCAACTTTTGGCGAAAAGGTTTTTGATTTGGCTTTATAGGAATAGTATGCTGAATGATATTAGTATCATATGTTTTCAGATCTGAATAATCCCATGCAAAGACATTAGAAAACGAAGACAACAATCTGACATACTCCTTCTTTACCTTTGGTGACAATGACTTAGATAGCTTTACCATCTTGGGATTCTCAGCTGCTCCAATGTTTACCTCCTCAACACCTTCTTCAGTTGGTCTCAATGTCGGCTTGCGGGCCACATCATCTTGATCAAACAGCTCTTCCAAAGGAATCAATCCTTTAGGAATAAAATTATCCTTAAGTTGCAGCACATCCATTTGATTTACCTCATCTGGTTCAGTATCTATGGAGATGTCCTTAAACTCACCTTCAATCTGCAGAAAATCTTTGATTTCTTCATCATCCTGGAAGACTTGCCAACATCGTTGATTATCCGGAACTGTGGGGTGGTGTTTCACATAAATCTCAAATTTGTTGCTGGAATTCATTGGAATTTTTAAGTTACTTGCTGCCTTGGCCAATGCATCAGCAACACCATTTTGTATGCGGGGCACACATGTCAAAGTATGTTCAGAAAATAATTTCAAAATATCTAGGACAACATTTCGATATGCTCTCATGCGAGGATGCTTGGCCTGAAACTCACCTTTAACTTGCTTTATCACCAACTCGGAGTCGCCATAGACTGCAATCTTCTTTGCTTTCAACTTGCGAAGAATTTTAAGGCCAGCAATAAGAGCCTCGTATTCTGCCTCATTGTTTGAACAATCAAATGCTAGTTTATAAGAACACACTCTCACCTTGCTTGGGACTTTGTCTCGGGCAGAAAAGGGACTTCGAATCCACACACCAATACCAGCACCATCGCTGCCCATAGCGCCATCGAAATCCATGGTCCAAAGACCATCTTCATCTTCCTCCAACTGCTGAAACTGTGTTGCCTCTGTTTTTTCTGTTTGCTGCCCCTTAGCTTCAACTTGTCCTGACGATGAACCACACTGGTTGGTTCGAAACGCGTCGACAAAAGGTTGATTATGTGATTTTGCCGAAGATTTCTAGACAATGTTTGCCTCATGGCAGCTGACTTTTCTTCTCTTTCCTTTCGTAGAACTTCTCTAAAATTTTCAGTAATCTCTGGTATATCTTCTGCCTGAACTAACTGACTATCTATCTCATTAAAATTATCAGCAAACAAAACGAACGACTCCAAATCTGTATGTACATAATTTACAGGATGATTTATTGGCTTTTCTTTGCTAGTTATCATGTATTTCATCTTTTTCTCCCGATATAATTTTCTCATTTGACCGAAGACTGGAATTGTAGCATAAGAAAAATCTAGCTGAAGTGTACCTTTCAACTTAGCTCCCCAAGATCTTGACAGCAACATACCAAAACGCGGAGGAATATCCGCCACAACCACATCCATAAAAACATTCTTAGCTGGAATTTGATCTAGGCTTACCACCAAGTCCTTGATCAATCCGATACACTTTACCCGGCTGGAATCAAATGAATACAAATCATGATATCTTCTTGTGATGTCCAATCCCAGCCTTTCCATTATTGCTTTCGGCATCAAATTATGCGAAGCACCCGAGTCAAACATAGCATTGTGCAAAACATACTCGTGCAACCTCAAACTGATATAGAAGGGAGGAACATCATTTTCAGGAGACTCACCATTTAAAGCAGGCCCAAAAATTAATTCCGGCTGATCATCTTCTACATTTACCGTGTCAAGCATTGGATCAATATTCAGAATTTTGGAAATTTGACCTCGGTAGGTGGTGTTTTTCATGATTTCAGTCAATGGAATAGACACTTTCAGCTTTGAAATTTCATTCTCCAAACTAAATGCTGAAACCTTTTCACCTTCTTTGGCCGGAACTTCTCTTCTTTCAACTTTATCCCTCATTATGCTTGGTGGTTGATTTACCTTATCCGCTGAAGATGATTGACTTGCTGGGGGATCAATTATATCTTTTCCTTTTGTCTGTGGGGAAGCTGAATCATTTTTTGCTGAAGTATCTTTCCTCTTCTGAATGGGATTTATGGGAACAGCTCGATTTCTTAATTGTCTCTGCTGAGCGGACAAAGCATTGAGATATCCTCTTTGGTACTCCTCCGATTCTTCCACGAGGGCTGCATCATTTGATAAGATATAATCCTCATCCTGTTGGATGATGGAGTTTCTCACCAATTCTTCTTCTTCTGTAATATAAGTAGGCAGATCATCAGGAGTGAAAAAATGATTCTCCTCTCCTATAGTATCACCTTCATCCTCGGATTCTTGGCTAACAAAATTCTGCTGAAGCGGAGGTTTTATTTGCTGCTGAACTGTTGTTTCTTGTGCCCTTGTTTCACACTGCTTAATTCTGTATTGTGGCTGCTGCGGACCTCGGAAATTAGGATTACGGATCTGTGGTTCCGGCTTGCTGAGATGAGTATTTTCAAGCAACCTTTCTACCCTTTCTACCTTGCGAAGGAGCTGATCTGATGTAGAAGCTTCTTCTTTGATTGTCACTCGCTTTTCGGCTTTCATCCTTGCTCTTTTATCATTCAAATTCGCTTCAACACTAACAACGATTTTCTGCATATCCTCCAAGGTAGGCGGATCTCTATCTCGCAATGAATAAGCCATCTTCGGATCAAAGCCATCCGGGAATTTCAGAAGTGCTGATTTTCTAGATGGTCTTAAATCATCTGGAATAACATTGTAAACTGTGTTAAATCTAATAATGTAATCTTGGACAGACTCGCCATGATTACGTTTGAGATTTTTTTACTCAGCATTGATCTGAAGTGGATCTTTTCTGATTTCCCATCGATCTAGGAACTGCTTCTGAAGTTCTTCCAATGTGGGTATGCTTCTAGCTGTCAAACCTCTGAACCATTTTCTTACTTCTCCTCCAAATGTTTGTACAAACAAACGCATAGTTACATCCTCTTCATCTATCTCATATAGATCAAAGAAAGTTGTCATCTTGTCTATATGCTGCTGAGCGGAAACACCCTGAGGAGTGCCATCAAACATGGGAATTTTACTCTGATAATCAACTGGCATATCATGCAGATTTTGAGGAAGAGCAAGTGGGGCAAACCGGGCAGCCATTGCTTTAGGTAGATTGGGTCTAGGAGTAGCAGGCGGAGTAGGTGTAGCTGTAGTATGAGGGGTATAGGGAGGTGTAGGCAGAGGAGAAGCGATATGTGATGAAGAGGGAGAATTGACTGTGGATTCAGGATGTGTAACTATAGGGGATATAGAAATAAAAGGAGGATTGGTCTGTTCGTGCGGAACTGAAGCCGTGATAGTAGATCCAATATTGCTAGATATAGTTTCAAGGAAATCAGCAAGATTAGTGACTTGGATATCTGTCTGAAGGTGTCTTAGGATGAAATTTTCAACCAATTTATTGTGTCTCTCGATTTCAAGGGCAGCAGCAAAATCAGGGTTGGGAACTAGAGAATCAAGTGCACTTTTAGATTTGGTTTTGAACAAAGACAACTCAAAACTCTCGTCAAAATCAATGTCTTCAAGATACTCAAAAATAGCTGGACATGAATGAGATTTGAATATATGATTAGAATCTGAAGCCAGTTTGGATATCAAGGAACAAATAACCAATCAGCCTGTGAAAACTCTCAACTAATCATCCAAAAGTTCAGAGTTTGCAAATGAATTGGGGTAAAATGCAATCGAAGTGCTGTATTCACAAGCTCACGGAGATTGACTAAAGCAATGTTTATCTACTTCCGCTTATGCAAAGCAAAATCGTTTCGAAGGCTACCTGGAATAACTTCAGGCTCCGTCTAAGACGTATGAAATGAACACATCAATCCACAAACAAGTTTTTTCTTCCCAGTATGGTCGCCAGTATGTTAGCGCTTGAATTTGGCCTCAGGCTGAAAAAGACAAAATCCAAGGCAACATCAAACCACTTAGCCTCGTAGCTAGCCCTACGGGGACAGGAGAGGGCTCTCTCCGGGTCTATCTCGGCAAAAGGTCTTCAAAGGGCGGAGATGACCAATAAAGAACACTGATTTTAGGCTAGTAAACTGATAGGGAAAGTTTGATTTTAAATTTTTAGAGTTTTGTTGGAAAACTGAGCATAGCAATTTTGGGTGCGAGGATGAGACACAGTTTTTGCAGAGGTCTTTTTGGGGCAAGGTAGGAGATTGTCTTGATGCCTTTGAATTAAGTGAATGGATATAAATGACCGGTGAGGAGCTAAAGAGAGAAAGAAACCTTCGAGAGTTCTCCTTAGACAGATGAAAACATAGATATTAAGCAAACTTAAAGGCAGACCATAGAAACCATGAATTCTACCTTAACACTTCATTTACTTAATGTGCAGAAAAGAGAAGTAGGAAAATGATACACATAAAAAAATTACAAGTACATGAGAGAAGCACACCATCAACACAAAACACCACAGGAATCCCAAATAGTGCTGCAAAACCCTGGTCTTTCCTTTGCCAAAATTGCATAGATACAAAGAGTAAAACAGTCTAAGCTTATCCCTCAAGAGTCCAACCATGAAAATGACTAAGAAAGTACATAATATAGGCAAGCTAACACACTTCCTTGCCTCTAGGGGTCGAGCTCATCATCCTAGGAGCTGTTTCAACCAATTCTAAACTGAGCACTACAATCTAGGCAATCAAAACAACTTGCCTCTATAAGCTAGGAAACCAATTCATTCATTAATTTTTTGCCATTTTATGAATGAATCTTACAGAATAGGTAAAAAGTGTCATGTCAATCATGAAATTACATCAAATACATCAAGGAGGATGAAAAATCCAACCAAAAAGTCAAAACTAGTCACTGCTGCGTTTTCCTGTGCTGAAGATGCAAAACTGGCAAATTTTCCCAACGCGTAGCGTGCCTTTCAGACCACTTTTGGGGCCCTTCCCGGCATCCAAATGAGGAAAAAGTGGGCTTGTTGGAAAGGTCTGGATGTCTACTCTCCAGCCCAAGTGGAATTTCTCAATTTGGTGGCCATTTGCCCCTCCAAAATTGCAATCTCCCAAGACTGCTTCCTGTGTGTCCAAAAAGTGGCAAAAGGTCATTTTTTGCTTGTTTTTTGACCTTTTGGGGGCTCAAATCTTCATGAAACTTCTTGGAAGTGGCTAAGAAAGTGTATTTTGCCATGAAAAATCCAAAAATGCTGAGTTTTCCTGAAATGGACCTCCCCAACTTAAGGGTAGCGCGCGGCGCGCTACGCGTTGAGGGCAAAAACCTGTTTTTGCCACAAAAAAGTCAAAATTGACCAAAATTGCTCAACATTTCCTGAAATTTGAGCTGGAGGTGTGTCATTGAGCACCATGCTTCCTCAAGGTGGCTTCAGCCAAAATTTGAAGCGGATCGGGCCTTTTCCTCCGTTTTAGTGCCTTGGCCAAGCGTGCTTTAAGTACCTTCATTTTTGCTTTGCACACATGCATGCGGGCCCAATAATGGTTTTTCATGTGGCGGAGAATGTCTTTGTCCCTGTTTTCCTTTGCTATCAACCTCTCTAAATGTGTGTTCACCTGAATGAGCATAAAGCTTTGCTCCTTAGGTGTCAAATCACCGGGTCTCTTGCGAGCCAAGTTCCGGTCTTCTCGGATCCTCCGCAACTCATCAAGAGTGTGTTCATCCTCTAATTTCTTGTTGCACTGCTCTAAGTATGTGATTGTCCAATTTTCCATTTCCAACTTTTGCTGCAACAAGTCATTTTCAGCCCTTAGTTGCTGGATGATCTCCTTTGGCTCTAGGCTAGGAGAACTGATATCAAGGTCAACAACATCTATGCCTGGATCACCTGATGGCCCCTCATCAATCTTGGGCTGCTTGCCTCTCTCTTGTACCTGTGCTGCTGTCGAAAGTGAGCCCCCTTCCACTTGATGTGGAGATAATACTCGTTGTGCTGATGAAGAAGGCGAGACCCCTTCCACCTGATGTGGAGATAATACTCGCCGTGCAGATGCAAATAAGGCCCTGTGGCCTCTCTGATATGTAACATAAGGAGGAGTGCTGACATGCTCTGGCTCAGGAATATCAAACTGCTGTGAAGGCCCTCCCTCATCATGGACAACCTCGGGAGGTGGCTGTGGCACCATGAAGAAGTCGCGAGAAATGAAATCCTCCCAAGCAATACCCTGCTGTGCCAACTGATGCATCACTATGATCTCGATCAGTGCATAATGATATATACTTTTGAGCTGCTGTGCGGGATTCTTCCTTTGCACTACGGGCACCATCTTCTCTATATTTCGGCACATGAAAAATGGAATGTTCATCATTCGTACCCGGGTGAAATGCATCAACAAATGGATATGGTACGAATATAAACGTGAAAATCTGCCCTCACAAGTGAAATAACGCATAATGAGACTCATCAAGGGAGCATACTCATCCCTTAGGAATCTGAAAGGAAAAGCAGCAGTAAGGTGCCTCATGCATCCGGGTTTGATGTATGGTTGATAATGAAATTTGTCTAGCAGCTTGCGCTTGGTCCACTCTTCCCCAACATTTGGTATCCCGGTGGCTTGAGCAACCATTTCAGGTGATAAGGTGAAATCCACTCCTGCAAGGTTCACATGGCCATTGTGCAAATGTAGGACAAACAAACGGACCAGCTCTCTATGGTGTTGAATTTGTGAGATCCTCTCACAATATCCAAAGCATGATTGATACCGAAAACATGACATTGCAAGTGGACAAGCTTGCAAATGAGACAATGAAGTGGGCTCCTCTCTGACATGCCGACCACCCTTACCACCCTTATGATGTCTCCTTGGCACTTCTACCTCTGGTGTTGAATCATTGTCATATCTCTGCTCATAATCTGATTCGGTTTCTGACATGGTTATGAAGGCAAGATGACTGAAATATATTGCTGACTTGGCACCCAATTAACTGCTTTTTGACTTTTTCAAATGCTGTCACCAAGGGGACATAAATACAAGGGAATTGTTAGGGATAGGGGAACATGTGGGAATTAGGGAGAATAAACACAAAGAAGGAATTTAGGGAAGACAAGCATGGGAAATTACAAAATTGTGGGATTTAAAGTGAAGTGGGTTTTAGGAATTAAGTATGCTTTTAGGAATTTTAAAGAGGAGAATGATGAAATTTCAAGGGAAAAAATTGAGGGAGAAAGGTGATGAAAATGAGGGAAAAGGGATTTACAAATGGGCAACCTTGGACAGCAAGAGAAATTTGAAACCCTAGTACCATTGAAACTTTAAATTTTCCATAACAAGGGAGGGTTTTGATTTATCATTTACATAGCATTTGAACATATTAATTCTCTTTTTCAATTTGCAAAACCAAATCTAGGCATAGAGGAGAAGCCTACCTGCACTTTGCCTGAGAGAAAAATCGATTTGATGACTTGCTGGCAGTTTGTTGAGCTGAAACCCCAACGCGTAGCGCGCCCTGCCCAATGCGTAGCGCCCCTCTGACGCGTAGCGCACGTGTAAAATAGCACTGAAAAAATCTCCCTGACGCGTAGCGCGCCCCTGACGCGTAGCGCGCCTCTCCTGACGCGTAGCGCGCCCCTGAAACTGCTCAACTTGCTCAAGAACTCCTCAAATCGACTTTGCAAGGATTCACTTAGCTTGTAAGAGGCAAATGAGTTGCAAATGAGGAGTGATGTGCTTTTATAGGTTTCCTTTTGATTTTTACTTGCCCAAAACCCACTTTGTAATGTTTTGAGTGTTGACACTTTTTGAATTAATTGGCTCTGACCTTTGATTTCTTTTCTTTGAAAAATTGGTTGAAATGATGATTTCTTCTGAAAATTTTTGCAGGGATAGCTTCTAGGATGCTTTGGCAAAGGAGACCAAGGCTGTACTTCGACATTTGAAGAATTTGAAATTTTGAGAATTTTTACAAAAATGAGATAATGACCATTGTTTTCAAAAACATAGTTTTTGAGAACAAGGTGAAAATTTAGCTGTACAATGATGAGAATTTTTGAAATAATGTTTAATGAAGGACATCCCTCTGGCCTGCTGGTCCTTCATGACCTCTCAAGACTAAAATGGACTCAACCCTAGACCTAAGACCTTAAAACTTAAAGCAAGATGAATGACCCTTTGAGGATTTTATTTACTTGAACAAACCTGAACCAGCAGTGCCAAACAAGAGGGGAATAACGACACAAAATCCCTCCACCAAGATTATGGCATGTCTAACGGAATGCAACATGATCACACTGATGGGACACCTAATCATGAAATGCAAAGAGCTTTGATCTCTGGTGGAGGGCTACTAGACCGACTCTAACACCACCTGTTTCTTTCCTTGCAAGGGATCACATGACCTCTTTGTTCTTCTTGGAATGAAGTTCCGGATGGAGTTTCCAACACTTTTCAATCAAGTGCCCATTCATTCTACAATGGGTACAAAAGTGCATTCACTTGCCCATAAATAAGGAAGTATTCATAACTGAGAGAGGTGCCTCATGCCTTGTCCCAAGGATTTGATCCATTTTCTTAACCATCTCCTTACGTTGCTCACACTAAGCACAAAATGGTCAGTTGCATCACAAGATGTGCAAGGAAACATGTCCCATAAATAATCAAAATCACCAACATTTCTAAAATCCCTAGGACACTTATACCTGTCCCTTAGGTTGTGACTTTGACGAGAAAGAATGGAATTTGCATGTGCCTTGGAACATTCATCTCTCTTTGGAGACGATTTTTCATTATCACCACCATCATGGTGTGACATATCATCACTTGATGATTTATTTGCCTCAACAATTTTAGAGCACTCTCCAATTTCTCCATGACCATAACCCAATCCTTCATATCATGCTCTTTCCTTCACCTCGAAAGGATTAGTGATACCTTGGATATTGACTCTAAGGCCTCTTCCATCATAACCCATCCAAGTTAAAAGCTTTGTACCAATACCTTTGGTATGATTTTCAAAGGTTGAAAAATATGTTTTATCAACATTAGATGAAGTAGTAGAACTAGAAATGCTAATTACCTCCTTTGGCATAGCACCCACCTTTTATGTTTCAGATGCTGATGAAGAAGTGGATGATGACTCTATCCAACCAATTTTACCAACATACACATAAGGACATTGTTTTATATGTTGTCAAAACTCACAAACATCATTCTCAACATAGGTTCCATATCCTATGTACGAACCATGCCCACAAATTGGTTTCATCTTAGAGGTATTCTTTACTTCTTCTAGGATAGAACTCTCACTAATTTATTCCTCCACTACATATTATAACTCTAGGCACATTCTCCTCCTCTGCAACTTCAAGCAATATCCTCATATCAACATTCTCCATTCGAAGAGATAGATTAATCTCCTCTAACTATTTTAGTCTTTCACACTTCAGTTTCTTCCCCATACTTGCAACTTGGTCAGAACATTCTCTAATACCACCTAATTTGAAAAATGGAGGAAAATTCCTCCTATCAAATCTGATCATCCTCTAACACTTTACAAGTTAACAAAATGGGTCTTTAAAGATAAAATAATTTTCTCACCCTCTTCAAGCTGGTGAGTTAAATTTTCACATGAACTTAAAAGAGAAACAAATTCACATGTAACTCAAAATGTTAAACATGAAGAGAAGAAACTAATATTTCATAATGGCGTTCACCCCTTCTGGGCTACATCTTAGGGCCTACTCCAATAGCTAGAATTCTATATTGATTTCAATAACAAATGAGTACATACAACTTGTTGACAGTAGAGTGGCTTGTTTCTCCTATAATGAATTCTCACTCAGAAAGATGACTCCCTACAACAAGTCATGAAAATGTCAACATAAAAATGAATTTCACACAATAGTTCCTTGTATTCCACCTGAAATCAAAAGTATAAACATGCAACTCCTTCACAATGAAGAGTTGAAAAGGGCTTCTCTCCTTAACAAATTGATAAAATACTGAAAATATTTGCTCTACTGAAATAACAATTGTTGTAGATGAAACTGGAAGGATGGAAAACCTCCAAATAGGCTCTCTCCATGCTCAAATATGCCTCCATACTACTTCAAAACTCTCTCTTCCTCTAGCACTAAAAGAATTGATTTCCATTGAGTTCAGGATGCTCAAAAACCCCCATCTAGGACCTTCTTGAGCTCAAAAAGGTTAAAAATTGAGAAAGATATGCTTCTCCAAGCCAAGATCTTCTATATGTCTTTAAAATTGGCAAATCCTGATAACTGCGTGACGACTTCACCCTTTACATGGTTCGCCGAGCAATAATTTCACCCAAGATCGATGAGATTCCTGCTGCAAAAATTGCAACTGTTTAATTTCTCCAAGATCCCTTAAGTGTTGGATCAAGGTCATGTGGTAGCGCATATGGATGGGGGTTGAGGCCAACTACCCACCCTAGCCAATTAAGCCTTGTTCCATCAGCATGTGGTCACATCGTGTCTATATTTCTGTTGCCAAGAGCCAATTTCTCGCCCCCGCGAGCTCCGCACCAACTTTGGTCACATGGATGTTCCAGCGGGACTCGGGTTATGGCCAAGTGCCCCGCCCCTCTGGCTAACTCTTCGTTGGTCATATGGTGGTGCCAATAGGTCCAGGGGCTAGGGCCAAGTGCCCAACCCCACTCCCTTCCACCCTGTGCCATGAGAATATGGGTAAAACATGTGCCTTGGGGTTAGGGCTAACCGCACAACCCCTCCTCCCAAACATCAAAACATATGACTTTAAATATAACTTGGTCACATAGTATATTAAGAACTAATGTGTGTTCTACTGGTAGAGCACAGAGTTGTTATACAACAGTTCAAGGGGTCGAACCCTACCAAGGTCTTCGGGCCCGATAATTTTTTTTAGAAAACCATAGGGGCACCACGTGACACCCTCTCATTGCGCCACGTGGCGGCCTCTAATTAGGCAATCTCAAAACCAAAAACCAACCAAAACATGCCAAATGAAACTTGTATGATGATGCCACATGTCGAAAAATGGTTGGTCTTCCGCCAATTATACCTTGCATAGTCATCTGATGACGTCAATTTTATGGACTACCCACTCAACAGCCTAGTCAAACCCTGTTGTTGAATTTTTAATTATTGGTAAAAAAAATAAAAATCATAACTTCTTCATACGACGCCAGATTGAGGCAATTCAAGTGCCATTGGAATCAAGACAAGGAACACGACGACTTGGCATAGATTTTGGGAGATTCCAAGCACTTTAATTTTTGAGCCCATTTGTTTATCTCTGGATCATTTAGTAAGAGCATCACGGTCCAATCCCCTAGAGACATCACAAATTCCAAAGATGGAGGTGGTATCACACAAGTTAGGAAGATTGAAGGTTGAGGTAAAAGTGTGGGTAAGAAATCAGAATAATGAACTATACAGGGAGTTAAAGGAAATCAATAGGGAGGTTGTGGCATTGAATGATCCTAATAGGTTGGGTTTCTTCACTTAACCAACAAAGAAGGCACTTCTAGACCTTGCGACTAAAAACACAAGATACTGAAACTATAAGAGGATGAACGATGAATGAAAAACAAGGCAATATGGGTGGTAGACGGTTACAAGACCACACATTATTTCCAAAATATGGAATCAAAGAGGAAGAAGGTTAACACCATTCGATACATTAGAGATGGTTGAGAATAATATCCTAACTAAGCAGAAGGACATATAAAATGAGGCTGTTTGGGTTTTTAGGGATCAATCTAGGGCAAAGGAGGGTACAAATTTCACTGAACAATTGAAATTCGCCAAACGTTTCCCTTGTATGGTGGACATAGAGACTAATATAGTGTTGACTCGACCGATGACAATGGAATAACTACAAGGGGTTATGAAAGCACTGGACAGGGACAAAATCCTTGCCCCAGACAGATGGTCAATTGAGCTCTTTCTACATTTTATATATTTAATGGGTCTAAACCTTCTGGGCATGGCTAAAGAATATAGACTTCTAGGATACATTCTAGGGTCCATAAACACCACATTTGTCACCCTGATTCCCAAAAGGACTAACCCTTCTTGATTTTCAGGTTACATGCCTATCTCCTTATGAAATTCAGTGCAGAAGAGATATCTAAAATCATTGCCAACATAATCAAACGAACTTTGTAATATCAAATTACGCCAAAACAATTTGGATTTTTATGTAATTGACAGATACAGGATGCAATTTCCATCTCCCAAGAATGCATTCACACAATCAAATAGCGTAGGTTGGAAGCATGCCTAATGAGAATCAATTTGATTAAGGAATATGATAACATCAACTAGGAATTTATTAGAATGATCTTGCACAAAATTGGATTTGATCGTAGGCTTATTTATTGAATTATGATGTGCATTAACTTAACAAATCTGGTCATTCTCATCAATGGAATGTCGTCTGATTCCTTCATAATCACTAGGGGACTCCGACAAGGTTGTGCAATATCACTGCTACTTTTCATATTAGTCATAGATGGTTTAATCAAGGAAATCAAAGAAGAAGAGCTCAGGGATTGATTATAGGTTGTAGGGTTATAAGGCATACTAACATCACGCACCTCATGTTCGTCGATGACTTTCTCTTCACAAGACAAATAAATAGAAATGAATGGAAATATTTTCACTATATCCTATCTAGATTTGGGGTTGTATCAAGCCTCATTATAAATAGAGAGAAATATGAATTGATTACTGATAGTTTGGATGAAAATACAATTGGGGAGATTTACAACAAATTTGAGGTAAAAGTGGTTTCACTAGATGGAGGCTTTAGGTACTTGAGATTTATATTTAAGCCAAACAAGTATGAATATCTAGACTATGAGTGGATAATCAAGAAGTTTTAGAAGAAACTGAATTTTTAGGAACACAAGTGGTTGACCATAGGTGGTAGATTGGTCATGATCAAAGTGGTCATGTAGGGTATTTATGTTTACTAGATGCACCTATTCAGAATTCCTAAAGGAGCCATCAAAAGAATAGACTTAATGATTGCTAATTTTATTTGGGATAGGGAAGGAAAACAAAAGAACAAAAATTTGGTTAGGCTAGAGGTTTTATCCTAGAAGGAGGAAGATGGGGCATTAGAACACTGATAATTTTAATATGGTGCTTCTTGCTAAAAAATTTAGAGAGTATTCCAAATATTAGGTTTATGGCAACAGATTATTAGAGAAAAATACCTCAAGAACCTATCTCTCGAGGATTAGATTAATGTTGGTACCCTTGAAAAGAAGGAAGCATCACATATTTGGAGAATCTTGATGAAGGTGAAGAATTGGCTTGTAGGAAATCTGTGGTGGGAGGTAGGGAGGGGAGACAAGATCACAGTAGGCCTTGCCACCATCAAAGGTCTAGAAAATATCTTTTTTCTCTTTGCTCCTATTATACATTTTATTTATCATTTGGTTATTTGTAAGCTTAACCATCTGGATAGCCATAAAATTTCCATACAAAATTCCTTTGGATGGCTGAATTCTTGTGATCTTGGTCTCCTAGAGGCTTATGTGGATGGATGGGATCGATATAGAGAAATGATCGGTCACATGAGGATCGTGTTGACTAATAAGGAGGATAATCTGGCATGAGGTGGACATGAGATATCCGGAAAAATACTGGTCAAGGAAATATATTCATATATAACACCAGGACATTCCATTCCTAGCCACACTACATGGATGACACAAACATGGCATTGTGAGATCCCTCTGAAATTGAAGTGCTTCATGTCGTTGGTATCACACAATTGGATTGTCACATGGGAGAACCTCACTAGAAGGGGTTTTTAAGGGCCAGGTGTTTTATTTTTGTGTGGTGGGGTGATGGAATAGGTAGTCCATATTTTCCTCTCATGCCCATTCGCAGTATTCATATGGAAATAGTTAACAAGTTTTCTAAATATTCAAGTAGATGTGGATAGAACTTCAATAGGAAAATGTCTGAAATAGTGGAACAAGCGATAAAAATAACATAGGGCTCTCCCTTTCTACATCATTTGGGATGTTTGGTAGATTAGGAATGCCAGAAGTTTTGATGAGATAGCCCCACAAGTGCGAAAGACAAGGCTGAAGATTCTGGAATACTTATAGGAGATTGGGCCATAGTGTCCAAAATCACAAAGGAGAAGATGTTTCTACAAACAAATTGGGTCATCCATGCTGGTGGGTTATTTTGATGATGCTTCAACAAATGGAGTATGCTGGTGTGAGGCACACATTATTTTGGTTCCCGGATAGTCCTATCACTTGAGTTGGTTCAGGGGAACATGTAATAATAGTAGAGAAGAGATGATTTCTCTATGGTTGTTAATGTGGTGTTCTAGTTGGCTAGAAATTGAGGAGATGGAGGTCATTGGTGACTCAAAATCATTAATTGAGTGGGTACAGGGGCACTCTACCTTTGTCCCACCCTCTTTATATCATTGGATGCAACAAATCATAGAATTGATGGTATCTTTTAAGAACATCTCTTTCTACCACATATACAGAGAGTTGAACATGGTGGTGTTGACAGTGTTGGACCCGCAAAAATTCAAGGGGTCTCCCCGTTACGTGGTCCCAATTAGACCTCACACTGCTTGAGATAGGATCCCCATTCAGAATATGTCTTGGTTGTTGGTTGTCTTAAAGATATGCCTTGGCTCTAAATGTCAGCAAGAGAGAGGGATGAAAATGTGCCTTTGAAAACAAAGGGGGCGTGCTTGGTGAGTGTTCACTCATGTTTATGTCAAATTTATTTTACTATGGAGGGGGGAGGAGAAGTGAGCCTCTAAGACAGAAAAAATAGTACCACCCTAGTAGATACATGCGTAAACTAGAAGAATTCGTTCAACATCAAGCATAATAGTCCACAAAGATGCGACAGTCATTATAACCAATGCAACAAGGAATATCTATCTAATATCAAATGGAATAGTCCACGAGGATGTGACAATGATAGAAAAAATTACATCACATTCTCAATATGATAAGTACTAAAATAACCAAAATAGTTCAAATACTTTAGCACAGATGAAAGAAAACATGAATTACAAACATTCACAAGATAGTCTTATAAATGTTGACAATGTTGGACCCGCCAAAATTCAAGGGGTCTCCCCGATATGTGATCCCAATTAGACCTCACACCTTTTGGGATAAGAGCCCCATCTGGAATATGGTTCGGTTGCCAGATGTCTTAAAGATATGCATTGGCTCTAACTGTCAGCAAGAAATATGGGTGCAAACATGCCTTTGAAAAGAAATTGGGTGTATCTGGTGAGTGTTCAATCGTGTGTGTGTCAAAGCTCTTTTACTGTGGAGGGGGGAGAAGAAGTGAGCCTCTAAGAGAGAGGTAATAGTGCCACCCTAGTAGAGAAACACGTAAACTAGAAGAATTCGTTCAACAACAAGCTGAATAGTCCACAAAGATGTGACAGTCATTATAACCAATGCAACAAGGAAGATATGTCTAATATCCAGCGGAATAGTCCACGAGGATGCGATAACGATAATAACAATTACAAAACATTCTCAATATGATAAGTACAAAAATAACCGAAATAATTCAACTACTTTAGCACAAATTAAATCAAACATGAACTACAAACATTAATAGAATAGGCTTACAAATATCCATAATCCATGCATGAAGAATGTGCTAGCCATAAGGCTTCTGATATTAAGCAAAATTTCCAAGACACATGTATACAATGAACACCACCATCTCCAATAGTGGAGCATTGAAGCCACTCCTTGTTCCTCAAAAGAACTAGTTTGTCTCTTTAATGCTTTGCGGGATGAGCCAAGGTGAAAAAGTCCTTTGCTCATACAATGAGGGTGTATATATAACCAATGAGGTGATGCTTCAACTTCCTTGTGACTCTTTGAATACCCTCATGATTCTTTGACTTTATATAACTTTTCAAATTTACATGACTCTTCATACTTTGAATGTTTCCTTTGGACTTCCACTCTACAAAACATTTTGAATAGATAATTTACATCATCTATAATATGGCGTGGCATGTGACAACTCATGACACGACACTGCTGACATGGACTTCTTGATGATATGGAAATGTCAAGACACTCTTGATTCTCCTTGCTTTTTGTATGATTAAGAGTGTTTTTTTATCCACCTATGTATGAATTGAAAGTAAGGAGTCTTCAATGATCTCGAGTCTTGAGTTGTAGTTGCAAATTGGTGCCCCTTTTATTTTCTTGGTTGATATTCTTGCATACTTAGCAATAAATAGGTATTTCATCATGTTTCCCTTCTTCATCTCCGTCTTCATCATCTTTCCATGGCATGATAAGGCACCTACATCTGTAATTCACTGATGACAAGATGACATCAGTCAGAAAAAACCCTAGTCTAAGATAGTGCATGTTGATCCATTGACTGAGATGGAACCAGGTGACAAGATGGGATATGGGCTTAATGACTATGCAATTGTGTATTTCAAGTAGTCAAGGGTGATCCTTGACCCTTGAGACTACGCAATGCGCAGTTTAGGCTAGGCTGAGGGAGGAAGCTACACAATTTTGAAGGTCAGTGTGACAGGATGAGGTGATGGGCATTGAATCAACCAATTGCATAGTTCTGGGAGATAGAGGAGACTGGTCCATTGTGCAACCTTGTGGGCTCAAGGGTTGAGCTTTAGGCTAGGGATTTTGTAGTGCACAGTTGACTCTAGGTTGGGAAGATGGATTGTACAATTTTGGGAGCCAAGGTTCGAGTTTGAGCACGGAACTACGTAGTGCAGCAGTCCTGGGAGGCAAGGATTGTGCATTTTGCAAGATCAAGAGGCAAGGTCACGGCTAGAGAGATGATACTATGCAATAAACATTTCAAGAAGGTTGGATGAGCCTAGGTTTCTTGATCAGAAAGTTTTCAGGAATTGACTAAGTGCAGGATCAGTGAGGCTAATGTGAACAGTGATAAGACTTTGACTATGGTCACACACTTAGAATACTTGACGATAAACAACATAGATCATCCTAGAGACGTGAAAAACAAACTTCCCTCAGTGTGACATCTTTACGACCGTTTATGACAAGTGTGACACTAAATATACACTTTGCGATGACCATGACGACACTTGTGTGACAGTGCTTTAAACTTTGGAAATGAGTGGGATAGATGTTTACATGGTTATATTAACTCGTTTACACAAAGGTATCTCCTTGAAACCACTATAACAGACTTATACACGTTGTGCAAGAGCTAACATGTGAAAATACGACACTTTTCTTACCTTGCAAGAGGGACCAAAATACTTCAAGAAAAGACATGGATTGAGTTTCAGTGTTTGTGATGACAATGTATACGACCAAGGAAGGCTTCGAAATTGAGAGAATGCCAAAATTTGGGAGGGTGTTGTTGCAACAACATACCTTGGTGACACACTTGTAGAATTCCAACTTCTTTGCCTTGGTTAACTCTTTTTGTGTAGGGCCTTTGTCCTTTTGGGAGTATTGATTCATCGTGTAGATTTCTTTTGGTCTCCTCACTTACCCCATGAAAAAAAACATGTTCCCCTTTATACCTTATTGGTTAAGCACAACATAAGATTAAGAAATATCACAATTTTTCAAGTTGGGAAGGGTAGTGAAGTTCACGATCTTAAGATTTTCAAAGTATGATTTTTCATCTCTAGTGTTACTTCGCTGCTAGCAGGCTTGGACAATAACCTAGTGTAGTTACTATAGGAACACAAACATTGCTCCACTACTAGCAAGCCTAGTCAGTACCCTGACAGAGTTTCTTGCTTCACCTTTCTTTGTGGGAAGTCGTTCTCTTCTTTCGCCTTTATTTATTTATTTTATAGGACTGTGCATTGAAAAGTATTCATTTTATGGTCGAAAGAGGGATCTTGACTTATTGAGATCTTGAGAGGTTGTTCCTTCAGAGAAGCATATAGAGACCTCTGATTTAGGCTTTCTTGTTTATATTTTCCCCTTCTCCTCTTCTTCTAATTGCATAAGTGTGAAGACACCATACATAAGAACTGGGTATGGGTATAAGGTTTCTTGGATATGTATAGGTTCATGGTTTAACCAAAACTCTCCTCATGAACGGATAATATTTTCCATCAAAACTTCATTGATCAATGATATAACTAACACAAGGAAGACAAACCGAAGGTTAGTCAAATGTTTGAAGTGTCACAAGAATCTCTTTAAATTCATCCATGCACAAAGAATCCAGAGAACGCGTTCACACACAACTTTTATTTACATGACGAAAATAGAAAGAAAAATTAAGAAAACAAGAAAAGACTATGTACATGGTGTATGGCACAACCCCAGATCATCATTGAAAATAATGCTTTAAATCTTGGCCATTGATAGGGAGAGAGTCAATCTTCCCATCTAGTGATTGTAGACGATATGTGTGTTGGCCAAGATTTTCGTGAATAGTGAATGGTCCAATCCATAGGGATTGAAACTTGGTGTGTTTTCCTTTGTCCTCATGGGCTTTGTCCCACTTTAAGACTAAGTCACCCACACTAAAGTTATTCTTCCCTGCAGACTTATTTTCAAACTACCTCTTGATACGACTCTGATGAAGGGAATTTTTTATTTTCTTTCTTTCAACCTTTCTTCCTATAGCTTACGAAGAGTGTCCATCTTGCATTGAACCAATAAACAAGGCTCTCCTTGGAATTATTGTGAAAGTTGAAGAGCAGGCGAGTAAATGTTAGGGGGAAGGATGACTTCGTTTCCATACACCAGGAAGTAAGGGGATGTGTTCAGAGAGGGTTTTTGCATGACTCGGCCAGCCCATAAGGCATTTACCAAAGTGGAGTGCCATTTCCTTTGTTCATGGAAGATGATCTTCTCTTATTTATGGAATTAGCAAGACCATTTCCCTACGGATAGTGGTTAGTTGAATGTTTCAATACAATTCCATTTTCTAATGCAAAGTCATATAGTTTTAATAATGAAAAATATATTTCATTATCAAAAACAAGTGAATTCAAAATGTTGAACCTAGAAATGATGTTCTTCTTAAGGAAGTTGATGACTTCCTGATCATTCACCTGCTTAAGAGGAACTGCTTTTGTCCACCACATAAAAAAGTTTCTATAAGTGAGGATGTAATGGTGTTTCTTTTATGAATGTGGAAATATTTCTCTGATGACATCTAAGCCCCACTGTTGAAATGATTCTTCCAGTGTAATAGGTTTTAATGTGGCGAATGACTTCTTTTTTCGATCGACACACCTTTGACAAAACATACACTTGCGGGAATAAGTGTGAGTGATCCAAATTGGATCCATGAAGAATAATCAAAGCACCATGGCTATACCAAAACAGGACAGACTTCAAAGAATTATGAGCACAGAGCGATCAGGAAGACCTCTGAATAGTGGCAGTTGGCAGCCAGCAAGGAATGATGAGGACCTCGGTCAAAGCACGCTAACCGAGGCCCATGGAGACTGTGCAGGAGGCGAAACTAGCACCTGGGAAGCCCGAATCGGGAAAAGGAGGGGTGTGATTAGTGCTTAGCGCTAATCGTGCATCGCTGGGCAAAACCCCTCAAGAAGAAAAGCCCCGAAGTGCTCAGTTGCATGGAAGCCGGGAAAATCGTGGGGAAAGTGCTAAAGGCTAAAGGTGGGACCCGCACTCCAAAACCGGTGGTATATATCAGGGGCACCCTTGGGCGATAAGCGGAATTGAAGAAAAGTGAGTGATTCCACTCAGCGCCCAACGCGTGGCAAGCAGTGGAGAGAGAAAACTGCTGCTCATCGCGTGCTAACGGTCGAGCAAGTCAACCACGCGAAATGAGCGAATAGCGTCAGATCTGGGGGCTCTAGATCTAACGGCTGAGATCTCACTCGATGAAAGAACTGGATTTGACAGGGGATTGAGCTGTGATGTATAAGGATTAGAGGTCCGATTTGACTGCTAAGGTGGCAGACGAGTTATTTCCCAATGTAACCAAAGAACCAAACCGACGAGGAAAAGCTAGCGTAGTTCGCAAGAGGACAAGTGGCCACTCCCTGTGAGCTGTTGATGATGATGCCGAGACAGGGAACTCCAAGCGAGCAACAGCAGGCGATCCGATGGGGGTGGAAGAGGAAGCGAGTAGTCATGAGAGCGATTGGCTTTAAAGCCATGAACAGACAGAATAGAACACAAGGAGAATGGAGAACGGAGAGAAGAAGGCGAAGACAGAAAAGAAGAGACAGTGAAGCAAAGAGTAGAAAGACAGAGAGCCGAGCCGACCTGCAGCATAAGGCAGCATTAAGCCATCCCAGAGAGGATTTTTCGGGAAACTGAGCACCACATTGGGCTCCTCCCATTAAAGACCAGAAAGTTCAAAAGCTGGTAAGGAAAAGAGTCTGTGCACTCTAGTGGCTTGGGGAATCCAAGAACCACCCTACCAAGAAATTCTATTTCAGAATACTCAGTTTGAGCTCCTCATTGACATCATAAAAGAATGCCACCACTAAAAGCTGGACCAAAGATGTAGCCCTGGAGGATAGGGTGAACTCCTTATTAATTTGTTGTGTTCTTGCAATTGCTTACTGTGTTTCTCTGTTGTTTTCCATATTTCCAGTGTCTATGTATTTTGCAATCTGATCGATCCGTTGCCTAAAATGACATAGACACACACCAGCACATGAGTCTGTAATACCTTCATTCAATAATTAATTAACTGAGGTCACTCAAGAGTGATTTTCAGATCAAGTGGTATCAGAGCTCTAGGTTGTTAAGGTTAGACAAGCTTGTGTTGGTTTAGCTGTTGAATGCTAACTAGATCAAAGCTCAAATTAGGAGAAGGAGAGTTGGTCGAAACTAATCCTGAAATTGGGAGAGTCTATTCTCGGAAGACAATGTCAGAAGAAGGCTCTGTAGGGCTAGACCCTCAATTCATAGATAGTTTCCTAGCCATAAAGTCCATGGTAGAAGAAATGTATAGGGACTTTAGAAAACACAAGGATGAAGATTCATCAGGCTCTAAACAGGACAAAGGAGAAGATGAGTCACATTTCCATGACCACTCAAAGGGCAAAGGGAAAGAAGAAAGCTTTCTCACACCTCCTAATAGCCCTGTACATAACAAGAAGACATCTTTGATTAAGCTAGATGTTAAATTTGATTTGCCTATATATGATGGAGAGTTGAATGCAGAAAAGCTGGACAATTGGATTAGACAAATTGATGTTTATTGCAGATTGCAGAGTATTGATTCAGACAAGAGCAAAATTCAGCTAGAAAGCCTACACCTTTGAGGCACTGCCTTGGTTTGGTGGGAAGGCAAGACCTAATCTGACCTGAAGAGACATGGTAAGGCCATCTCTGTCTGGAGTGAATTTGTTTCTGCAATCAAAAGCAGTTCTATCCACTGGCCTACATACAACAAGCCATGATGAGTTGGCAAACTCTTCAAAAGTTGAAAGGGCAAAGTGTGCAAGGGTATACTCAAGAATTTAGGAAGAGAGCATTGATTCTAGGAATCTCACTAGACTCACCAAAGACTCTGTTGAAGTACATTGGTGGTCTACACAGCTACATGAGGCACACCATCCTCATGTTTAATCCCACTAGTATAGATGAGGTATCTGTACAAGCTACTTATCTAGAGGCTAGAGGAAAGAATGGAAATCCAGAAGTTGGGGACCATCCCAACCCACTACAAGCAAGAATAAGGAGAAAAGAAAGCATAAATGGAAATAGAGGAAGACTAATACTGCACAGAAAAGAAAGGCCTCATGCACTCACTGTAAAGAGGATGGGCATGATGATGAGCATTGTTGGATTCTGCATCTAGAGCTGAGACCTAAGAAGTTTGAGGGAAAGAAGAAGAAGACTGCTGCAGCTATTCAGAAAGATTTGGGGTTAGACTCAGGAGATGAAACAATTATTGCAGCCACAGGTATAAAAGGTAAGAATTCTGAAGCATCTACTAGTAATTCTGCTCAATCTATTATTGATGAAGAAAATGAGAGAAAAAGACATGAGCTTTTACATATTTGAGTTGTTTCCAAATATCAAAAGATTGATCCTTTGTTTGATAGTGGCTCACAAGTAAATTTAATTTCTGAAGCAATTGTAAAGAAGTTTGGATTAGTAACTACACCTCACAAGAAACCATACCCATTAGGATGGTTGAATGATAAAGCACAACTACAAGTGACTAGACAGTGCAAACTCAAGTTTTCTTTTGGGTCAGCATTTGTAGATGAGGTTGAGTTAGACATAATTCCTTTGGATATATGTGGAATTGTTTCAGGAAGTCCTTACTTGTATGATAGAAAAGCTATTTTCTATAGAGCTGAGAACAAGTATCTACTTTTTAAAGATGGAATCGAATACTTTGTAAGAGCTCATAAGCTCAAGAATAATTATACTCTCATAAACTCAAGGCAGATGAAACGAATGATAAATTCATGTAAACAATTCTTACTGATGGTTGTAAAGGAAAAGAAACCTGATAAAACCAATGTATTTGAGGTTTGTAATGTTGAACAGCAAGCTGATTTAGAAAAGGTTGTTTCAGAGTATGATGTCTTATTTTGAGAACCTAAAGTTCTGCCACCCAAAAAGGAAATAGTACATGATATTATTTTGAAGCAAGATGCTCCATTGCCTAACATTGGAATGTACAGGTTGTCTGCTTTAGAGAATGCTGAAATCAAGAAGCAAGTTCAGGAGTTGCTCAAGAAAGGGTTCATTAGGCCTAGCACATCACCATGTGGGTCACCAATCGTTTTGGTGAGAAGGAAAGATGGCTCGTGGAGAATGTGCATTGACTACCAAGCACTGAATAAGATAACAATAAAAAATCGTTATCCCCTTCCTCGCATAGATGATCTTTTGGATCAATTGAAGGAAGCTATTTATTTTTCCAAGCTAGACTTGCATAGTGGATACCATCAAGTCAGAGTTACAGAACAAGATGCATGGAAGACTGCTTTCAAGACAAAGCAGGGATTGTATGAGTGGCTGGTTATGCCTTTTGGCTTAACTAATTCTCCTGCTACTTTCATGAGATTAATGAATGATGTACTTAGAACTTTTCTTGATGATTTTGTTATTGTGTATCTGGATGACATTCTGATTTTTAGTAAAACATGGGAAGAACACTTAAAGCATGTTAAGCAGACACAAGATGTTTTGAAAAGAGAAAAACTTCATGTTAAACTCTCAAAATGTGAATTTGGCAAAACATCTCTAAATTATTTGGGTCATATAGTAGGGGCTGGTGAATTGAAGATATATCCCTCTAAAGTGGCAATCATTGTAAACTAGCCCAACCCAAATCTGCTACAGAAGTGAGAAGCTTCTTAGGAGCAGCACAATATTGGAGAAATTTCATTTCTAACTTTTCCTCAATTGCAGCTCCCTTACATGCTTTGACAGGATTGAACAAGGTGTTTTAGTGGGGAGGCAAACATCAAAAAGCCTTCGACACCTTGAAATAAAATATTAGTACAACACCTATACTAGCATTGCCAGATCTTTAAAGACCATTTGAGATCCAAACAGATGCCAATGACTATGCCATGGGAGCAGTGTTGACACAGCACGGTAAACCCATATGTTATCATTCTGAGACATTTAATTCTGCAGTAGTCAACTATCCTACATATGATAAAGAATTGTATGCATTAGTACAGCGTGTGAAAAAGTGGAAACATTACTTAATGGGCAAAGAGACAGTAATACATGCTAATCATCAACCACTTCAATATCTACACTCCCAAACTAAGTTGCAGCAATCAGGACACTACAGATGGATGGGTTTTCTACAACAGTTTCATGTAGTCATCAGGTATAAAAAGGGCATACATAATAAAGTTGCAGACATGTTATCTAGACCCATTATAAGTGCATCTACTATACTTAAGCATAATTCTGTGTTACATGAAAGTTACATTGAACAATATGCTCAAGATATAGACTTTAAAGATGTATATGCAACTTTAAGTCAAGGCAAAAGAGTAGAAGAATTGGACTATCATGTAAAGGACTGACTCTTATACCATTATGGGAAGTTATGCATTCCACAAACTGAAAGAGTAAAGATAATTAGAGAAGCACACACTTCTCTAATATCAAGTCACTTTGGGGTAATTAAGACAGTTGCACAGCTGCAAAGATTTTGTTATGAGCCAAAAATGAATGAGACAGTTTCTAGATATGTAAGAGGGTGTATTATGTGCGCTAAAAGCAAGCCCAACAATAGAAAACTAGGCTTGTACACTCCAATACCAGTTCCTTCTCACCCTTGGGAAAGTGTTTCCATGGATTTTGTTGGAGGACTGCTTAAATCTAGGAAAGGTCATGATTATCTATATGTTGTTATGGATAGGTCCAGCAAAATGTGTATTTTGATACCTTGTAATAAACAGATTACAACTGAACAAACTGCAAAATTGTTTTTTGAACATGTATGGGTTCATTTTGGATTACCCACTTCCATTGTATCTGATCGAGACACCCGATTTGTGGGGAATTTTTGGTCAAGTCTGTGGGAACTGATGGACACCAAGTTGAAGAAAAGTACAACTTTTCATCCACAAACTGATGGCTAGACAGAAGTAGTTAACAGGACAGTGATCCAGTTACTCAGAGGATATTGCAGCAAACATTCTAAGCTTTGGGATGAACATTTGTGTTATGTGCATCATGCTTACAACAGAGCAAAACATTCTTCCACCCATAGATCTCCTTTTGAGACCTATTTTGGTTTCACACCAAGGTCTCCTTTGGATTTTGTCTTTGGTAAGGATACCATAGTTGATGGACACAGTGATGTGGACAAGGCAACTAGGTTCATTGAACAAATCCAGGAGATACACCAGACAGTACAGGAACAACTGGAAAAGAGTCAAGCCAAATACAAGGTTAGGCATGACAAGTATCGGATGGAGCATAGTTTACAAGTTGGTGACCAAGTCTGGCTATATATCAGCAAAAACAGAATGCAAGGTGAAGGTAAGAAGCTAAAGCTTATTAGGTATGGCCCTTTTAGGATACTTGAGAATATTGGTGAGAATGCTTTTCGCCTTGATCTCCCAGCTTACATGCACATCTACTTAGTCATAAATGTTTGAACCTTCACTGATTGAGGATCTCGAAGAGTAGAGTCAGTTTCCTTCTATTGATGACCTGCTACCTGAATATCTTAATGAATTACAGGAAGACACAATTCTGGACAGGAAGGTGAGGACGATGCGCAGGGGAGATGTTGAGTACCTTAGAATTGGGCTCAAAGGTTCAAATCCAAGCATTGCAAAGTGGATTGAGATTGGACAACTGAGACAATTGTACCCTCACTTAGTCGATGCTTGAAAACCAACTTTTGGTGATCCAAAAGCTTTTTCAACGGGAAGGCCGTGATCCTAATTGGATCCATGAAGAATAATCAAAACACCATGGTTATACCAAAATAGGACAGGCTTCAAAGAATTATGAGCACAGAGCGATCAGGAAGACCTCTAAACAGTGGCAGTTGGCAGCCAGCGAGGAATGACAAGGACCTCGGTCAAAGTGCGCTGACCAAGGCCCATGGAGACCGCGCAGGAGGCGAAACTAGCACCTGGGAAACCTGGATTGGGAAAAGGAAACAGTTTATAATCGCGCATCGCTGGGCAAAACCCCTCGAGAAGGAAAGCCTCGAAGCGCTCGGTCGCATGGAAGCTGGGAAAACCATGGGGAAAGCGCTAAAGGCTAAAGGCAAGACCCGCGCTCCAAAACCAACGGTATATATCGGGGGCACCCTTGGGAAATAAGCGAAATTGAAGAAAAGTGAGTGATTCCACTCAGTTCCTGACGCATGGTAGGCGGAGGAGAGAGAAAACCGCCGCTCATCGCACTAACGGTCGAGAAAGTCAACCGCGCGAAATGAGCGAATGACGTCGGATCTAGGGGCTCTAGAACTAATGGCTGAGATCGTGCTCGATGAAAGAATAGGATTTGACAGGGGATTGAGCTGCGATGTATAAGGATGTGAGGTCCGATTTAACCGCTAAGGTGGCGGACGAATCATTTCCCGACATAACCAAAGAACCGAACTGACGAGGAAAAGTTGGCGCAGTTTGCAAGAGGACAAGTGGCCACTCCCTATGAGCCGTTGATGATGACGTCAAGAAAGGGAACTCCAAGCGAGTAGCAGCATGCGATCTGACGGGGGCAGAAGAGGAAACGAGAAGTCATGAGAGTGACTCGCTTTAAAGCCATGAACAGACAGAACAAAACACAAGGAGAACAGAGAACGGAGAGAAGAACACGGAGACAGAAAAGAAGAGACAGTGAAGCAAAGAGCCAAAAGACAGAGAGCCGAGCTAACCTGCAGCATAAGGCAGCATCGAGCCATCCCTGAGAGGATCTATCGGGGAACTGAGCACCACATTGGGCTCCTCCCATTGAAGACCAGAAAGGTCAAGAGTTGGTAAGGGAAAGAGTCTTTGCACTCTAGTGGCCTGGGGAATCCAAGAACCACCCTGCCAAGCAATTCTGTTTCAGGAGACTCAGCTTGAGCTCCTCATTGTAATTCTCTGCTTTAAAGACACAATAAAAGAAGGCCACCACTAAAAGCTGGACCAGAAATGTAGCCCTAGAGGATAGGGTGAACTCCTTATTAATTTGTTGTGTTCTTTCATTTGCTTACTATGTTTCTCTGCTGTCTTCCATATTTCGTGTCTATGTATTTTGCAATCTGATTGATCTGTTGCCTAAAATGACATAGACACACACTAGCACATGAGTCTGTAATACCTTCATTCAATAATTAATTAATTGAGTTCATTCAAGAGTGATTTTCATATCAGTGAGCATATTTGAATAATGTGGGCTAATATAAAATGAATTGCATGGATTTATGCATAGTTGTGTTACCCACGAAGTGTCCCCCGGCTAGTCTGTCATGGAGATCATGCAATACTTTCTCTGAATCGTGTGCTTCTAAGCACCTGAGCAACACTCCATTATCATGCTTCCTGAAAAGCACCCAATGTACCAATTGATAAGAGAATGCTTTAAGTCTGAGTGCCCTCTTCTGACTTGTGCATAAATGGGAGGGCACAGTGTCGTTCTCAAGTATTGGCACACATATGTGTACCAAGAGTTAGCAATTATAGTGGGGAAATTTTTCTCGAAATCGTACATTTCGATTTCATGCTCCCAACAAGACAAATATTCTTCTTTCACATCTATTACTTCTGCTACTAGCTTATAAAGACCATGAACCTTGATCATTTGAACTAGTTTGGACTCCATATCATATTCCTGTAAAATGGTCATCTAGTTCTCTCTTCTCTCACCCAGCTCTTGTTGAACAAATAATGATCTAATTGCTGGGTGTGGAAAAAAGATGATGTAATTATTTTTGAAGAGATAAGGCCATAAATGTTTCACCACCTTATAAGCTACATGTTCCTTCTTTTCAATGGTGGGATAGTTGAGTTCGGGTCCTTGAAGTATGACACTCATGAAATATATTGACCGCTCATTATTTTGGTCATCCTTCTGAGTAAACACTACGGCAAGAGAAGTATCAAAAGCGAAGGTGTAGAGCATAAAATATTTGTTGAAATATGGGCTATACAAAGTTGGCACTTCTACAATGGCTTGCTTAATACGGGAGAACACGTCCTATTCCCTTTTATCCCATTTGTATATCACGTCCTTCTTAACCATCTCCTATATGTGTTTAACAATCTAATCATAATCAGAGATAGCCTTGCGAAGGAAATTGATCTTCCCTAGGAAGGACTCCATGGATTTCTTGTTCACTGGGAAGGGAATCTACGTGATAGCTTTGACCCTTTCTGGGTCTACTTTAATCCCACTCTTTGCGATAATATGGCCCAAAAGATTGCCCTTAGACATTGTGAATATGCTCTTTTTGGGATTAAGGGATACCCCGTATTTGTGACATCACTCGAAAATTTTATTCAGATGGTGTATGTGATCAGATCTATTATTGGAAAATACCATGACATCATCGAGATAGACCACTACGCTCTATTCGATCAGTCCATGGAATGTGATGTCCATGGCATATTGAAATGTTGCACTCACTTTGGTAAACCCAAAATCATTCTTTTAGATGTGAACGTACCCCACTTTGTGCAGAATGTTGTCTTTAGTCTGTCAGGCTCTCACACTAGAACCTGGTTGTAGCTAGAATACCCATCCAATGAAGGAAAGATCTATGACCCTGATACTATTTAGAGTATTTTTTCCATAGACAGCATAGGGTAATTATCCTTGTCTGAGGCATGGTTCAGGTTGTGGAAATCAATGCACAAGCGGATCTCCCCGTACTTTTTTCTCACCAGGACCAAGTTCGATACCCAGGTAGAATGTCACACTTTGTATATGATACGAGCATCCAACAATTTCCTCAACTCCTTTTGAATAGAACGCTCATGCATCAGATGCACCTTTCACAACTTTTGTTGAAATGGATTGGCCCCTTCTTTGATTGGAATCACATGTTGGATTATTCACTTGTCATAAGTTTTGAGCTCATCATATGTCCACACGAATACATCTCGGCATTTCTTGAATAGGTGGATGAAAGATTTTCACTCATGTGGTGTGCAGCAAGTACCAATATTAGCAAAATTCAAATCCTTTTCTATCCCAAGATTTATTTTCTCGTGTGATAGTGTCAAACTATGGGTTTCCATATTAACTGACTCTCAAAAGTGGTTCTGCAAGTCATACATCTTTTCCAGTGATACCACACATTTTGGTATGGGGTTCTCTTTGCTTGCACACGTTGAATCCTATAACGCTTTCTTGTGCTCGTCTTCATCGATAGTTTCATCCTTGAATACATCAACATTTTCCATGAAGTGTAGTATCTCATGGAAATCATTGAAAATTCATAAGTTAGTGATGTTTTCAAGGATGTATGGTTTGTAAAGAATCTCTACTAAAAACCATCCCTAAATAGTGGCAACCTAGCAGCAGCATTTTCTAATGCATCTACAGTTCCATTGCATAATCTAGGAAAGGAACATAAATAATATTGAACACTTAGAAATGTGAAATCAAATGCCATAACTCTTGTTGGTAACTCTTGAGATGAGATGACACATAGAGTATAGTATCACGTACCTGTCGTACGACAATTTTTGAGTCACCTACTGCTTTGAGAATTGCAACATTGAGGTCGATGGCTCTTTGTAAACCCAAGATGAGTGCTTCATATTCTGCGGAGTTATTTGCGCACTCAAATTCCAAGAAACCGAAGATCATATTTTTCATCTATTGTGGATCTACTAAAATGAAAGCAGATCCAGGGGCCTCCTATGTTTTGGAACCATAAAAATACAATTTCCAAACATAATATGTACAAGGACTATGTGGTATACTAGTATTATTATTAATACTACTACCAACTGCACAAATGTCATTTTCACTAGTTGGACTAGCAAGGAGCTCCAATTGTGTGTCAGGTGGTACTGGGGATCATTGAGAAAGATTGCACCCCAGATCAATTTCAAGAAATCAATTCCCAAAGATAAGATTTGTGAAGGCTATTTTCTTATTTTCTCCCTCTAAGGGAGTTACAATGCATTTCATGTATCACTCTGAGTTCACCCGGATCTGATTGTCTCTTCCCTTCTACGAAAGCCACAAATGTGACTAGTTCATCGAAAAATACCCCTGTAACTTACTGGACCATTCTCTACTCAACAATACACCATATTATTTTGGAATTTCCACAATTACTATGTTTATACATTGGTGAACTCGTTGGTTAGATTATAAGTGAATCAACACATTTCTGAGTTCACCAATTGTTATAGACACATTTGGGCACTTCAACCCCAATCTTATATGTCAATAAACTAGGGCTCATAAACCCCTAAAAGAGTTGTTTCATACCCTAAAAGAACATGGTCATCTGATTACATCATTCCCCAAAAGTTCCACCTGAAAAACCATCCAGAAATGGCCTAAACTGAACCATACTGACTGCTACACTGGCCAGGTGCAATGCATACTGAGTGATACACTGCTCAGGTGTGATGCATACTATTTGGGCCTTCTATAGGGTGCGATGGGCAAGGATGGACAAATGTCCGAGACAAGTTTGCTAGGTGGTTGCTCATGGAATCTTCTAGAAACCTCTCCTATGACACTTGCCTCTCTGAATTCGCCCAAGGATGAGTAAGAGATCTAAACTTCAGTTATCTCTTCTCTTGTGGAACCAAATGTAACAAGTGGAATGACACTAATCAAACCCCAGAGATGAGTCACACCCTTGCACACATCTATAAATGGATCCCTCATTTAAGAGATCCGGAGGCTGGAATGTTGTGAATTGAAAGTAAGTGCTAATAGTTTTTAATTGAGGAAAGAGCATTGTATTGTTGGTATGATCTTGCTATTTCATGAGGTGAATAGGGCTTGATGCTGGGAGGATGATGCTGGATCAGACAACTGGGTTGTAATTCTCCCTTCTATATAATAAAGTTCTTCGAGTTTTCTTCCATATAACTGTGCAATTGTGAATGTTATTATTTGTGAATGCCATTGTATGTTCATTATATTTCTGATTCCGTAATGATTATGATATAATAGATCAAGATGCTTTGACGGTTCTTTGTTACTGTGTTTCTATAGGTACTCTCCAAGCGGGATAAGTACGGAGAGGAGTTGCAAGTTCTGTCAAGGGGGAGAGAGATCAAGCAAGGAGTTAAGCGGAAGATCCAGGTTGGTTCCTTTGTCTTTCTCTTATCTATTATACATAGAAGAAATCACGAATTGCTTTAAACTGTTGTTTCTAGGATAACTGCCAAACCTAGAGGGCTAGTTGCTCGAAAAGACACCAGTTTATCAGAAACAAATTGGCGACTCCGCTGGGGATCGAATAGATGTTTGTTTGTTGTTATTGTTTATTTTATAAACTATAGACAGAGCCTGAAGTTAGCCAGGTAGCCTTCGAACTGCTCTTGCTCTGCAATTGCATAGTAGATGAATGTTGCTTCAGTCAATCTCTGGTTTAGTTTATGAATTAAACATTTGACTTACAAGCATTCTAGATGCCCTTTTGGTAGCTCAGTAACCTCTCAAGACATTCCTTTGTACTTTTCTCTTTACTGTCCATCATAGCTCAGCTTAACTCACTGAAAATAGCTGCACATCTGAGCCAAAACCCACTTCAGTTGCGCTCCCTGGCCCATCGCACTGTCTGTCACTATGAACCAGTATGAATCGCACCTCCTGAGTCTATAAAGTGCGATGCATCCCTGTTTCTATGAAGCCCAGGTGCGATGACTGACTAAACCTATTTCCATTCTAGAAATTGGGGGGTTTTGTCCTTGTTTTCAATTTTGTTTAGTTGTTTTGCTACTTATGAACAGTGCCTCCTTACTGAAGCCTGCTTGCATCACATAGATCAGCCTCCATTGATTAGGATTAGTGAATGTTTTTTGTATTTGTTCATCATTTACAATCCTTTGTCGAAAAGTTGTTTAAATCGATTTGTCGCTTTGATGCAAAAAGTGTCGTAACTGTCGTTTTGTGTCGAAAAGAGAAGTGTCATGGATTCTTCCTTCCCTGAATAGTCAATTGAACTTTTCATCATGTATTTGGTTTGATTTATTTCTTTGAAAGAAATATTTCAGATCTTTGTTGCATTTAGTTTTCCTTTTTGGCATTTTCACATTAAGGAGAACGAAAACAAATACATGCATTTGCATTTGCATTTAGTTTGCTTGCGAAAAATGATTTAATAAAATGCACTAGTGTGTGCTCTTTGCTCTTTGTTTGAAAGAATTGTAATTTTCTTTCCCTAGTAGCTAGGATTTTCATTGCTCAAAATAAACAATGATTTTTTATCATTGTAGATTGCATTTTAGGAATTTCAAAGCAACATCACGCGGTGAACCATTGAAAGGAAAACTTTAAATAAGAACAACTTTAAAATAAATTTCAATGAACTTAACAATGCTTTGGAACTTAACGCAACACATCTAGAGGTCTAGGCTAAAGACGTGTTCTAGCATCGTAAAAACTAGTAACTATCATTTTCATCGAGGATTGGGTGATTCCTCCTCCTTGATATGACAAGTGCTAGCACAGACTTGTGCTCCCCGTACCGTCGCGTATATATCAAGAGACCACAATAGGCTTATATCCTTTATCCATAGGAAGCTGAGTCTACCACCTTATCGATCACAATGCACTGAACACGGCATTCAGGAAGATTGATTGCCATACATAAGTCCTTCGTAATTTCTCTTTAATTTATCACCAAGGTGTATTTTGTAGTTTTGCGATGTTGGAAATAATACTGAGAGGGGGGGTGAATCAGTATTATCAGAAAAACTTTTTCATTTTATGCTCAGAAACATATACGCTACTTCAGTTAAGTGAAACAGCGTGTACACGCTACTGTGTCTAAAGCAACCAGCGTATAACAAGAAAACTTATGATTCATGCATCAGGACATTATTAACCATGATAGTAAAACAGGTGCAGTATAACAGAACAGATCATCACACAGAAAACACACACATGAACACCATGATATAAGGTGGAAACCCAATGTGGGTGAAAACCACCTGCTGCAAGTCGTCTCTATCTTTCTTTAATATGAAATTTCAGTTTACAATCTTTTGTACTGGTGCAGCCTTATACCAGTACGCAGGCTACAACCTGCTGAAGGCTTCAACCTTCTCTCGTTCTCCAAACTTTCTTGGAAGGGAGCTCCAACCCCCTTTGCTCTTGTACTAGCTAAGATACTAGTACGTAGGTGCTGGCCTACAATCTTCTTTCCTTCAGGTACCACTTTTCATGCATTTTGAGACTGGATATTCCTGAAGCACAACATTACAATCTGAAGACCACAATTCATTCAACTTTCATAGCAGATTACAAAACAACCAATACTAGCATCATCAATCTTTGAATCACTAAACCACTGAAACCCTATCAAACCCAGTGACCAGAACACAGAGCAGACTACAGAACTCTACAATAACAGTCAGACCCAGCTGCAACCCAAAAATCAAGCTTCAAAAGATATACGCTACTTCAATGAAGGCAACCCGCGTATACACGCGGTTTTACCGAAGACAACCTGCGTACAGATCTAAAAATAATTTTTCATAACTTGCAGCTGTACCAGACATCAGTTATACCCAGAACATAACATTGCGTCAGTATGCAGATCTAGAAATACGCATAATCAACCATATAAAGATAGTTCACCATTTGATCCCGATCTCTCCTTAGATCTTGTTCTCCATCAACCGGTGAGATCTCTCCTTAGCTCAGATCAAGCAATACATCATCAACCAATAACCTGCATACTGGATCTAATACTTCATCAGATATTCAAGACTTTTTCAGATACACTTGCCTAATGATTTTCTTCTCCTTATATAGCCTTAGGCCTTGCTCAATACCAAGGGCCAAAACCATAGAAATCCAATACCATCAACTTCAAAACTAGGGATCAACACGTCTGTCGAGATACTTTGGTCCAGAGACATAGGCTCAAGTACCGAGGATTAACTACCACGGACCAAAGGGAAGCTTCTCGACATGTACGCCCTTTTCTGTTCATGAATCTGCGTGTATACGCGACTTCGTGTATAGCGAACCTGCGTATCCGCGACTTAGTATATAGCGTACCTGCGTGTATACGCAACTTGGGCTTAATGAACCTGCGTATATGAAATTTCTCTTCATACTTGTAGTCTGGACTGAGATCTGTCATCAAAGAGAGTTGCCATCAAGGACAACACCGGTATCGTAGCGCCACACCTGTGCCAAAATGCCAACATGCGATTGGTTTGGTAATCCCTCTGTCTAGATTTCCAGAGTAGTCACTTTCATTCCTTTTCTACTCTTTAAAAGAAAAGGTCCATCTGAGCACTTGTCACTTCAAGCTCATTAAAAATCAAAGGGGACTAGAGTCATCTTTAGCTTTTTTTCGACTCTTAAAAATTGAAAAAGCAAAGTTGTGTCAAAGCGTCATTAAAATTAATTAAATACGGAATAACATCCCTTCTCCTTAGTTGATCTTAGGTTGAGATATATGGAGTCCACCAATCAAGGAATCCCTCTCAAAGGGAATCCTAGTCCTTTTACTTCTTGAGGAAATATTGGTGCTCCTCATATGACCACATTGTCCCTTCCGGGACTTACCATTGGCCTACCAGTATGGTTGTTCTCAACCTCTATGGTTCAAAATGTCGCGATTCCTCAGCAATCGAATTGACCTCCAGTTGATACTGAAGTTAACGCTTCTCCTTCTTCCTCATTTGTTTCTTCCTCCCCTTCTTCCTCTTAGCTTGGTAAAAGTATTGATACTAGTAACCAGGTGACTAAGAAGAAGAAGCAAGGAAAGAAGAAGAATAAGAAACAAATTCAGCAAGGGGGCAACCAAGCAACCATTGCTCTAAATGCAACATCTAATGAAAATCCGTCCATTAAGCCTCACAAACCCAAATTTCCATGTATAATTTGTATGGGAGACCATTTTCATCGAGATTTTCCTTGCTTTCCTCGAATCTTAAAAGAATGGTCTTCCCGTTCACACCATCCCGTGTCATCAACCTCTGGAGATCATGTTGGTAACACACCATCAACTAGTAATAGTAAAGTTCATGGACAGAAGGGAAAAGTCAAGCTTCCATGTAAGTTATGTGAAGGTACACACCCCTTTCACCGCTGTCCCTATTTGGATGAAACCAAAAGAGTGTTGGATAACTGTCATGCTTCACCACAGCGACTCCCATCTGGTAATAGGGAACTCTCCCTAAATCCTTCACTAGGTGATGAACCGACTAACTTAAATCAACTGTCGGTCAAAACCACTCTCTCTGAAAGTGAATCCTACAAGTCTATGCCCGACCAAAACCAACAAGTCAAGCTAGCAGTTGACCCGATTTCACCTTCAGCTAATCGTACCTTCCCCGAAGAGAGTGAAAAAGATACCGCTCAAGTTCTTTTTGTTTCCTCAGATTCAAACGAGCTTGGGGGCAGTCCACCTGTTCCATCCAAACAGGAGGAAAATCCTCTAGTTCTTGTAACTCAAGGGGTTAATTCTCCCGTTTCTACAATACCCCCTCCAAGTAGTCTAGTTACTTCCTTTGATTGGAATCAATTGGCAGGATCCTGCCTTCCTTCTTATGTGCCTTTCCAGATCATAGTACAAGTATGTAATATGATTGTATCTGGCACTATTATAGATGAAGGTGCATCAGTGAGCATCCTTTCCTCAACTGCTTGGCAAGCGCTTGGTTCGCCACCGCTTGTGCTTGTTACACAAAATCTGTTGGGCTTTAACAAAGGAACCAGTCGACCGTTAGGGATCCTTCCTCAGTTACCTATCACTTTGGGAGAAAAAACCGTTTATCTGAACGTGATGGTAGTCCCAGGACCTTTAGATTACAATTTACTTCTTGGGCGTGACTATGTTTATCACATGGGATCTATTGTTTCAACACTCTTACGTTTGATTTGTTTCCCGCATGAAGGTAGAATTGTCACTATTGACCAGATTCATTTCCCGGTCCAAATATAACTCCTAGTCAACCATCATTCCTAAATGGTCCATTTATACCAATGGTATCATCCCCACCATGAGTTAATTATGTGGCAAACTCTTCCATACCTACATCAACTGACGAACAATTCAGTGATGTTGTACATTATGTACTGGGGGCATTGGAACCATATCTTTCCTTCATGACCCCTTATGAGTTGTGATCAAGGGTCTTGGAGGATAGTTCATTGTCTTGTGTCAACCTCGTTAAAAAATGAAACCAAGGATCTGAGCAGAGTTCCTTTTCTTGTGTCAAGCTCATTAAAAAATGAAACAAGGACCCCTGGAGCAAAGTTCCAAGTCGAGTCTTTGATTAGATCTCGTAAAATTCCAGTCGAGTCTTTCACTTGATCTCGTAAAATAACCTTCATTCCATCCACCTGATTGCCATGAGTAGTCTAGTGAATGTAACGAAGCTTAGGGGGCATGCACCCTTGTCTATTCTGCAGATGAACCCAGCTGAAAAGATAAGTTTCCCTATAGGTTATGTGATTGGTCTGACACACCATTCACCTTTGTCTATTCTGCGGACAAAGCCAAGGAAGTGTTTTGTCTATTCTGTAGATGAAACCGTCTTGCCTAACCTCAGTAAGTTTCCATATGGCTACTGGAGACTCTCCTTTTCATCATGCTGGGGGCATGCAATCTTTTTTCAATTTCTTTTTAATTTTTAGTTTTGACATTTCTAGCTTTTTAGCTTTGTCGTTTCTAGATTTTTAGTTTTGAGCTTGCGTAGAAATAGAAACTATTACAAGCCTATCTTTCTGTTTTAAGCTTGTAAAAAAATGAAACTGAAAACTGAGCATAGTTCCCCCACGGTTCAATCTCGTTAAAAAATGAACCCACCTTCAGTAAATAACCTTTGTGATCACCATACTATCAGCCTTTTGAGCCTTGGTTGTGTACCTCTCATCACCTCCATTCTTTTGGCCAATCATACACTTCCACTTGGTTGTTTACCATTTTGAGGAACAGCTACGACGAGTGGTCTTGTTAGCCAACAACTTCCCAAAAATCACCATTTTTGAGAAGTTCGAAGCTTACCCGAAACCAGTTGCTACCCTAAACACCACTCGTTCCTCAAAATCGAGTCTCCTTTAAACCCTTTTCAGACTCGTTAAATATGAAAAGATTGTCGAGCAATTGGCCTCTCTAGCTCGTTAAAGTGATTGGAAGTGCCATCCCTCCTGTATATTTTAATCTTTTTCGGACCCGAGGGATTATCTCACAAAAAAGTTCGAGCGCTTGTCTTTTTCGGCTCGTTAAAGTGATCGGAAAAGTCATCCCTTTTGTATTATTTTAATCTTTTTCGGACCTAAGGGATTATTCTACGAAAAAGAACCTCTGGAGTTTCCTTTTCGTCCCTTTTCAAACTCTCTAAACATGAAAAGGACTGAGTTATCCTTGTCGTTAAACTCGTTAAAACAATAGCGACAAACTTGTCCACCTAGACAAGAACGAGTTTCACTGTCACTAGACTCGTTAAAACATAGTGACAGGTTTGCCCGAAGGGAAAATTATAGAACAAGCATATGTTATCCTCCTCAAGCTTGACAAAAATAAAGAGGTACTGGTTAGCAATGACTGGGGAAAAAGGGAAGAAAACTTGAAAACTTTATGGTAGCAGGTCGCTCTTGAACATGACACTTTCACTTCATCTCCGTGATTGAGTTGGGTTGGGTTATTCTGTTCACCAGTCGTCTCACCATTGGTCTTTCACACCATCCATCTTTTGGGGTTAACGCTACCAATTCATCTCAGTGTCGCCGATATGTTCAAGAGAAGTCATTCAGTCGAGAATTCACCATCCAATTGATGTCTCATCCACTGCAATACCTTCAACCTTCATTTTCATGACCGCCATTCCTGAACCTTGTGTTGTCAGATCGTTTTCACCTCCAGAAAATCATTTGCTTTGTTTCATGTCGTAGATGTGGGATACATCAAGGCCCTCCTACGACGAGTCACTTCTTGTCGACATCAGCTCATTATCCAAGAAGTTGACTTAGAAACAACCCTTTCAGTGCTTTGAAGCTTGCATGCCTCAATGGCAAGTTTCTCACTTCCGACGACAGGTTGACATCAATGGCCTTTGACTGAAATATTTTGCGTGGTGTTCGACATCGGATCATATATTCACACCACGTAAATTATACTATAGTACCTTGAGGGTCATCATCATTATCGATGATTCCTCTCGCGTCTGTTAACAACTCACATTATTGGTTGGTAATTAGGCGATGTCTTTCCATGTTCGACTTCAGAACATCTTTTCACATGGATCGACTTGTACATCGGGCAAAGATTGAATGAGTTTGAAGACCCCAGATCTAGTTTCATCCATCCGGGTTGCGATATATTCAAGGATATAAAAACATCAAATGTACAAAGCTGCTGCACAGATGGTCATCCAAACCAAGGATGATGACTCTATCACTAGTTTGCATCTGCAGATGACTATCTGATCCATGTACATGAAATGAATTTATAAAGCTAAGCATGGGAATGCCCACCTCAACTAGATCATGAAAATTATATTATGATAATGTATTGTATTCTATCTTATACAGGTCACCTTCCAGTTTCGAAACCTCGGATCCTCATGATAAAGCATTTCACCCGACATCAAGATTTACGACTTCATGCTTTAGGGGGCAACTGTTATAGACATATTTGGGCACTTCAACCCCAATATTATATGTTAATAAACTAGGGCTCATAAACCCCTAAAAGATTTATTTCATACCCTAAAAGAACATGGTCATCTGATTACATCATTCCCCAAAAGTTCCACCTGAAAAACCATCCAGAAATGGCCTAAACTGAACCGTACTGGCTACTACACTGGAAAGGTGAGATGCATACTAAGTGATACACTACTCAGTTGTGATGCATACTGTTTGGGCCTTCTATAGGGTTTGATGGGTGAGGATTGACAAATGTCCGAGATAATTTTGCTACGTGGTTGCTCATCGAATCTTCTAAAAACCTCTCCTATGACACTTGCCTCTCTGAATTGCCCAAGGATGAGTAAGAGATCTAAACTTTAGTTATCTCTTCTCTTATGGAACCAAATGTAACAAGTGGAATGACACTAATCAAACCCCATAGATGACTCACACCCTTGCACACATCTATAAATGGATCCCTCATCTAAGAGATCCGGAGGCTGGAATGTTGTGAATTGTAAGTAAGTGCTGATAGTTTGTAATTGAGGAAAGAGCATTGTATTGTTGGTGTGATCTTGCTATTTCATGAGGTGAAGAGGGCTTGATGCTGGGAGGATGATGCTGGATTAGACAACTGGGTTGTAATTCTCCCTTCTATATAATAAAGTTCTTTGAGTTTTCTTCCATATAACTATGCAATTGTGAATGTTATTATTTGTGAATGCCATTGTATGTTCATTATATTTCTAATTCCGTAATGATTATGATATAATAGATCAAGATGCTTTGACAGTTCTTTGTTACTATGTTTCTACAGGTACTCTCCAAGCGGGATAAGTACGGAGAGGAGTTGCAAGTTCTGTCAAGGGGGAGAGAGATCAAGCAAGGAGTTAAGCAGAAGATCCAGGTTGGTTCCTTTGTCTTTCTCTTATCTATTATACATAGAAGAAATCATGAATTGCTTTAAACTGTTGTTTCTAGGATAGTTGCCAAACCTAGAGGGCTAGTCGCTTGAAAAGACACTAGTTTTCCCATAAACACCAATCACATGGACAATTGTCTTGTCTAGATGAATGATCCGTGCATATGTTTTATCCCATTTTTCATTGATTTTCTTTGCTATTGATAAAGGTATTATGTTGGCTTGTAGGGCCCTGACCCAGGTTCAGAGGTGATTTAGCCAAACAAATGCCAGTACTACCGTCCCTTTCGGCAACAGTCCGCGGAGCACAGACTGAGGTCTCACCTGAAGTAGTATGGGAGGGTGTTAGAATTAGGTTTCCGCACCCTGGAGATGTCTAATGTTTTCAAGTGGTCCGTAGTTCGACCCTGCACACATGTCGCCACGCACACTTACCCGTACCTCTCAGCCTGAGACGTCGCCTTCACGCAGCCCTACTCGAGGGCTGAATAGTGTTGTTACCCAATTCGTTATTATTAACCTGATATTAGTCAATCACTTAGCTTATTAGTATGTGTCTAGATATATTTAGCAATGTTCAGTACTCATATAAATGTGCGCGATAAAGAAAACAATATAACTAAACAGGAAATAGCACCATAATAGATACAAAAGATTTGGAATCAAACTTCTCTTTATTATTCTTCTTTCCTTGGTTACAGACTCGACTCCACCCTACACACTCAGCTGTAGGGGTCCGCGCACTCAGCTGCGGACTCAACTAGGCCTCTGCACACTCAGCTGCAGAGCCTCTTCCTACTACTACGACCCAAAGCACTTAGACCTTTTCTCTATACTTCTATCTCATACTTCGCTCTTTCTACTTACTTCTCTCTCTTTTTCACTTAGAGCTTTGCTCTATTTATACAATCCCATGGTCTGCGGACCATGGGTAGGCTGACATTACATTCAAAACTTAGGGCGGACAACCTTATGACTCTAACATACACTTCGTGCTCCGTGCCCGCAATTCGCGGAGTTTTTACAACAATAATACTCAAAACTTGGGCTTTGAGCCCCAAAACATGCTGTGGGGGGATTCCATGCCCAACAGGCCCCCAACACAAACATCGTGACTCGCCCTAGAGTCACTCGGTCGGCGCGACAATCTTGGCGTGGAGTCCCTCCAACTGGTCCCGAACGGCCTAAATGTCGGCAGCGCACTAAGTTGTTGCTTGCTGAACTTTTGCATTCTTGCTTCTGAACCCTCAGTTTCCGGCATGCTGTGAAGCATCTATGCATGCATCCCTTGAATATGCACAAGCTTTCCTTCAATATCCACCGTAATTGTGAAAGCTTCATCAATCCACAGCTAGACGCACACTTTTAGAACTGCTTCTTTGTGGCGCGCCGCATCCACCTGCTCTTTTAAAGCCTTGGCCTGTTGCATCCTTGCAAGCCGCTGAGTAAGGACTACTATCTACGCAGTCCCTCTAATGTTGTCATATTGTTACTGGAGTTCGTGTGCCTCAGTCTCAAGCCACTGAATGTTGGGGTCCTCCTACAACATAGTGAGGACTTCCAACGCCTGCTCCAACATGTTGGTGCAGTCGTGGACTGCAACTCCAATGTCATCCATCCTTGCTACAATATCTCTACCATGCTGCTCTCTGACCTTTGGGGGAGTGGAAGTTTTTCCTTTCAACAGTAGCTCGACAATCTGGAGATTCAGCTCCAACTGTACTCTTGTTGTTTCCTCACGCGCATTTCAGACTCCACTTGCCAAACAATGGATGTGCACTTCTGTTGGTAGGTCTACTGTAATGGAAAACTCTGGGATGCACCAACAAGTGTCATCAACTATCTGTACCAATTGTTTGTTCTGTGACACCAACTCATCGCGTTGTAAGCTAAGTTGTTCTATATTAATCTTTTGCTCGCTTAGAACCTAGATCGCGCGACTCACTCTGGTGCAAAGTTTTGTTGTTATCCCATCTTGGAGTTGATAAAGTGGGTTACGGGGAAGGGCAACCAAGTTAAGGCCAATGCCTTTCATTGTATTCAGCGTCATCCGATCCATTGTGCTCTCCGAGACTAGCGCTCCTTCTGGCAAGGTTATCGTATTGGTCATCTTCGCACGGATCATCTGTTCTGCTGTTGACGTGCTTGCTGCAACATGGGTAGACAAGGTACCCTCCTGCAGGGACCGCACCTGTAACTCCTGCAGCTGTGCCCTTAGGGTCCCCAACACAGTCTGCTGCTCCGTCATAAAATCTTGGAGCGCTTCACTAGTGACATCATGAACCGTCTCACCGACATCATGGATATCACCTTTAGTTAACGTGATCGGGTCGATGGTGAGCTTTGAGCCCTTGAGCCGTGTAGAGGCAATCCCTGGGTCCACGCTATCCTCCAAAATTTCAGTATCCTCTACCTCCTATCCTGCAGACCCTTCCTGGCCTTATTTTGCCTGTAATGTTGCGGTCGTGGCTGTCTGCGCTGCTGCTACTGCTTCGATGGCCTTCTTTTGTTCCGCAGCTACCTATGCCGCTTCATGGACTGCCTTGACCTCAGCTGCCGCTTGTTCATTCCCCCTTTTCTTGGCCAGTTGGGTGATGTGCAACTTGGCATCATCCTTCCTTTTCTGCGCTGTCGTCTTCTCCAACTCCGCCAAATCTGGGGCGTGCCACTCGGGAGGCCATGTCTCTAAGACTGTAAAGATCGCATCGTCTGTGGCTATGAATGGGAGCTTTGTCCACTGGTGTGCCAAATCTTTTCACGCCATGACGTAGATATTGTGCATGTCCACCTTGAAGTCTGTAAAACTTTGCAGACTATTGTGCACCGTGGGGGACAAGCACAGTCTCCTATTAATCCACATTCTGATGCTCGCCTCCATGAACACCCAAAAAAATTTGATTTTGCTAATCTGTTTCTCGTCCATGGTGGCCCAGAGTGAAGCATACTTTGCAACCTTTGGTAAGTCTCGGTCGATGCTTGGGAACTGGCTATCCTCCAGCAGTTCTCCTACTACCAGCAATATGGATAAGAGCAACCATACGTAGTGGAAGGTCTTACCTTCTTCCTGGGCCTCCTGGCAGTTGAGCAAAAATTCTTCGCATAGGAATTCAGCCCAGTTGAACTGAACCCCCTCCGTGCACTGCTTGGCCAGTGCGACCACCCGCGCTGATACCTCATCAGCGCAGCATTTTCTCATTACTTTGCCAGCTAGGAGTTGGGTGGCTACGGGCACCACCTTATCCTTGATGCTAGAGATGACATAACCCCTCTTCTTTTTCTCTAGCTTATACTTGGCCTTCATGGCCGCTACGAGGGCGAGCTCGCTGCTTTTTCCGGCTATCATCGCGAGGTGCATTCCTTTAGAGGGAAGCCGAGTAACTCGGTGAATGAGGTCTGCCGTGATGGGAATAAGCTCCTCGAGCCATAGATACCCATCATGCACCAGACACAACAGCTGTTTGATGACGAAAATGGTGATGGGCACACGGTGGAAATGTGGTATCCATAGCAGATGAAGCAACCCAACCTTCTCCAAACCGCGCAGCCATTTTCACGGCTCTAATGTTATCGTTGGCCCCTCCATATTCTATTTCATCAGGTTCACCGTTTCTAAGTGTGAGAATTTCTCGCTGTCCGCGAGGTCCCAGTCTTCAAATTTCAAGGTGGGAACGCATCCTAGGCATGGACCCTCAAAGGTTATTCCATCAAAGAGGAGCGTGGTCTGGAGTGCACTCTTCTTTGCATCCAAATCCTTTGGTATTTTGGCTTTCCTTTTCATGGAGGGACATACTCGGGCAGTTTCACTGCAGAGTGCAACGGTTGGATGTCTTCCTCCACTTCTTCTTCCTCCACTGCAGCCATCATAGCCTGCAAGTCCTCTTCCTCTTCATCTATTTTAATGGTGACTGCCTTGCCTTTTTCTTCCATGGATAAATTGTGCCGTGGATTCCTTGGGGACAGGCATACTGGTCGCATTGCCTGCTTATATTTCTTTGGTCTCAGCATCTGGGGTGATTTAGGGATTTCTGTCACCACCTTAGTGTCTTTGAGAACATCGTAGACCATGGGGGTCTATGCGGCCTCACCAGCGGTTGCTTCCTTAATGCCCAATCCATCCCTAGTGGTCGTCATCCTTTCTACACTGTATGTGATCTTTCACGAACTTATAGGCTCTATTATCACTCAACTCTCAACACTTTACGCTCCGTTCAACCGCTCAAATCTTAATTGACCAAATGTTGTCTGCTGGCTAGCTCTTGGAGTTTTAAAGCGCCTTTTGAATTCAAATTCGACCATTCCCTCCAATTTCGAACCATTAATTCTTTCTTGGCAGTAGATTTTTCCAAATCTTTCCCATAAATTTCGCCTTAAATGCTTGCCGCCCACTCCATTTGGCCTCAAATCGGACATCTTGTCATGAACAATGACACCAACGGTCACTTCCCAGGCTATCTGTGCGGCAGCGCATCCCCCCCTACATGGACGCAAACCTTGTGACAGGTTGTTCCTACGCATACCCGTTAGAGCGCGCAGTTTCCAGGCAGGATAATTTATATTCCCGCACTCCCTTTTAGCTGCCTAGAGTGCTAAGACTATTCCTCCTGTTATCACTCAGGTTGTTTCCAGAAGTTGTAAGAAAGGGAATACGGCCGAGGTAACCACAGACCATCTTTTAGATACAAATTCTAGCCAATCTGCATCTAGAGACGGCTCTCTCTTTATGATTTAGCTTTGTTTTTGAAGGTTTTAGGCTAGTTATGAAGTTCAAGGGTTTTGTTTTGATTTTGGGTGGTGAGATTCAATAGAACAGTGAGGCAAAACTGAAAAGTTCAGTCCATTGGGCATGATGGAGTCAAAGAAGGATGGCTTCCTGGATTTGGTTTCTCAACAGAGGATCGCATCACAGAGCAAGGTAGTCAAACATGGAACAATTAAAGAGCTGAAACAGATGGAATGGACTCAAATGGATGAAGGGAAATTAAGAATCCTTCAACATATTAATAGAGGGAAAATGGATGATTACTGTTAAGGAGCAATTAAGAATTCCTTAGCAAATACTCAACGTGAAAGAATCAGGGTAAACAGGAGCAATTAAGAATTCACTGTTTATACTAATTCTGAAGAAAACACAGAGAATAATAAATACTAAAAATAGAGTGCAGTTAAGCAAATTCTGAATTAATCTTTCTCTTTATCATTTAGATCATGAAACATAGATGATATAAAAACTCAGAAAACTGTAAAACATAAGATATAAGGGACTTATTGATCCAGAGTTTGATTCAAGAATTTTGTGACAGGTCCTTTGCTTCAATTCTTCATCCAGTAGGCCAGACAACAGTTTGTTTCCAACAGCTCTTTATTCCAAAGTTCAATATTACAGCAAAGTCTAAGAAATCTACACACACCCAACCTCTTCAAAACTCTGATGAAGGGGGTATTTATACAACAAAATATGTACAACAGGTATCTCATAAAAGCTATGAGATAATATCTAAGTTTTAACCTAAAGTAATTTACAAGCAAAGTAGAAACAACTAACTTATGTTGTGCTGGAGGCTGGCTCTTTAGGGTTTGGCTTGTAGGTGTCCTTTGTAGCTCTGTGCCGACTGTTTGTATTAACTGTTCTTTAACTTCTGATCTGCTTCTCTTAGTCGGCTTCGATATTCATTAATTCTGATTTGATTTGCCTTTAATTCTGCACTGATACTCTTTAATGTTGATCTGATACTCTTTGACTTGTTGCATACCCTATTTTCTTTGTTCATATCTGTCTGGTGTTTAGCCCAAAATATCTCTGTATATGTCGGTTTCTCTCTTCTGCAAGCTTTGGAAATCCCTCTATTTTCTTTAAACTGAATATAAAGAGGAAGAAAACTGTAATATGGCGGGTTGGCTGAGGCCGAGCTCGTTGATGGAGCCTTTGTGGTCCGGAGGTGGTTGGAACGCCTGAGACATTTGATGTTGGTCCCTTTTACGCTTGGAGCGCGTGGGGGCACTGAATGAAAAAACATAACAAAATGACCTTTTCACCCCTTTAATTTACAAAATGATTTTTGGCAGGAAAATTTTTGTTCGAAGGACGGATGACGTCAGCATGACATTAGCGGGGGGTACGAGACGAATGACGTGGCAGTGAGGGGTGAGCGGGAGGGTGGTAAACTGTTTTTCCCGCATCGCTTTCGAGCTTGGGCGGTTTTGGGCAGAGGGGCAGCGAACACCGCGGGAGCTCGACACGTGGATCTGGTACGGGCGCCATGCCGCCAGTTCCCTGGGAGGTAAAGTTTGGCAGGAAGATGGGTTGTGAAATGGTTAAGGACCGTTGGATGTGGAGGTCCAAATCAGAAAGATGGCGCTTTGCGGAGATGGCGGGTGGTTAAGCAGCGGGGCCAATGCGATAAACCAAGGTTTAATGGTTTTGGGGCTATTTTTATTGGTCGGGGGAATGTTATTAATCAACCCAAATGGTTGATTAATCCATTAATCGTGCGGGGTGGGTTATTCAAAAGGTTCCAAATGAACCAATCAATTCCCAAAATCACGTTTATGGTTATATATTTAACCAGGGGCGGGAAATATTAACAATGCGAGGATTTTATACATATATACATATTACGGGAAGGGGTTTATATATGGGAGTTATATAATAAATTTAGGGTTAATATGAATTTTTGAATGGAGTGCTAAGTTATAAAAATATTTTAACTTTTGTAGTTTAAAAACTTAGGCTAGAGTTTGAAAAGGGTTTTTTGTGGAGAATTGTTGCCATTTTCCTAAGCAAAACAGAGTTTCACTTAAGCAATGTTTATGAAATGAGATGGAGTGATTTTATATTAAGAATAGATTCTTAATATTTTGGGGAAATTAGTAAATGATTTGGGACAAAATGTGAAGGGGAGTTAGTGAAATGAAATCTGCCTCACTTGAGCTGCATCAAAAATATCTGCCTTGCACTTGTGACGAGTAGAAGTTAACACATTTGAGAGACATGATTCATCACAAGTCTCATTCTGCAACTTCATCTACCTACCCAGCCTACTTTGCCTAACATTTTTTCTTCTTTACATTTGGGTGCACTTAGACTGGCAAACCCTCATCAATTTTCTTTTCTTTGCATGATAAGCCTATCTAAGTCTGCACTTATTTCTTCCAAGGGCTCAGATTAAACAGTTGAGCTCCTTTGCTTCTCTACCTATCTACTTATCTGCCAAGATTAAACAGTTTGGACAGATTTTTATTCTCTATCTCTAAAACATGAAATTCAAACATGAACTGGCCAAGATTAAGCTGTTTGGCCATTCATCAATTGTGATATAAAGTTCAACAAGCTGTTCATGATGCTTTATTTACAGAAAATGAAATAGTAGTGGCATTTGGACTTGCACACTTTCCTGGTCTTTCTTTTTTTTTTGGGGGGGGGGTTCATTTTTTCTCATTTTTTCCTATGACCATTTATTTTTTCACCCTTTGATTTTTATTTTAGGGTATACCCTCTTTACATTTTTTAATTTTTTTTTTGTTTTTTGATAATATGGAAACCTTTACAGCAAGGAAAGGTATGAACATATTACAGAGCTCAACCAGTCAATCATGAAATATGACACCTATAACTATAGGAGTATAACACTGGCTCCACTTGGGGATGGCTTTCCCTGGTGGAAAGTCAAGAACAGTAGGTCAGATGGCCTTATGAATAAATTTTACTATGCTCTGAAATCTTCCTTTGCTGAATGTAGAAACTGTACAAAAGAATGATGTAAAATATATACATTATTCTAGAGCTGCTTCAAACAACTGCATATCTGTGCTGGATAGTTTTCACTTGGATTATTTTTTGCTGCTCCCAAGTCTTCTTCTACAATCTATAATAAACTAAAATGAGGCAAAACATAAATGGTAAATTTTCTTCACTGCTTTCAAAATTTTCTACATTTTCCTCCTCACTCTCATTGCTGCAATAAACAAGCTGATCACTATCTTCAAGCTGTTGAAACTTAACTTCCTTATGTACATGTTAGAGTTAGAATATATCAAAAAACTGGATCAAAGTAGTGTTTCAACATTTGACCAATGACTGGTCCATCTTCTGTTTCTGTACCATCCAGGCACTTCAAAAAGTAAGTATTGTTCCCTTGTAATGCATGGATGATAAATGGCCCTTTCCACAGGAAGTCAAACTTCCCATGCTTTTCTTTGTCTTCTCTCCTGGAATCCCACTTTAGAACTTTTTCTCCAATGTAGAAATCTTCTGCTTTGGTCCTTTTATCAAATATATTCTTGAGTTTTTCTTGTAACGTTTGGGATCTTCGGTGCACTTCTTCTCTGGTTTGCTGCAAATGGATGGTATGATTTACTCTTCTTTGAATAGCATTGGGTTCTACTTGAGTTTCTTACAACAATTTTATTACAGGAATTCCTAAAGGTGAAAGAAACACAGCCTCCATGCCATAAACTAGCTCATAAGGGCTGGTTCCAATTGATCTTTTTGTAGTAAGTCTGTCTACCCACAATGCATTTGTGAGCTTCTTGTGCCAGTTTTTCTTGTTCTCCTCTAGCAGTTTCTTAATAATATTGATCAAGCTTTACTGGAGGACTCAGCTAGACCATTACCTTGGGGGTAACAGGCTGTGGAATGGCCTAAAGTGATATGGTATTTGTTGCAAAAATTTATCAGTTTCTTGGATTTGAAGGCAACAGCATTATCGGTTATGATCTTTTCAGGACAACCATACCTAGACAAGATGTTGGTCTCTAAGAATCCTATGATCACTGTGTCATTGACTTGTATAGAAGGAATGGCTTCTATCCATTTGATAAAATAGTCCGTGGTGGTAAGAATCCATTTATGTTGGCCAGATGAGGAAGGGTGAATTTCTCCAATGAAGTCTAAACCCCATTGTTGAAATGGTCTTTCAGTGGAAATTGGTCTCAAGGGTAAGGGTAACAATTTTCTTTTGCCTTCAAAAATTTGGCATTTGTGGCAAGCAGTGACAAACTTTTTTACATCAGCGAACAAGGATGGCCAGTAAAATCCAGCCCTTAGGATTTTGTCTGCAGTTGATTTCTAGTAAAGGTGTCCACCACAGTCCCCTGCATGAAATTCTTTGAGAACTTTGTCAGCTTCATCCTTTATTAAACAATTCAATAAAATACATTCATGATTTTTCCAAAAAAGAGCATTATCTAAAATACAAAACTTTGAAGCTTTCATCTTTAAAAATCTTTTCTTTGTTCTGGATAACCCTGTAGGAGCCTGCAGGTTTAATAATACATGAATTATATCAGCATACCAAGGTGATTCTAAGAAGGCCTGGCTGATTTGTGGAGTTGCCATCTCCTGTTCATTATCCAGTTCATTAATATCCAGGGCTTGAAAGTTTGTTTCAGTCATGAGTTTAGCTAATCCCTATCCTTTTATCAGCTTTGTAGGTTTTATTTCAATGTCATACTCCAATATTTTAGCAATCCATTTACCTCGTTTGCCTTCAATTCCATCCTGAGTCAGGATGTCTTTTACAACAGCATTTGGCACATAAGCTATTACATGTGAGTACAATATGTAGACTCTGAAGTCTTGAATAGCTTTCACAAGTGCATAAGCCTGTTTTTCCATGATTTTGTAATTCAGAGGTGCATCTCTAAGTGCTTTACTGAAAAAGGCTATGGGTTTTTCACATCCTTGATCATCTTTTTGAAGTAAAACAGCTACTATGGTGTGTTCTGATGCAAATGAGAAAATTATGAATTCTCTGTCAAACTTTGGACTTGTAAGGACTGGTGTCTTAGTCAAATCCATTTTGATTTCTTCAAATGCTTGTTTGGATTCTGTTGTCCATTTAACCTTTGAATCCTTTCTCAACATGTTGTTCAGCAATCTAATTAATTCAACCAAATTAGATATGAATCTTCTCAAAAAATTAATCTTCACTAAGAAAATTTGCAGTTCTTTTACATTTCTGGAGTGGGGTATTTGCAGAATAGCTTCAATTCTAGCAGGATCAATTCTGATGCCATCTTTGGAGATAATGTGGCCTAACAATTTGCCTTCTTCTAGACCAAACAAAGAATTTTTAGGATTCAGTGAAATACCATACTGCCTGCATTTAAGGAACACTTGTCTCAAATGATCTAAATGTTGCTGGTCTGTTTTGGAAAACACAGTGAGGTCATCTAGGTATACAACCAAAAAAATCGTGAATCTCTTTTGCAAAAGCTATGTCCATTGCTCGTTGAAAGGTTGCCCCTATGTTCTTAAGTCCAAAAGGAATTTTGACATATTTGAATGTACCCCATGGTGTTGTAAATGCAGTCTTTTCTTGGTCATCAGGATGAACTAGAATCTGATTAAAACCTGAAAACCCATCCAAAAGTGAAATCCTAGAAGCACCTACTACCCTTTGTAAAATATGATCCATCTTAGGTAAAGGGTAATTGTCTTTCAAAGAAACCTTGTTTACATTTCTCAAGTCAACACATAATCTGATTTCCCCTGTTTTCTTCCTGGTAGGCACTAAATTAGATACCCATTCTGAAAATCTGATTGGGGCAATTATCTTTGCGTCATGCATTCGTCTGATTTCCTTTTCAATTAAAGGAAGTAGTAGAGGGTTGATTCTTTTGAGCTTTTGTTTGAATGGTTTTTGATTTTCCTTGAGTGATATTGTATGTTGGATAACAGAGGTGTCATAAGACTTCAGGTCTTCATAGCTCCAGGTAAAAACATCGTGGAATTCTTTGATCAGTTCAACATACTTGAGTTTTTTGTCAGGGGGCAAAGATTTGGACAGTTTTATAATTTTTGGGTTTTGTTCAGTTCCTATGTTGTAGTCTTCAATGTCTGCTTTTGGAGGTTCCATTTGAGGTTTCTTTGGAATGTCGTTGAAATCAAAGAGATCTTCCAAAGGAGTTAATCGTTTAGGCAAATGATTGTCTTTCAGATTGATAATTTCAGATTCTCCTTCGATAATCTCATCGACATCCGTTTCTTTAAGCTCTTGTATTTCTTCTTTGGTAAATATTGTTGGATGAAGCATTTGAGTCGCTTTTTCTACTGAAATGTTCGTTTCTAACTGATTTTCTGAATCAAACTCACTAACCGTGTCTGCATCTACGTTAGTGCTGGAAAATTCCTCCTCTAGGGTTAAAAACTTGTTGATCTGTGTATCATTGTCAAACACCTGCCAGTTTTTTACATTATCAGGTATGGCTGGCCTGTGTCTACTTTCTGTTGTGAATCGATGATTTGGTTCGAATGGTAATTTATAGGTGCAGGCAAAATTTGCTAGGCTATGAGCTTGCAAATTATGTTTTCTGGGGATTTTGGCAAGCTGAGTTTCCAAAAATGTGTTGAGGATTTCTATGGTTGTTCCTCTGTACTCTCTCAGTCTGGGATCATTTGTCAAGAACTTCCCTTTTATCTGTTGAATGATTAAATCAGAATCTCCCATGACTGACACTCTAGTTGCTCCCAATTTCTTCAGCAGTTTAAGACCTAGCAACAGAGCTTCATATTCAGCCATATTATTAGTGCATCTAAAGTTTAACCTATAGGCATGGCCTTCAGCATGATTGTTTTCAAGATTGTGCACCGATACCCCTGCCCCTACTCCTAGTTTGTTCACTGAACCATCAAACTCTAAGTACCAAAGGATTTCATGTTTATGATTAGCATCTGGAGTTTCAGGGATCTGTTTAGCAGGGAGATTTGATTTTTCAGTTTCTTCTGATTTATCTGATGTTTCATGATTTTCAAAAATTTCTTGGATTCGGGCCCTAGATTTTTCATTTTCTGTTTCTTTTGTTTCAACTGTTAGAAATTTCATTTCGTGTGAGGGATCAATTTCAGCATTGTATAGGATAAAAGAATCCATATCTGACTGTACTGAGTAGATAGGGAAATTTTGAGGTTTCTCTTGACTACTTACTACATACTTCATTAAGGTTTCTCTGTATAGTCTCTTTGGTTGACCAAACACTGAAATAGTAGTGTACAACATGTCTAACTGAAGAGATCCTTGAGCCTTTGCATCCTAAGATCTAGACAATAGCATACCATACTCTAGAGGAATATCAACTACTACTATGTCCATCAAGATGGTTTTGGCAGGATATTGGACAAGTGACACACATAAATCTTTGATTAAACCTAAACATTTGACCTGACTTGAATCAAAAGAGAAAAGGTCTTTATAAGGCCTGGTGATGTCAAGGTCAAGTTTTTCCATTACAGATTTAGGCATTAAGTTATGGGAAGCACCAGAATCAAACATGGCATTATGGAGTATTTTATCATGAATGTTTAAAACCACATAAAAAGGAGGAACTTGTCCCTCTGCTGTTTTTCCATTTGCTTCTCGGCCAAATATCAATTCAAGATGGTCATCAAAAACGTTTACCGAATCTTCGTTTACAAAAATTTTGAGTGATCTGCTGATTTGACTTCGGTAAACATCATTTTTAGTTAATTCTGATAAGGGAACAACTATCTTTAGTTTGCCTACTTCTGTCTCAAGATTAAAAGGTTTTTCGGTCTGAATCTTTGTATTTCAGACAGCTTGGTTCTCTGCGTTTTTCTCCTCTTCAGGAGTGGGATTATGTGCTGAAATGTTTTCCACATCATGTTCTAGAGGTTATTCTTCTTTTTCTTTAGTAGGAACAACAGTGGAAGGTTTTCCGTTAGGAGGCTGATTGTCTAATATATCTTCAACAATTGGATTTTTTGGGTTAGGGTCTATTTTAGCAAGAATATGTACAGGGGGGTTGCTGATCTTACCTTTGTTGGGCTGCTTGGTATCTTTCTGTTTGCTGATTTCAGGGACATCTATTCTTCTGCTCCTCAGATTGTGTTGTTTGTGGACCTCATAAATGGCTGTATCATATCCCTCCCTAAAGTCAAATGATTCACCTGATTGAGTTTGGAATTGTTTCACAATGTGAGCTTCTTGATCCTTTTGGGTCAAAAAAACTTGTTGTTCATTGTTGAGTCCCATCAAATTAATTTGAGTGTCTTCTGTTGGTTCATCGGGAGTTGAGGCTTCAGCATAATTTTCTTGAAATGGGGGCCTGATATTTTGGTCAAGCCCTGTCTTTCCAGTGTTAGGATTTTGATTCTTCCTGAAATTTGGATTTCTTCCCGCATTGTTTGGTTGACCATCCCAAGGGGATTTTCTCTCGATTGTTTCCACTCTATCTCCAAGTCTGTCCATTCCTTTAATAATTGCATCTAATTTCTGTTCAACGGCAGAAGGTTCTTCTTTGAAAGGTATCCTCCTTTCAGCTCTGGCTCTAGACCGTTTAGATATCAGATTGGCTTCAACACTGACAGCTATACTCTGCATCTCTTCTAGGTTTCGAGGGGCTCTTTCCCTAAGTTGGTATGCCATATCAGAGTCAAATGCATCAGGGAATTTGATCAAAGCCAAATCTGGAGGAGGTCTGAGATTTTGAGGAATAGCATTGTAGATATTATTGAATCTGGTACAGTAGTCTTGGACAGTTTCTTGTGTGCCTCTTCTTAGGTTCTCATATTTTGACAAAATGTGGAGAGGATATTTCTTCTTTTCCCATCTGTTCAAGAAGGTCTGATAAAGAGCTTGTGGGTCATTGATACTGTTTGCAAGGAGGGCTCTAAACCAGGTTCTAACATCTCCAGTTAAACTTTGAACAAATACTTTCATTCTAACATCATCATCATCAATCTCATAGTTTTCAAAATAGTCGGTCATTTTCTTGGTATGTTGTTGAGCTGTGTAAGTGCTAGTACCGTCAAAATAGGTGATTTTTCTTTGATAGTCTTGAGGCATAGCCCCTGGATTTGTAGGTAAGTTTAGGGGAGTATATCGGTTTGCCATGATTGCAGAGATAAATGTGACAGCTGGAAGAGCAGGGATAACAGTGGGAATGAGAGTTGCAGATGGAGGAGTGGAAAGGGTGGTTTGAGGTGCTGATGGTGAACTTGGAGAAGCTGCAGTAATGACAGAAAGGTTTGGTGTTTTTTCAGAGGTAAGCTCAGATTGAATAGGGTTCTGCAAATGTTTGTCAAGGTGTGAACTAGCAGAATTTTCTTGGCTCTGTTGACTTCTAAGAATCCTAGAAATCAGATTAGGATTTTCAAACACAGGTGGAGGATTAGGATCAAGATTTGATCTGGTGTAATGAATCTTTTTTGAAGCCAGTTTCTAGGTATGTTTTGGTTTTTTCTTGAAATAGATTTGATAATACAACTTTAACAATATCTTCTAGGAGGTTTTGAATGTGGGAGTTTTGAACTTTCCTAAAGATTTATTGAAAAGATGAACTGATCAAGTATTTGTACCCAACTATTCAAAACATAAACTAGACCGGAGATAGACTGAAGCAGCATTTATTTACTTCTGCAATCGCAAAGTAAAAGCAGTTTCAAAGGATACCTGGCTAACTTTAGGCTCCATCTGTAGCTTATGAAATAAACAATAGTAACAAACAATTATTCCAGTCCCCAGTGGAGTCGCCAATGATGTTATCACTCAGGTTGTTCCCAAAAGTTGTAAGAAAGGGAATACGACCGAGGTAACCACAGACCAATCTTTTAGATATAGATTCTAGCCAATATGCATCCAGCGAGGGCTCTCTCTTTATGATTAAGCTTTATTTTTGAAGGTTTTAGGCTAGTTATGAAGTTCAAGGGTTTTGTTTTGAGTTTGGGTGGTGAGATTCAATAGAACAATGAGGCAAAACTGAAAAGTTCAGTCCATTGGGCATGATGGAGTCAAAGAATGATGGCTTCCTGGATTTGATTTCTGAACAGAGGATCGCATCACAGAGCAAGGTAGTCAAACATGGAACAATTAAAGAGCTGAAAACAGATGGAATGGACTCAAATGGATGAAGGGAAATTAAGAATCCTTCAACATATCGACAGAGGGAAAATGGATGATTACTGTTAAGGAGCAATTAAGAATTCCTTAGCAAATACTCAACGTGAAAGAATCAAGGGAAACAGGAGCAATTAAGAATTCGCTGTTTATACTAATTCTGAAGAAAACACAGAGAATAATAAAGACTAAAAATAGAGTGCAGTTAAGCAAATTCTGAATTAATCTTTCTCTTTATCATTCAGATCATGAAACATAGATGATATAAAAACTCAGAAAACTATAAAACATAAGATATAAGGGACTTATTGATCTGTAGTTTGATTCAAGAATTCTGTGACAGGTCCTTTGTTTCAATTCTTCATCCAGTAGGCCAGGCAACAGTTTGTTTCCAACAGCTTTTTATTCCAAAGTTCAATATTACAGCAAAGTCTAAGAAATCTACACACACCCAACCTCTTCAAAACTCTGATGAAGGGGGTATTTATACAACAAAATATGTACAACAGGTATCTCATAAAAGTTATGAGACAATATCTAAGTTTTAACCTAAAGTAATTTACAAGAAAATTAGAAACAACTAACTTATGCTATGCTGGAGGCTGGCTCTTTAGGGTTCGGCTTTCAGGTGTCCTTTATAGCTTTGTGCCGACTGTTTGTATTAACTGTTCTTTAATTTCTGATCTGCTTCTCTTAGTCGGCTCTGATATTCATTAATTCTGATTTGATTTGCCTTTAATTCTGCACTGATACTATTTAATGTTGATCTGATACCTTTGACTTGTTGCGTACCCTGTTTTCTTTGTTCATATCTATCCGATGTTTAGCCCAAAATATCTCTGTGTATGTCAGTTTCTCTCTTCTGCAAGCTTTGGAAATCCCTCTGTTTTCTTTAAACTGAATATAAAGAGGAAGAAAACCGTAATATGGTGGGTTGGCTGAGGCCGAGCTCGTTGATGGAGCCTTTGTGGTCCGGAGGTGGTTGGAACGCCTGAGACATTTGATGTTGGTCCCTTTTACACCTGGAGCGTGTGGGGGCGCTGAATCGAAAAATATAACAAAATGACCTTTTCACCCCTTTAATTGACAAAATGATTTTTGGCGGGAAAATTTTGGTTCGAAGGACGGATGATGTCAGCATGACGTCAGCGGGGGGTACGGGACGGATGATGTGGTAGTGACGTGGTAGTGAGGGTGAGCAAGAGGGCGGTAAGCTGTTTTGCCCGCACCGCTTTTGGGCTTGGGTGGTTTTGGGCGGAGGGGTAGCGAACACCGCGGGAGCTCGACACGTGGATTTGGTACGAGCGCCATACCGTCGGTTCCCCGGGAGGTAAAGTTCGGTGGGAAGATGGGTCACGAAATGGTTAAGGACCGTTGCATGTGGAGGTCCAGATTGGATGAATGGCGCTTTGTGGAGATGGCGGGTGGTTAAGCAGTGGGGCCAACGCGATAAACCAAGGTTTAATGGTTGCGGGGCTATTTTTATTGGTCGGGGGAATGTTATTAATCAACACAAATGGTTGATTAATCCATTAATCACGCGGGGAGGGTTATTCAAAAGGTCCTAAATGAACCAATCAATTCCCAAAATCACGTTTATGGTTATATATTTAACTAGGGGCAGGAAATATTAACAATGCGAGGATTTTATACATATATACATATTACGGGAAGGGGTTTATATATGGGAGTTATATAGTAAAGTTAGGGTTAATATGAATTTTTTAATGGAGCGCTAAGTTATAAAAATATTTTAACTTTTGTAGTTTAAAACTTAGGCTAGAGTTTGAAAAGGGTTTTTTGTGGAGAATTGTTGCCATTTTCCTAAGCAAAACAGAGTTTCACTTAGGAAATGTTTATGAAATGAGATGGAGTGATTTTATATTAAGAACAGATTCTTAATATTTTGGGGAAATTAGTAAATGATTTGGGACAAAATGTGAAGGGGAGTTAGTGAAATGAAATCTGCCTCGCTTGAGCTGCATCAAAAATATCTGCCTTGCACTTGTGATGAGTAAAAGTTAACACATTTGAGAGACATGATTCATCACAAGTCTCATTCTGCAACTTCATCTACCTACCCAGCCTACTTTGCCTAACATTTTTTCTTCTTTACATTTGGGTGCACTTAGACTGGCAAACCTTCATCAATTTTCTTTTCTTTGCATGATAAGCCTATCTAAGTCTGCACTTATTACTCCCAAGGGCTCAGATTAAATAGTTGATCTCCTTTGCTTCCCTACCTATCTACTTATCTACCAAGATTAAACAGTTTGGACAGATTTTTATTCTCTATCTCTAAAACATGAAATTCAAACATGAACTGGCCAAGATTAAGCTATTTGGCCATTCATCAATTGTGGTATAAAGTTCAACAAGGTGTTCATGATGCTTTATTTACAGAAAATGAAATAGTAGTGGCATTTGAACTTGCACACTTTCCTGGTCTTTTTTTTTTTTTTTTTTTGTTGGGGGGTTCATTTTTTCTCATTTTTTCTTTTGACCATTTATTTTTTCACCCTTTGATTTTTCTTTTAGGGTATACCCTCTTTACATTTTTTATTTTTTTTGGGTTTTTTGATAATATGGAAAACTTTACAGTAAGGAAAGGTATGAACATATTACAGAGCTCAACCAGTCAATCATGAAATATGACACCTATAACTATAGGAGTATAACACTTCCTACGGCTAGTTAGGTGGTCTTTCCACCTATGCAAAGCTCCATCTCACTCCCCTGTATAGTCCGCGGAAACTCCTCATTTGTCCTCATGGCAGTCGGCGTCGTGCGCTCTACTATATGTAGTGCGCTCCCTTGATTACTGTGTTTGGTGATATGCGGTCCTAGCCATGGTAGCAGACTAATTAATTCTCAGCGATAGTCATCTAATTCATTAGTATGATCATCCACACCTCACCTTGCCATGCTTGGTTTATCGACGAGACATGGTTGCTTGATCTCGGTTTCATGCCTCTTTACCTCTGCGTCCATCAAAATGATTTTATTTCTTAGCCGTACCCGATCCTTTTCAAGTTCACGAAGTCTAAGGTTCCCTTGCCGAATGGCTTCCTGAAGCATTATGTGCTCTACCTCACGTTGCTGTGTGATTTCCTCGTCCTAGGCTTCGTGCACTGTCACACCTATGGGTGCTATTACGCATGGATCCATCTTCGCATGCTCCTCAGAGATTACATCCCTTATTTCATTCCGCCATCTTGGAACTGTTATTGCGATCAAGGTGTTGCACAGGGTCCTATAGACCCATCGAACCGCTAGTACACACAGGTCCCAGTTGGTGCATTTCACATGGTGGACCCTGTTTAGTAGTTCGCACACCTTGTCAAAGGCTTCTCCATGTATGATGTTTGGCGTGCTAGGTTGTATCATGCTTTGTCGTTTGCGCACTTGTCTTGACTACTTTTTCTTGTTGTTCCTGTCTCCGATCACGAGAGCGGTGTGCGTTCGCACAGGTTGTGTATCAGAAGCCTGTACCCATTTGGAAAGGTGGGCAGGCAAGAAATTTCGTCCATCTTGCATGACTTCCATCCTTCTCTGAAGCTTCCCAAATCATAATCGCATCATTTGTCGGAATATCCGCTAGTCTTCGAAACTCTGGTAGTGCGTACCCCACCACCTTATAAGCTTAGTGCGTAGTGCCCATTTCAGAGCGTCAAAATGCTGTTGTTCTGGCACTTCACTGTCAAATTTGTTCAGAAATTCATCCACCACTATCAACCCATCATACATAGGCAGATTTCTTGCCTCGATTGTCACGCAATGCAGCGATATTACCATCATCTTGCAATTGAGTGTGGTTACCTCGTGCAGCCGATTCTGCCATCGCTCTATTTCTTCATCCAAAGCTAAAGTGCAGGAGATTTTGCGCTCCCACAAAATCCTACCATATGTAGTCAGATTCACCCAATCCTGTTCATGTGTAGTTATCTTGTAAATGCAATCAAGATTGTCATCACTATCATCGTCGCGCACCGGTTCAGTGTAACGCGCTCCCTCGGCCGGATCTAGCGGTACTACAACTCGTAGTGACTTTTTCTCAAATATCATTTTGCGCTTCTTCATATTTATGACTCTGTTCATATCAGTGGCCCAGTCTATGCCCAATAGCACAGGATAGGGATTGTTGTCGTTGACAATATCTATCACTTCGAAATCTGCCAACGCACTTGCACCTTCAATATCCACCGTTACCCATTGCAGTCTCCCCATGGGTAGGATCTTCCGTTGGTTCGCCATTCGCAATTGGATAGGAGACCATTGCAATGTGGGCCTACCCATATGCTCCCATGTCTGCTTTGACAGCACATTCATGTCTGATCCTAGATCTAGAATTACTTGATCCATTTCATACTCGCCAATTTACGCAGTCAATCGCATTTCCCTTCCTGTGCGCAATGCATGCTTTCCAAGTTTTCTAACCACGCGCGGTTCGCCTGACCCCGCGCACCTGGTGTTAAGTTCCTGTAGCCCTTTCACAACTTTGTTGTCACGCAACAGTTTCATACATGTCTCCAAAAAGGTAGTGAGCATTGAAGGATCCATCCCTGGTTCTAATTGGTCCTTACTACCTAAAGTGGAGGCCTTCGTGAAGCTCTTCTTGGCTTCCATGAATGTCTCCTTCGTGTGCTCCAAATCAAATTCCTGTTCCTTTGTAGGAGCTTTACGAACCCATGCACTTTCTTCTCGCTGCTTACCTTTATCATCTTCACTTGTGATACCACTTCTGAGCACTATGTTTACATTCGAGTCTTCTTTGTGTGGCTTAGACCTCATCATTTTCAAATTCTGAGTCGGGGGAGACTGGAGTACCCCTTTTTTTGCGCATCCTCACTATCAAGGTAGGGCGGTCTTCATGACCAAACTGAGTACAGTACAAACATGATGTTCTTTTCGGATTTGTACAATCACTTGCATAGTGTTCGGGCCCTCCGCAATTGTAACAAATTAGTCGTCCACGACCCCTTCCTGATCCCATTCCACCTCATCCTCGTCTGCGCCCCTAAAGTCCAACGCGTGCCATTCCTACATTTGCATTGAGGGCTCACGTCTCAGTCTGTACCCTGTAGGTAGGAGTCTAATCCATCATTAGTTCGTAGCTTCTACAGGTGCGTTCGTCATGGCCCACTGACCTAGAGAAATTACAAAACAATTGTTGGGACGTCTGCGTATACTTCTGCAATAGATGACAATTATCCGTAGTGTTATTTCCTCCTATCTCACAAATCGCGGACCATAATGCAAGCACCATGCTTGGTCCTACTTGTGCCTCAGGTTTTAATGGCATCGGCCCTCCTCCCGCCAAGTAATTTGCAAATACTGGACAATGGTCCTTGTCATGCCCCTGGCCTTTGCATTTTATGCACCATACCTCCTTGCATGCCTCTAGCTGAGGTGTCATGTCATGTTTCAAACTCTGCATTTCCAGACACAAATTTTGCAATTGCACATGGATTTATTGGACTCCCATACCAGGATCTTGTATAGGGATCTCATGCAATCTCATTTCCATCTCCAAGGCTTCGGCCTGGGTGGAAAGCTTTTGTTGTGACAGCGCCATCCTTAAATGCGGTGTTAATGATGTGACAAACCATGCGCGGTGTTGTCCATCCGTTAAATTCATGTTGGCTTCGTGAATCATACTCTTCAGTCTCTGGTCCAGATCCTAGGGGGTCTCGCCCGGGAGCATCGCGATCTCCTTAAACCTGATAATTGATTGTGTCTCCGACTTTGGCCTGCTAAATTCCCTGTTCAGCGCGGCCTGGATTTCTGTGATTCTTGCATTTGGATGGTCATTAGAATGCTTAATATACCATGTTAGTGCGTGATCCTACAACGCGCTCACCAACGTAGCCTTTTTTATGTTGTCATCCATGAATCCTTGTGCTTCCCATACTGCTCTTACCACGAACCAGAATTGATCTGGATCTTCATTCCCTACTCCTCTGAATACCAGTAGTTTGATCGCACTTGCCATACTGAACTGTGGTGGTGGTGGAGGTGGTGTGGGCGGAGATGGAGGTGACGGTGGTGAAACGGGTGGCGGTGTAGGTGGAGGTGGTAAGCGCGGAATTCGCTGCCTTATCAGACTGACCGCACTTCTCAGAGAAACTTTCGTGAGTTCTTCCTCACTTTCCCACGAGGGTGAAATTAAGGGACTAGTTTCTAATTCTTTACTACTTATGTTTCTGTAGATCTTCCCACTTTGCATAGTCCCAAACATTAATTTATTCGCATAACCCGCTTTTCACACAATAGCATCTTAATCCAAGTATTCAGAGATAATATACTTACCTCGTAGTCCCTTGAGAAAGCTTTGTCCCGCCTCGCTGTAGTTGACGGTCGTATCCACCGCAAACTCTGTGATAAACGTCCCTATAATTTGATCCAGCCAATGGTCTGCAATGCACACGATCTTATGTTCTGATGCTTCTAGTATACGCACTAATTCCGGAGTCCACATGATTGGTTTATCGAGCCTGCACCTTCCCTAACTGTCCACTAGCTTTGCGATCCACTCGTACAATTTAGAGGGGAAGGATGCAAAGAAAATTTCGTGGATTTCCATATATAAGTATCGCTCCAACCACTATTCCTCTGATACTTGAGGATTCCTATTTTCCTGCGCCACGAACTCGTGAATCTTTCTATCCAGCCACCCTTCAATTTCTTTCTTCATCAGATTCCAACGACACGACGTCAGACATCCCTCATGCAGATCCCAGTCCCGGCAACAGAACCATTTGTTGGCTTGTAGGGGCCTGACTCAGGGTCGGAGGTGATTTAGCTAAAAAAATCTCGGTATTACTGGCCCTTTCAGCAACAGTCCATGGAGCGTGGATTGAGGTCTCACCCAAAGTAGAATGGGAGGGTGTTAGAACCAGGTTTCTGCACCTTGGAGATGTCTCATGTTTTCAAGTGGTCCGCGGTTCAACCCTGCACACACGTCGCTACGCACACTTCCTCGTACCTCGTAGCCTAAGATGCTGCCTTCACGCAGCCCTACTCGGGGGCTGAACAGTGTTGTTACCCAATTCCTTATTATTAACCCAATATTAGTGATCACTTAGCTTATCAGTATGTGTCTAAATATATTTAGCAATGTTCAGTACTCATATAAATGTGTGCGATAAAGAAAAAAATATAACTAAATAGGAAATAGCACCAGAACAGATACATAATATTTGGAATCAATCTTCTCTTTATTATTCTTCTTTCCTTGGTTACAGACTCGACTCCGCCCAACGCACTCAGCTGCAGGGGTCCGCGCAATCAGCTGCGGACTCAACTACTGCACATATGCTGCAGAGCCTCTTCCTACTACTACAACCCAAAGCACTTAAACCTTTTCTCTGTACTTATATCTCATACTTCGCTCTTTTCTACTTACTTCTCTCTCTTTTTCACTTAGAGATTTGCTCTATTTATACAATCCCATGGTCCGCGGACCATGGGTAGGCCGACATTACATTCAAAACTTAGGGAGGAGAACCCTATGACACTAACATACACTTCACGCTCCGTGCCTGTAATTCGCGGAGTTTTTAAAATAATAATACTCAAAAATTGGGCTTTGAGCCCCAAAACACGCTGTGGGGGGATTCCATGCCCAACCAGCCCCCAACAAAAACATCGTGACTCACCCTCGAGTCACTTGGTCGGTGCGGCGATCTTGGCGCAGAGTCCCTCTAGCTGGTCCCGAACGGCCTGAATGTCTGCAGCGCACTAAGCTACTGCCTGCTGAACCTGCTACATTCTTGCATCTGAACCCTCGGTTTCCGGCATGTTGTGCTGTATCTATGCATGCATCCCTTGAATCTACGCAAGCTTTCCTTCAATATCCGCCGTAATTGTGAAAGATTCATCAATCCATGGCTTGACACATGCTTTTAGAATTGCTTCTTTTTGGCACACCACGTCCACCTGCTCTTTTAAAACCTTAGCCTGTTGCATCCTTGCAAGCCGCTGAGTAAGGACTACTATCTACACAGTCCCTCTAATGTTGTCATAATGTTGTTGGAGTTCGCGTGCCTCAGCCTCTAGCCGCTAAATTTTGGGGTCCTCCTGCAGTGTAGTGAGGACTTCCAATGCCTGCTCCAACATGTTGGTGCAGTCACAGACTGCACCTCCAATCTCACCCATCCTTGCTGCAATAGCGCTATCGTGCTACTCTCTGACCTCTAGGAGAGTGGAAGGTTGTGCTTTCAACCGCAACTCAGAAATCTAGAGATTCAGATCCAACTGTACTCTTGTTGTTTCCTCACGCATGTTTCGGACTCCACTTGCCAAACAATGGATGCACACTTCTGTTGGTAGGTCCACTACAATGGACAACTCTAGGATGTGTCACAAGCATCATCAACTGTCTATTTTATGACACCAACTCGTCGCGCTGCAAGCTAAGCTGTTCTATATTAATCTTTTTCTCACTTAGAACCTAGATCGCATGGCTCTCTCTGGCGTAGAGTTCTGCTGTTATCCCATCCTGCAGCTGATAAAGTGTGTCGCGGGGAAGGGCAACCAAGTTAAGACGAATGCCTTTCATCGTATTCAGCGTCATCCGTTCCATTGTTTTCTCCAAGACTAACGCTCCTTCTGGCAAGGTTATAGTATTGGTCATCTTCATGCGGATCATTTGTTCTGCTGCTGATGTGCCTGCTACGACGTGGGTAGACAAGGTACCCTCCTACGGGGGCCGCACCTATAACTCCTGTAGCTGTGCCCTTAGGGCCCCCAACAGAGTCTACTACTCCATCATAAAATCTTGGAGCGCTTCACTAGTGACATCGTAAACCATCTCACCGATGTCATGGAGATCACTTTCAGTGAATGTGATCGGATCGATGGCAAGCTTTGAGGCCTTGACCTTCTTTCTGTAACCCGATCTTTCTGCGATGCGTAGTCGTTTGAGCTGTGTAGAGGTGGTCCCTGGGTCCGCGCTATCCTCTGCAAGTTCCGTATCCTCTGCCTCCTATCTTGCAGACCATGCTTGGCCCTATTTTGCCTGCAATGTTGCAGTCGCTACTATCTGTGCTGCTACTAATGCTTCAGTGGCCTTCTTCTGCTCCCCGGCTACCTGTGCCACTTCATGGACTGCCCTGACCTCAGCTGCCGCTTGTTCGTTCCGCCTTTTCTCGGCCAGTTGGGTGACGCGCAGCTTGGCATAATCCTTTCTTTTCTGCGCTGTCGTCTTCTCCAACTTCGCCAAATTTGAGGTGTGCCACTCGGGAGCCCATGTCTCTAACACTGTAAATATCGCATCATCAGTGGCTATGAATGGGAGCTTTTTCCACTGGAAATCCGAATCTTTTCGCATCCTAATGTAGATATTGTGCATGTCCGCCTTGAAGTCTACAAAACTCTGCATACTGTTGTGCACTGTGGGGGATAGGCACGGTCTCCTAGTAATCCACATTCAGATGCTCGCCTCCATTAGCACCGAAAAATTTTTGATGTCACGAATCCATTTCACGTCCTTGGTGGCCCAGAGTGAAGCGTACTTTGCGGCCTCTTGTAAGTCTCAGTCGATGCTTGGGAACTGGCTATCCTCCAGCATTTCTCCTGCTACTAGCAAGATGGATAAGAGCAACCATGCGTAGTGGAAGGTCTTACCTTCTTCCTGGGCCTCCTGGCAATTGAGCAAAAATTCTTCTCATAGGAATTCGGCCCAGTTGAACTAAACCCCCTCCGCGCATTGCTCAGCCAATGCGACCACCCGCACTGGTACCTCATCAGCGCGGCATTTTCTCATTACTTTGCCTGGCAGGAGTTGGGTGGCTACACGCACCCCCTTATCCTTGATGCTAGAGATGACATAGCCCCTCTTATTTTTCTCTAGCTTATACTTGGCCTTCATGGCCTCTGCGAGGGCCAGGTCGCTGCTTATTCTGGCTATCATTGCGGGGTTCGTTCCTTTACAGGGAAGTCGAGTAACCTCGTGAATGAGGTCTTCCGTGATGGGAATAGGCTCCTCCAGCCATAGATACCCGTCATGCACCAGGAACAGTCGCTGCCTGATGATGAAAATGGTGATGGGAGCACAGTGGAAATGTGGTATCCATAGCAGATGAAGCAACCCAACCTTCTCCACACCACGCAACCATTTTCGCAGCTCTAATGTTATCGCCAGCACCTCCGTATTTTGTTTCATCAGGTTCACCATTTATAAGTGTGGGAACTTCTCGTTGTCCGCGAGGTCCCAGTCTTCAAATTTCAGGGTGGGCACGCATCCTAGGAGCGGACCCTCAAAGGTTATTCCATCAGGAAGGAGCGTGGTCTAGAGTGCACTCTTCATTACATCCAAATCCTTTGGTATTTTGGCTTTCTTTTTCATGGAGGGACATACTCGGGCAGTTTTGCTCAGAGCGCAATGGTTGTATGTCTTCCTTCACTTCTTCTTCTTCCTCCACTACAGCCATCATAGCCTGCAAGTCCTCTTCCTCTTCATTCGTTTCAATGGTGACTTCCTTGCCTTTTCCTTCCATGGATAACTTGTGCCGCGGATTCCTTGGGGACATGCATACTGGTCCCATTGCCTGCTTATCTTTCTTTGGTCTCGGTGTCCGAGGTGATTTAGGGATTTCTGTCATCGCCCCTATTCCTTCAGGAACATCATAGACCATGGGGGTCTATGCGGCCTCGCCAGCGGTTCCTTCCTCAATTCCCAATCCATCCTTAGTGGTTGTCATCCTTTTTGCACTGTATGCGGTCTTTCATGAACTTAAAAGCTCTATTATCACTCGGCTCTCAACACTTTGCACTCTGTTCAACCGCTCAAATCTTAATTGACCAAGTGTTGTCTGCTGGCTAGCTCTTGGAGTTTTATAGCACCTTTTCAATTCAAATTCGACCATTCCCCACAATTTCAGGCCATTAATTCTTTCTTGGCAGCAGATTGTCCCAAATCTTGCCCATAAATTTCGCCTTAAATACCCGTTGCCTGCTCCATTTAGCCTCAAATTGGACATATTGTCATGAACAGTGACACCAACAGTCACTTCCCAGCCTATCTGTGAGGCAGCACATCCCCCCTTTGTGGACGCAAAACTTGTGATAGGTTGTTCCTGCGCATACACGTCAGAGTGCGTAGTTTCCAGGTAGGATAATTTATAGTCCCGCACTCCCTTTCAACTGCCTGGAGTGCTAAGACTTTTCTTCCTACGGCTAGTCAGGTGGTCACGCCACCTATGCGAGGCTCCATCTCTCTCCCCTGTATAGTCCGTGGAAACCCCTCATTTGTCCTCGTGGCAATCGGCGCCACACGCTCTACTATATGTAGTGCACTCCCCTGATTACTGTGTTTCGTGATATGCGGTCCTAGCCATGGCAGCAGACTAATTAATTCTCGGCGATAGTCGTCTAATTCATTAGTATGATCATCCACACCTCGCCTTGCCATCCTTGGTGTATCGACGAGACATGCTTGCTTGATCTCGGTTTCCAACCTCTTGACCTTTGCATTCATCAAAATTCTTTTCTTTCTTAGCCGTACCCAGTCCTTTTCAAGTCTGCGAATTCTAAGGTTCCCTTGCCGAATGGCTTCCTGAAGCCTTATATGCTCTACCTCATCTCGTTGTGTGATTACCTCATCCTGGGCTTCACGCACTGTCACACCTATGGGTGCTATTACATGTGGATCCATCTTCGCATGTTCCTCAGAGATTACGGCCCTTATTTCATTCCACCATCTTGGAACTGTTATTGTGGTTAGGGTGTTGCACATGGTCCTATAGGCCCATTGAACCACTGGTACACGCAAGTCCCAGTTGGTGCGTTTCACATGGTGGACCTTGTTCAGCAGTTCGCACACCTTGTCAAAGGCTTCTCTGTGTATGATGTTTGGCACACTAGGTTGTATCATGCTTTGTCGTTCGTACACTTGTATTGCCTGCTTCTTCTTGTTGTTCCTGTCTCTAATCACAAGAGTGGTGTGCATTCACGCAGATAGCGTACCAAAAGCCTGTACCCATCTAGAAAGGTGGGTGTGCAAGCTGTTTCGTCCATCCTACCTGACTTTCATCCTTCTCTGAAGCTTCCCAAATCATAAGCGCATCATCTGTCGACATATGCGCCAGTCTCCCAAACTCTGTTGGTGCGTACCACACCACCTTGCAGGCGTAGCGTGAAGTGCCCATTTCAAAGCATCAAAACACCGTTGTTCTAGCACTTCACTTTCAAATTTGTTCAGAAAGTCATCCACCGCTGTCAACCCATCATACATAGGCAGATTTCTTGCCTCAATTATCACGCAATGTAGCGATCTTACCATCATGTTGCAATTGAGTGTGGTTACCTCGTGCAGCCGATTCTACCATCGCTCTATATATTCGTCCGAATCTAAAGTGAAGGAGCTTTTGCGCTCCCACAAAATCCCACCATCTGCAGTTGGATTCACCCAATCCTATTCATGCATGGTTATCTTGTAAATGAAATCAAGATTTTCATAATATCATCGTCGCACACTTGTTCAGTGTATCGCGCTCCCTCGACCAGATCTAGTGGTACTACTATGCGTAGTGACTTTTTCTCAAATATCATTTTGTGCTTCTTCATATTTATGATTCTATTCATATCAGTGGCCCAGTCTATGCCCAATAGCACGGGATAGGGATAGTTGTCCTCGATAATCTCTATCACTTCAAAATTTGCCAACGCGCTCGCACCTTCAATATCCACCATTACCCCTTGCAGTCTCCCCATGGGTAGGATCTTCTGCTGGTTCGCCATTCACTTAGATAGGGGAACATTGCAACGTGGGCCTACCCATACACTCCCATGTCTGCTTTGGCAGCACATATGTGTCTGATCCTATATCTAGAATTACTTGATCCATTTCATACTCACTGATTTGCACAGTCAATCTCATTTCCCTTCCTATGTGCAATGCATTCTTTCCAAGTTTTCAAACCACGCGCGGTTCACCTAACCCCGCACACCTAGTGATAAGTTCCTATAGCCCTTTCATAGCTTTTCTGTCATGCAAAAGTTTCATACATGTCTCCAGAAAGGTAGTGAGCATTGAAGCATCCATCCCTGGTTCTAATTGGTCCTTACTACTTGAAGTGAAGGCCTCTGTGAAGCTCTTCTTAGCTTCCATGAATGCCTCCTTCGCGCGCTCCAAATCAAATTCTGGTTCCTTTGTAGGAGCTTTGCAAACCGACACACTTTCTTCTGGTTGCTTACCTTTATCATCTCCGATTGGGATACCGCTTCTTAGCACTATGTTTACATTCGGGTCTTCTTCGCGCAGCTCAGAGCTCATCATTTGCAAATTTTGAGTCGGGGGAGGCTGGAGTACCCCTTTTTTTCCCATCCTCGCTATCATGGTAGGGCAGTCTTCTGCCTCATGATCAAACTGAGTACAATACAACCATGATGTTCTTGTCGGATTTGAACAATCGTGTGCATAGTGTTCGGACCCACCGAAATTGTAGCAAATTAGTTGTCCGCGACCAATTCCCTATCCCATTCCACCTTTTCCTCGTCCACGCCCCTGAAATCCAATGCGCACCATTCCTGCATTTGGGTCGAGGGCTCACATCTTGGTCTATACCCTGTAGGTAGGCGTCTGATCCATCATTATTTTGTAGCTTCTACAGGTGTGTTTTTCATGGCCCACCGACCTGTAGAAATTACAAAATAATTGCTAGGACATCTACGTATACTTCTGCAATAGATGACAATTATCCGTAGTGTTCTTTCCTCCTATCTGACAAATTGCGCACCATAATGCAGGTGCCACACTTAGTCATGCTTGTGCCTTAGGTCTTAATGGCATCGGCACTCCTCCCGCCAAGTAATTCACAAATACTGGACAGTGGTCCTTGTCATGCCCCTGGCCTTTGCATTTTATGCACCATACCGCCTCGCGCGCCTCTGGCCGAGGTGTCCTTTCCTATTTCAAAATCTGCATTTTCAGACACAAATTTTGTAGTTGCGCATGGATTTATTGGACTCCTAGATTAGGATCTTGTATAGGGGTCTCATGCAATCCCATTTCCATCTCCAAGGCTTTGGCCTAGGTGGAAATATTTTGTTGTGACAACATTGTCCTTAAATGCAATGTTAATGACACGACAAACCATGCGTGGTGTTTTCCATCCGTTAAATTCATGTTGGCTTCATGAATCATACTCTCCAGTCTCTGGTCCAGATCCTAGGGGGTCCCGCCTGGGAGCATCGCGATCTCCTTAAACCCAATAATTGATTGTGTCTCCGACTTTGGCCTGCTAAATTCCCTATATAGCGTGGCCTGGATTTCTACGATTCCTGCATTTGGATGGTCATTAGAATGCTTAATATACCATGTTAGTGCACGATCCTGCAACGTGCTCACCAGCGTAGCCTTTTTAATGTTTTCATCCATGACTCCTTGTGCTTCCCATACTGCTCTTACCAGTATTTTGATCGCACTTGCCATACTAAACTGTGGTGGTGGCGGAGGTGGTGTGGGCGGCGATGGAGGTGACGATGGTGAAATGGGTGGCGGTGTAGGTGGAGGTGGTAAGCATGGAATTCGTTGCCTTATCAAACTAATCGTGCTTCTCAGAGAAACTTTCGCGAGTTCTTCCTCGCTTTCCCGTGAGGGTGAAATTAAGGGACTAGTTTCTAATTCTTCACTACTTCTATTTTTGTAGATCTTCCCACTTCATGTAGTCCCAAACATTAATTTAGTCACATAACTCGCTTTTCACACAATAGCATCTTAATCCAAATATTCAGAGATTTAATATACTGTTGATGCCTCGAAAATCGCTGCAACAACATTGGGGGATAACCACCCGGTCCGGACCTTAAAAGCAGCTCCTTTTCCGTTTGGTGTGGTGGCTCCGACTGTTCATCTAGGTCCAGTTACCTTCTCCCTATTGCTATTGGTTTATAATGTACCTTTAACTACCAATAGACAGGGACATCATATCACTTCTCCTTGCTGATCAGGCAAGAGAATGACCCTTAAGCTGATTTGGGCTCAGCCAAGCCACAACTAAAGTTTTGCCTCTTTGAGGAGAGGACTTAACAGAGTGTATAATTTACTCTAAATGCAAGATTATTCTATGATGCAAGAAAAATAAACTAATCTAAATCCTATCTTAATTAGGCAGATATAGATCTAACCCAACTAAGAGCAAGATAATTAAAATATTGGGATTTAAATATGTCTTGTTTATAATGAATATCAAGTTAATGAAGTAGTTCAATTAACTGATATTATAGTTACCAAAACACATCCTATTGAGACCTTAAAACTGAAATAATAAATCAACAACATTCAGGAAGTAGTTCTCAAAATGATATTGATTATCAAATCAATAAATCCAATAATTGAATAATGATATGTGGAAATAGTTCACAACATATTACCACTCAATAAATCAATTTTAATAAGGCAGATTTCTGAGTAAATAGTTACTCAGAAATCAGAAATTAATCCATAAGAATAGAGATACATAATAACAAGATTGAGACAAATTACCCATATTGACAGTAGTGCACAAACATGAATAAAATGACACATTCATATCACCATAAAATTAAAACTGATATTTGAAACAGTAGTATTAGAAATACCAATTTATTGCATCCATTTCTCTGTCCTTGGTCTCCAACAGCCCTTTACATTGCTTGAACTTCTGCCTTCAAAACTAGAGCCACAATAGTGCAAGCTTTGTTCTTCATGCATAATTCAATATACAAAGGGAAAATCCTCAATAATCCCCAGATCTGAGATTTCACTCCTCTCTCCTACAACTCTAAATTCCCATTACAATAGTGCTTTCAGAAGTCTCTAAAATTGCAGAGGAGAGCAGCCCCTATTCCATTCTGCAATCTGTTATTTATAATATTTGTGAAAGAATTTTGGAGAGGAGAGTTTGTTGAAGAGAAATCTGCCAAATATAATTTTAATTGCTCCTAATTCTGATCTTCAATTGCTGGAGCATTCTCATTGCTTGAAATCATTTTCTCCATATCTTTTCCACTGTTTTCCTGCAAAAGAAATCAAAATAAATTAAAATGCAATCAAAATATCATTTCTGGCAATTAAATCAAATCCAATCAAATTTTATTTAAATAAATAACTGAAAACAAAATATAAACTTTGTATCGATGCTTGGAATGGTTCGATTGGTAAATGATATCATTGACCAATGGATCTGCAATTAGAAGAGGCTTTGGACAAATGAAATTCAAAACAATAACTCAGAAAATTGATTTTGTTTTCAAAATTCGGAGCCTGATCTTCTGCCTGATTTTTGGCCCAATAAATGATCAAATCTGTTGGTGAAACCTTCTTCAAAATGTTCTCCTTGATTTTCTCTTTCCAATGAGCCGTCCTGAGCCTCATTTGGCCAAGTAGAACTCAATTTATGAGCTTCCAAAGTTGATGGGTCAAATCTGATGAAAATCTGGAAATTCTGTTGCTGGGCTAAAAAATGAGAATTTAAATTAAAAATTAAATCCTAAATTAGTCCCTAATTAATTCTAATTTAATTCCTAATTATAAACTAAACTATTTATTAATTTAACTAACTAATGATTTATAAACAAATCCGTTCTTAATTAAAAACTAATCAATATTAATCTAATTAAAAACTAATTAATATTAATCTAACTGATATTTAAATCAATTAAATATTACATATAATTAATTAATTTAATTAATATAATATATTACATATTAATTAATTTAATTAATATAATATAATATTACATATTATTTTAAATAATATAATACATTACGTATATTAATATAAACTAATTAATATTAACATATTAACATATCCACCCACCCATATTAACATATCTAATATATATATAAAATATTAACCTATCATATTACCCTAACTAACCTCACTTGTTCTCACCATATATTAACACAAACCATTTTGAAATAACGTATGGAGATTTTGACATAAAAGTCAATGGTTTGACGCATGGATGGGAAAAACTTTGAGTTTGGGCAAAAGACTTTATACGAATGGATGGTTCCCGATGCGATGGAGTAATCGCATCAAAACTTAAACCATTGCATTTTACTTTGAAGCCATCGGCAAATCACATCGGGGATGACTAATGGGTTTGTCGGGAGGTTTTAAAATTTGCTGCGAATAAAACTGCCGACCCGATATCGCATCGGGGATGTAGTGTTGTATCGGGAGTTGTTAGATTTGTCATATAAGAAACTCCCGATGCGATATTTTTATTATTATATATATATATTTTTTTTTTTTATATTTTTCATTTTTGTTTGTTTTAAATTTTAATTTAATTAAATTAATTATATAATATATTAATTAATTTAATTAATTTAAAATTTAATTAATTTAAAATTTAATTTTAAACTTAAATTTTCATTTTTTGTTTTGTTTTTTATGAACATAAGTTTTTAAACTATAGCTAAAAATAACACTACAGCCACTTAGAAAATAATAAAAATAAACTACAGCCACTTAAATGTTTGGTTTTTCGAGATTAAGATTTGATTAGAAAATTGGAGTGAATTTCTTAAGTCCCGATGCTTAATTATTTGGCTGCATAATGAAAAATGTTAGTAAAACCTTCTACGAGTTAATATTTAAACTGAATGCGTTATTGGACAAATTTATTTACAAAATGCGATATTGTACATTTTATGCATTTTTAACTCAGGCTAGATAAATGATGAGATTTCAAATGAGTGCCATTTTCAAACCAGTTGACCAAATGAGGCGAAACAAGCGTCGATGGGAAGCTTATAAAAAATCGATTCTAACAAAGCAATCAAAACAAGAATCCAACGAAAACTAAAAATTAACGAAAGCATAGGGCAATCAATTAAAATAAAAATAAAAATAAAGGTGCTTAGCCAACATTTTTATAGAAAGGGTCCCCATTATTCGAAGCGGACGCATCAATAATGGGGGGTGTTGTGTTTTTACCACAACAATTGGCGACACACGGGAGAAGAACCAGTTATCTCTTCTTGTTATGAATGAGATTTTCCTAAAATTAAAGTAAAAATAATTAAAGAAGAGAAAATTTTGCGTGAAATGCTTGACTAAGTCCATTAGTCTGAATAAAAGCAAGAATCATCTAATTGTAATTTTTCTTAAAATTTCTCATACATTAAAATATTTCAAAACTCTACATCAGTCCTTAATTAGTTGTAGAGAGGGGTCACTTTACAGCTTAGCTTTTAAAATATACTCCTTTGTCATAGGTAGAGCCACTGCTGCCAGCAAACATCTATAGTTTCGACAGGGTTACCTTTTAATCATAAATGATTCAGAATCCCATCTGTTTAAGAATTATTGATCTAGAGATAAATCCATTTATATATGTATTATTTTTTTATTTTTTTTTTATTTTTTTAAATAAATTTTAAAAGCCATTGTCCTAGTATGGTAGCCAGATAGTTGACAATGCCATTCACTGGTTAAAATTGGACTGAACAAGCTGGCTCGTGATGAGACCCCTCGTCTTATAATTGTTTGCAATCATAAGCCATTACCCTGGTTTGTTTAGCAGTGGTGGTAATGTCAGCCTATTTTTCCCCTATGATCATGGTAAGCAGGCTCACGATGAGACCTCTTATCTTTTAAGTTTAAATATATTTCTGGATTATTCTTTAGAAAAATAAGACTCTTTGGGACAGGGAGAATCATTGACTCCTTAAGAGTTAAGAATGACAATTTCAGAGTTAAAGGTGCTTTGCTGTAAAGTGTCTTTACTTGGTTATAAATAACTTTTCTTGACTGACGATAGAACTCTGAAAGATCCTAATAAAATTTTGAAATCTCAAAATGATTATAATTTGATGAAAAAGAAATTTTCAGATTTTATGATACTTTGCCAACTTCTCTTGATTGGTAACCTCTTCTTTAAATATGTTTACCTTTATAATAAGAAAATTAAACTCCGCTAAGAGATTTAAGAAAAAGCTAATAGATGACTATTAACAATTTTTCTCCATGTATCCTGACCATTGTTAGGTAACAAATAGGCCTTCCATATAAATAATGGAAAAGTCACCAAAATCAAAACTGAAAACCAAAATAAAAGAATTCTTATGCTAAAGTGAGAAAAGAAATCGGCGAACAAAAATCAAAACCAAGAAATCTCTAAAAATGGAAAAGAAAATCCAAGTTTCGCAAGATAAACTCAAACAAGAATGTTTATACCAATGTCTCCAACAATATGAAGAACAAGAAAATAAGCATGTAATCATTCCTTCTTATGTTGAGATTTAGAAAAACATACCTTGCAGAGTTGTGAATGCTTTAGGCTTTTAAGATAACAGTGATTGTAAAATTCAGCCACAATGAATACTTTCTGTCTGATATGAATCTTCTTGTTTCCAAGCATCAACTTAATCATTTTCTAAAAAAGGAATGCTTAGAGAAACAAACTAAAGGTTCGGAAACTTCCTGGTGTGGCTGTTTCAATGAGGCTTATCGCTGCTTCTTGAAATAAAGCCAGGAGAAGAGTATGGACTTTGAAAATATGATTCGGCAGAAGATTGAAAATTTTTGTGAAGAGCTGCAAAACAGAGTTTTATATCAGCATAATTTAAAAACAAAAATGAAACTAGAATGATGAAATGGAAATTAATGAAAATGGGCACATGAATCTTACCATTGGGTAATTGCTTTTGATCTTACCTGAAAGGTATCAATTTCCCCAAAGGGGCTGACTTCTTATTTTAATTAATATTAAAAACATGAAGAAATTCCACTAACTAAAATCCTACAACCCAAAATCATTATTTATTTTATTTAAACTAAAGCAAGCAGTAAAATGTAAAAATAGAATGCTTAGTGTTCAAGGGAGTTGAAATTAAAGCAAATGCATCAAAAATGAGAATGAGAATTTGTAGCAATGACTGTTTCTCAAAATATCACAAGTTTCATATAAATTCCATGATTTTATAAATAGTTCAGAATCCAGACCAAATCTACGATAATAAAATTTAAATATGAAGATAGAGAGGTCTTGAATTCCATTTTTAATTATGGAATTATATATTTAAACTAAAATGTATGAGAAATTGAAATAATTTGGATATGCTGCAAATTGGTCATTAACTGCTTTCTTACCATAGTGGTTACCCAAGCTCGCTTTTAAAATAACACATTGCCGTATCGGATGATTCACATAACATGTTTCTTCACCATGCTTCAAATTTAATCTGCAGAACTTCACCTTTATTGCTATGCCATATATCGATTAAATGTTAATGGCTCATAGGCATGCATTAGAAGCTATTGCATCGGAGATTGCAATGGCAAATTGCTGATAAGAACATGTGCAATGATCACTTCATTAAAGAAATATTCTATCGGGGATTAGAAAATATTTACATTATGCATCCCGTATCGCAAAACGCACATCGCAGATTCAGAGAAGTGATGTTAGCATAAAAATGTGATGAAATGATTGCACTATCGGCGATGCGATGGATGTCGTAGCTAAGCGACAATCGGGAAACTTTGGGTACCCGATGTAACACAGTATATTTTTTGCGATGACGATATGCAATGAAGAGCGGACCCGATTACTTTTTATGATGGGATTTTATTAACATATCGGATCCGAGACATCGGCCATAAATAAAACTGCAAGGAAGCGATTGCGATATCGGCGATGCAATAGATGACGTAAATCGGCGATCGGCAATCTTAAGCACCCGATGTAACACAATATGATTGTTGCGATGCCGATATGCGATGAATGATGTGGCTAATCGGAGATCGCGATCGGCAATGTTATGCGCACGATATAACAATTCTCAATATGCCGATATGTGATGAAGAGTGGACCCGATGATTTTATGATGAAAATTTGATAACATATCGGATCCGAGATATCAACTGCTTTAAAGTTATGCTCCTACCATTATTGCGATTGAAGGGACGCGATATTTTTATGGATTTGATTTGAATTTCATATCGGGTCCGGAATTATGTGTTTATCGCAATATCGGTAAAATTGATTATCGGCGATTCATGTTCATGGAAGTATACTTCACCTGCAAAGCTCCGATATGCGAAATGCGATATGGCATATGAGTAAGATAATACGTCGGAGGTCTTTGATGAACAATTTGTTATCAAAAGAAATGCTAAGAACTACTTCCGATGAAATCTTTTGATGCAAATGGTCTTATGATATTCCTTGAAATTTCAATTGGGTTTTCTAAGTGAATAAAAGCAAAGCTACAAAAATGCTTAAATTCTAATAAATCAAAATTAAATTTCCCTGAACCTATTTGCAAATTTGAAATGAGTTCGCTGCTTACTTCAAGTTTTTGAAAAGAAATAAAAACCTGCAAATAAAACAGAACATAAATTAAAAATTAAACTAAGGAAAAGAGAAACTAATAAGAGATGAGAACGAGCTTGCAAATGCATACCTGGAAGGAAATTGTCTGCAAATTTTACCTTATGAATCTTCAAATTCTTCCTTTGATTTATCAAAATTTTGACTTTGTTCAAAATCATCTCATTATTTATTCTAAATCCAAGTGTGCAATCAGCCTAAATGAAATCAATCATTCATGTTCATGGTATATAGAATTTACCAGAAATAAATATTAAGCTATGCTTCCCTTTCGAAGTGAAACAATAATTTATTACCTCTGCTCATTTCGAATTAATCTTTGAGAAAAATCTGTATTGTTATAGTGACTGTTCAATAATGCCTTCAGTAAATAAAGATGATGTGTTTTTACAGCATCAGATAATAAACTAAAGATTAGAATGAGATTAAGCCACTAATTGTAGAAAAATGTCAAAACAGATTTAAATGTGTGCACTTGGAAAAATGGGCATCCTTAAGATCATCTTTTGGCAAATTCTGAGGAATATAATATGAACTTCATATGATTGCTGTGACAGGTTAGATTGACTGATAATGATTGAATTAGAATTAGGCTTATCATAGTCAATCATACATCTCATAGGATAATGGGATCATGAAGCTTTTATATCCTCAAATCCTTACCATATAAATTTCAAAAGAAAATCTTAGAAGGAAATCCCGAAATGAAGAAAAGTGGCTTTGAGGCAATCGATGCCGAGTGTAATTTTAATTGACTTTGATCAAGACATTATTCAAAATAGGCAGAGTAGAGAAATCGCTATAAGAAATTTCAAAAAAAATGAAAGCAAGAATTAAAATTTTCTGATAAGGAAAAATGTTTCCACTGAACATGTATGAGAAGGCTGATTGCTTTGTTTTATTTTTTAATCTACAGAGCTGTTGAAAATAAATTAACTACATAAAACAAACTAACTAAATTAATTCTACTCCTATTCTAACCATATACATGAAAATGACTAAGTATAGTCATATTTCCAGTGTAGCCATTTTCTCATTTTTATTCCCGCGTTTATGTACAGTTCAAATGTTAGTAATAAAAATACAAATTTGACTAAACTAAGGAAAATAAATATGAAATCAGAATGTACAGTTATTGTTAGGAATTTAATTAAAATATCTCTCCTGAAATTTCCTTTCCAATTGACTACCAATTGGATCATAAAAATCTGGATGGATTTCTATTAAGGATTGAGAAATATTCAAAGAAAGAGATAACAGGCCAGATTGTGAAGATGAATTTTTAAATTCTTTGACCTGAAAAATTTTGTTAGTGTTATGTACAAATGTTAAATCATTGTCAATTTTATTTGAAGGAAAAATTTCCAAACAATTTTCAAATGAGTCAATGAAAAATGGATGGAAGCCTTTCAAATAAAATGGCAATTTATTAATTGAGTTGAATTGCTGGCCAGATTGCAAAAATACATTCTCTTGTTGACATTGCCTTTGAAAAGATAGAAGTTTTTTATGAAACATTAGCATTGATATAAATTGGAATATTAATATCTTTCGATGCTGATGATTATAATATAAAACTTCAGCTTCCCAATCGGACAATGCATCAATTGAGTGTTTGATAATAAGGTGTTCAATATGCCAGCGAAGAGTGTGAAAACTTTGCAAAATAAAATCAGAAAGTAAATCTAATTTTAAACAAAATAACTTTGAAAGAAAAACTAAAATGAAATCACTATTTTTACAACTAATGTTACAGCACATTTGGGATCGTTTTGAAACAATTTCATTTTCACAAGGATTGGCTAGAATTATGGAATTTGAAAAATTTCGAATTCCAACTTGTGAATCAGAAAACGAATTAAGATTATGAATAGGAATGGGAGTTTGATCCTCATATGAATCATAAATTGGAATGATTTCTTGAATGGTGAAATCATGAAGATAATTTGCTGCTCTAAAATGAGGATTAGTTGAGATAATTCCTAAATTGAAGTGTTTTTTATCCTCAGATGTTATTTGAATTTTATTAAGAGGATTCTCTTGAGAAAAATTGAAATCAACATCCTCAATATCAGAGTAATCATCATAAATGACCTCACAAGATTCTCTTGAATTCCCTTCAATCTCATCCAATATATCAAAACAAGGAGGGACAAGAATTTCATGTTCATTAATGGCAAAAGAATGATCATTAATTGCTTCTTTATCTTGATAAAAACTTAATGGTAATTTATTTAGATCAGCCTCTTTAATTTCTGGAATATTATTAACATCAAGAGGAAAAATATTACCATTATTGAAAATATCAGGATAAAGGGAAAAGTGTGAACCTGAAACAATGCATTTAAAATTGTCTCTGTTTGAGAGCTCTTGTGCATTATGCTCATTGTAAATTTCAGATTGCAGATCATTCCTTTGCGTGCATATGCTTTCTTGAAGAATGCTGCTTTGCTGCTCTGATTTCGGCATTTGTTCATCATGGAGAAATTCAGAAATTTGTACAACAGTTTGCATTTTATTTACGTTGATTGCTGCTTGTACTTGCTGATTTGCAATTTTATTTTCCGAATTTACTTCAAAGTAGCTTTCAGATTTCAAGGCAGCTTTTTCCCCAAAATTGCTATTGTTGTCTTCTTGCATTTGAATGGAAATATTTTCCAAGCTTTGTGAAACCACTTCATCACCATTTATTTGCACATCCAAATTGGGATTCTCATTTACATTAGAAGGGGATGGAACAAAGCTCGAATTAATTTCATGTGGATTGGAAATGGTTGAAAGAGAACAAATATATTCAAACCAATCTAATGATTCTTCTTCCGTAGGCTTATCTTCGTCTTTAAATCTTAAGCAATTCAAATGAAATCGCATATGAAAATCATTAACAGACTCATTTTCAAACCTACGTAGATATTCAATTTCTTCACATACCTGTTCATAATCATAGCTGTCGAATTTACAAATGAAAATTGTAACAAATTGATCCCAGCTGTGGATTGAAGCAACTGGAAGAGTTCTGCACCAGCTTCTGGCTTTTGCAGTAAATGTGAGAGTAAAAATTCTGCATAAAATTCCTTCATCAATGCCTTGAAAATCATATTTTGAATAAATTGAAAGACATGATTAAAAGCAGAAGAATTTCTCTTACCATTAAACTTTGCCTGAGACAAGAGTCTTACCACTTCGGGTGGAGTATTGGAAGATGCACGTCCATGAATACAACTCCAAATTGGAAGTTTAAGAGGAGCCATCGCAATAAATAAAATATTAAAATTGAAAAGACTCCAATAGACAAAAAATCTCAGGCCCTCCTTCTAGCGCCAAAAATGTTGATGCCTCGAAAATCGCTGCAACAACATTGGGGGATAACCACCCGGTCCGGACCTTAAAAGCAGCTCCTTTTCCGTTTGGTGTGGTGGCTCCGACTGTTCATCTAGGTCCAGTTACCTTCTCCCTATTGCTATTGGTTTATAATGTACCTTTAACTACCAATAGACAGGAACATCAGATCACTTCTCCTTGCTGATCAGGTAAGAGAATGACCCTTAAGCTGATTTGGGCTCAGCCAAGCCACAACTAAAGTTTTACCTCTTTGAGGAGAGGACTTAACAGAGTGTATAATTTACTCTAAATGCAAGATTATTCTATGATGCAAGAAAAAGAAACTAATCTAAATCCTATCTTAATTAGGCAGATATAGATCTAACCCAACTAAGAGCAAGATAATTAAAATATTGGGATTTAAATATGTCTTGTTTATAATGAATATCAAGTTAATGAAGTAGTTCAATTAACTGATATTATAGTTACCAAAACACATCCTATTGAGACCTTAAAACTGAAATAATAAATCAACAACATTCAGGAAGTAGTTCTCAAAATGATATTGATTATCAAATCAATAAATCCAATAATTGAATAATGATATGTGGAAATAGTTCACAACATATTACCACTCAATAAATCAGTTTTAATAAGGCAGATTTCTGAGTAAATAGTTACTCAGAAATCATAAATTAATCCATAAGAATAGAGATACATAATAACAAGATTGAGACAAATTATCCATATTGACAGTAGTGCACAAACATGAATAAAATGACACATTCATATCACCATAAAATTAAAACTGATATTTGAAACAGTAGTATTAGAAATACCAATTTATTGCATCCATTTCTCTGTCATTGGTCTCCAACAGCCCTTTACATTGCTTGAACTTCTGCCTTCAAAACTAGAGCCACAATAGTGCAAGCTTTGTTCTTCATGCATAATTCAATATACAAAGGGAAAATCCTCAATAATCCCCAGATCTGAGATTTCACTCCTCTCTCCTACAACTCTAAATTCCCATTACAATAGTGCTTTCAGAAGTCTCTAAAATTGCAGAGGAGAGCAGCCCCTATTCCATTCTGCAATCTGTTATTTATAATATTTGTGAAAGAATTTTGGAGAGGAGAGTTTGTTGAAGAGAAATCTGCCAAATATAATTTTAATTGCTCCTAATTCTGATCTTCAATTGCTGGAGCATTCTCATTGCTTGAAATCATTTTCTCCATATCTTTTCCACTATTTTCCTGCAAAATAAATCAAAATAAATTAAAATGCAATCAAAATATCATTTCTGGCAATTAAATCAAATCCAATCAAATTTTATTTAAATAAATAACTGAAAACAAAATATAAACTTTGTATCGATGCTTGGAATGGTTCGATTGGTAAATGATATCATTGACCAATGGATCTGCAATTAGAAGAGGCTTTGGACAAATGAAATTCAAAACAATAACTCAGAAAATTGATTTTGTTTTCAAAATTCGGAGCCTGATTTTTTGCCCAATAAATGATCAAATCTGTTGGTGAAACCTTCTTCAAAATGTTCTCCTTGATTTTCTCTTTCCAATGAGTCGTCCTGAGCCTCATTTGGCCAAGTAGAACTCAATTTATGAGCTTCCAAAGTTGATGGGTCAAATCTGATGAAAATCTGGAAATTCTGTTGCTGGGCTAAAAAATGAGAATTTAAATTAAAAATTAAATCCTAAATTAGTCCCTAATTAATTCTAATTTAATTCCTAATTATAAACTAAACTATTTATTAATTTAACTAACTAATGATTTATAAACAAATCCGTTCTTAATTAAAAACTAATCAATATTAATCTAATTAAAAACTAATTAATATTAATCTAACTGATATTTAAATCAATTAAATATTACATATAACTAATTAATTTAATTAATATAATATATTACAGATTATAATATATTACATATTAATTAATTTAATTAATATAATATAATATTACATATTATTTTAAATAATATAATACATTACGTATATTAATATAAACTAATTAATATTAACATATTAACATATCCACCCACCCATATTAACATATCTAATATATATATAAAATATTAACCTATCATATTACCCTAACTAACCTCACTTGTTCTCACCATATATTAACACAAACCATTTTGAAATAACGTATGGAGATTTTGACATAAAAGTCAATGGTTTGACGCATGGATGGGAAAAACTTTGAGTTCGGGCAAAAGACTTTATACGAATGGATGGTTCCCGATGCGATGGAGTAATCGCATCAAAACTTAAACCATTGCATTTTACTTTGAAGCCATCGGCAAATCACATCGGGGATGACTAATGGGTTTGTCGGAGGTTTTAAAATTTGCTGCGAATAAAACTGCTGACCCGATATCGCATCGGGGATGTAGTGTTGTATCGGGAGTTGTTAGATTTGTCATATAAGAAACTCCCGATGCGATATTTTTATTATTATATATATATATATATATTTTTATATATTTTTCATTTTTGTTTGTTTTAAATTTTAATTTAATTAAATTAATTATATAATATATTAATTAATTTAAAATTTAATTTTAAACTTAAATTTTCATTTTTTGTTTTGTTTTTTATGAACATAAGTTTTTAAACTATAGCTAAAAATAACACTACAGCCACTTAGAAAATAATAAAAATAAACTACAGCCACTTAAATGTTTGGTTTTTCGAGATTAAGATTTGATTAGAAAATTGGAGTGAATTTCTTAAGTCCCGATGCTTAATTATTTGGCTGCATAATGAAAAATGTTAGTAAAACCCTCTACGAGTTAATATTTAAACTGGATGCGTTATTGGACAAATTTATTTACAAAATGCGATATTGTACATTTTATGCATTTTTAACCTAGGCTAGATAAATGATGAGATTTCAAAGGAGTGCCATTTTCAAACCAGTTGACCAAATGAGGCGAAACAAGCGTCGATGGGAAGCTTATAAAAAATCGATTCTAACAAAGCAATCAAAACAAGAATCCAACAAAAACTAAAAATTAACGAAAGCATAGGGAAATCAATTAAAATCAAAATCAAAAAAAAGGTGCTTAGCCAACATTTTTATAGAAAGGGTCCCCATTATTCGAAGCGGACGCATCAATAATGGGGGGTGTTGTGTTTTTACCACAACAATTGGCGACACACGGGAGAAGAACCAGTTATCTCTTTTTGTTATGAATGAGATTTTCCTAAAATTAAAGTAAAAATAATTAAAGAAGAGAAAATTTTGCGTGAAATGCTTGACTAAGTCCATTAGTCTGAATAAAAGCAAGAATCATCTAATTGTAATTTTTCTTAAAATTTCTCATACATTAAAATATTTCAAAACTCTACATCAGTCCTTAATTAGTTGTAGAGATAAAGCAGGGGTCACTTTACAGCTTAGCTTTTAAAATATACTCCTTTGTCATAGGTAGAGCCACTGCTGCCAGCAAACATCTATAGTTTCGACAGGGTTACCTTTTAATCATAAATTATTCAGAATCCCATCTGTTTAAGAATTATTGATCTAGAGATAAATCCATTTATATATGTATTATTTTTTTATTTTTTATTTTATTTTTTTAAATAAATCTTAAAAGCCATTGTCCTAGTATGGTAGCCAGATAGTTGACAATGCCATTCACTGGTTAAAATTGGACTGAACAAGCTGGCTCGTGATGAGACCCCTCGTCTTATAATTGTTTGCAATCATAAGCCATTACCCTGGTTTGTTTAGCAGTGGTGGTAATGTCAGCCTATTTTTCCCCTATGATCATGGTAAGCAGGCTCACGATGAGACCTCTTATCTTTTAAGTTTAAATATATTTCTGGATTATTCTTTAGAAAAATAAGACTCTTTGGGACAGGGAGAATCATTGACTCCTTAAGAGTTAAGAATGACAATTTCAGAGTTAAAGGTGCTTTGCTGTAAAGTGTCTTTACTTGGTTATAAATAACTTTTCTTGACTGACGATAGAACTCTGAAAAATCCTAATAAAATTTTGAAATCTCAAAATGATTATAATTTGATGAAAAAGAAATTTTCAGATTTTATGATACTTTGCCAACTTCTCTTGATTGGTAACCTCTTCTTTAAATATGTTTACCTTTATAATAAGAAAATTAAACTCCGCTAAGAGATTTAAGAAAAAGCTAATAGATGACTATTAATAATTTTTCTCCATGTATCCTGATCATTGTTAGGTAACAAATAGGCCTTCCATATAAATAATGGAAAAGTCACCAAAATCAAAACTGAAAACCAAAATAAAATAATTCTTATGCTAAAGTGAGAAAAGAAATCGGCGAACAAAAATCAAAACCAAGAAATCTCTAAAAATGGAAAAGAAAATCCAAGTTTCGCAAGATAAACTCAAACAAGAATGTTTATACCAATGTCTCCAACAATATGAAGAACAAGAAAATAAGCATGTAATCATTCCTTCTTATGTTGAGATTTAGAAAAACATACCTTGCAGAGTTGTGAATGCTTTAGGCTTTTAAGATAACAGTGATTGTAAAATTCAGCCACAATGAATACTTTCTGTCTGATATGAATCTTCTTGTTTCCAAGCATCAACTTAATCATTTTCTAAAAAAAAAGGAATGCTTAGAGAAACAAACTAAAGGTTCGGAAACTTCCTAGTGTGGCTGTTTCAATGAGGCTTATCGCTGCTTCTTGAAATAAAGCCAGGAGAAGAGTATGGACTTTGAAAATATGATTCGGCAGAAGATTGAAAAATTTTGTGAAGAGCTGCAAAACAGAGTTTTATATTAGCATAATTTAAAAACAAAAATGAAACTAGAATGATGAAATGGAAATTAATGAAAATGGGCACATGAATCTTACCATTGGGTAATTGCTTTTGATCTTACCTGAAAGGTATCAATTTCCCCAAAGTGGCTGACTTCTTATTTTAATTAATATTAAAAACATGAAGAAATTCCACTAACCAAAATCCTACAACCCAAAATCATTATTTATTTTATTTAAACTAAAGCAAGCAGTAAAATGTAAAAATAGAATGCTTAGTGTTCAAGGGAGTTGAAATTAAAGCAAATGCATCAAAAATGAGAATGAGAATTTGCAGCAATGACTGTTTCTCAAAATATCACAAGTTTCATATAAATTCCATGATTTTATAAATAGTTCAGAATCCAGACCAAATCTACGATAATAAAATTTAAATATGAAGATAGAGAGGTCTTGAATTCCATTTTTAATTATGGAATTATATATTTAAACTAAAATGTATGAGAAATTGAAATAATTTGGATATGCTGCAAATTGGTCATTAACTGCTTTCTTACCATAGTGGTTACCCAAGCTCGCTTTTAAAATAACACATTGCCGTATCGGATGATTCACATAACATGTTTCTTCACCATGCTTCAAATTTAATCTGCAGAACTTCACCTTTATTGCTATGCCATATATCGATTAAATGTTAATGGCTCATAGGCATGCATTAGAAGCTATTGCATCGGAGATTGCAATGGCAAATTGCTGATAAGAACATGTGCAATGATCACATCATTAAAGAAATATTCTATCGGGGATTAGAAAATATTTACATTATGCATCCCGTATCGCAAAACGCACATCGCAGATTCAGAGAAGTGATGTTAGCATAAAAATGTGATGAAATGATTGCACTATCGGCGATGTGATGGATGTCGTAGCTAAGCGGCAATCGGGAAACTTTGGGTACCCAATGTAACACAGTATATTTTTTGCGATGACGATATGCAATGAAGAGCGGACCCGATTACTTTTTATGATGGGATTTTATTAACATATCGGATCCGAGACATCGGCCATAAATAAAACTGCAAGGAAGCGATTGCGATATCGGCGATGCAATAGATGACGTAAATCGGCGATCGGCAATCTTAAGCACCCGATGTAACACAATATGATTGTTGCGATGCCGATATGCGATGAATGACGTGGCTAATCGGAGATCGCGATCGGCAATGTTATGCGCACGATATAACAATTCTCAATATGCCGATATGTGATGAAGAGTGGACCCGATGATTTTATGATGAAAATTTGATAACATATCGGATCCGAGATATCGACTGCTTTAAAGTTATGCTCCTACCATTATTGCGATTGAAGGGACGCGATATTTTTATGGATTTGATTTGAATTTCATATCGGGTCCGGAATTATGTGTTTATCGCAATATCGGTAAAATTGATTATCGACGATTCATGTTCATGGAAGTATACTTCACCTGCAAAGCTCCGATATGCGAAATGCGATATGGCATATGAGTAAGATAATACGTCGGAGGTCTTTGATGAACAATTTGTTATCAAAAGAAATGCTAAGAACTACTTCCGATGAAATCTTTTGATGCAAATGGTCTTATGATATTCCTTGAAATTTCAATTGGGTTTTCTAAGTGAATAAAAGCAAAGCTACAAAAATGCTTAAATTCTAATAAATCAGAATTAAATTTTCCTGAACCTGTTTGCAAATTTGAAATGAGTTCGCTGCTTACTTCAAGTTTTGAAAAGAAATAAAAACCTGCAAATAAAACAGAACATAAATTAAAAAATAAACTAAGGAAAAGAGAAACTAATAAGAGATGAGAACGAGCTTGCAAATGCATACCTGGAAGGAAATTGTCTGCAAATTTTACCTTATGAATCTTCAAATTCTTCCTTTGATTTATCAAAATTTTGACTTTGTTCAAAATCATCTCATTATTTATTCTAAATCCATGTGTGCAATCAGCCTAAATGAAATCAATCATTCATGTTCATGGTATATAGAATTTACCAGAAATAAATATTAAGCTATGCTTCCCTTTCGAAGTGAAACAATAATTTATTACCTCTGCTCATTCCGAATTAATCTTTGAGAAAAATCTGTATTGTTATAGTGACTGTTCAATAATGCCTTCAGTAAATAAAGATGATGCGTTTTTACAGCATCAGATAATAAACTAAAGATTAGAATGAGATTAAGCCACTAATTGTAGAAAAATGTCAAAACAGATTTAAATGTGTGCACTTGGAAAAATGGGCATCCTTAAGATCATCTTTTGGCAAATTCTGAGGAATATAATATGAACTTCATATGATTGCTGTGACAGGTTAGATTGACTGATAATGATTGAATTAGAATTAGGCTTATCATAGTCAATCATACATCTCATAGGATAATGGGATCATGAAGCTTTTATATCCTCAAATCCTTACCATATAAATTTCAAAAGAAAATCTTAGAAGGAAATCCCGAAATGAAGAAAAGTGGCTTTGAGGCAATCGATGCCGAGTGTAATTTTAATTGACTTTGATCAAGACATTATTCAAAATAGGCAGAGTAGAGAAATCGCTATAAGAAATTTCAAAAAAAAGGAAAGCAAGAATTAAAATTTTCTGATAAGGAAAAATGTTTCCACTGAACATGTATGAGAAGGCTGATTGCTTTGTTTTATTTTTTAATCTACAGAGTTGTTGAAAATAAATTAACTACATAAAACAAACTAACTAAATTAATTCTACTCCTATTCTAACCATATACATGAAAATGACTAAGTATAGTCATATTTCCAGTGTAGCCATTTTCTCATTTTTATTCCCGCGTTTATGTACAGTTCAAATGTTAGTAATAAAAATACAAATTTGACTAAACTAAGGAAAATAAATATGAAATCAGAATGTACAGTTATTGTTAGGAATTTAATTAAAATCTCTCTCTCCTGAAATTTCCTTTCCAATTGACTACCAATTGGATCATAAAAATCTGGATGGATTTCTATTAAGGATTGAGAAATATTCAAAGAAAGAGATAACAGGCCAGATTGTGAAGATGAATTTTTAAATTCTTTGACCTGAAAAAATTTGTTAGTGTTATGTACAAATGTTAAATCATTGTCAATTTTATTTGAAGGAAAAATTTCCAAACAATTTTCAAATGAGTCAATGAAAAATGGATGGAAGCCTTTCAAATAAAATGGCAATTTATTAATTGAGTTGAATTGCTGGCCAGATTGCAAAAATACATTCTCTTGTTGACATTGCCTTTGAAAAGATAGAAGCTTTTGATGAAACATTAGCATTGATATAAATTGGAATATTAATATCTTTCGATGCTGATGATTATAATATAAAACTTCAGCTTCCCAATCGGACAATGCATCAATTGAGTGTTTGATAATAAGGTGTTCAATATGCCAGCGAAGAGTGTGAAAACTTTGCAAAATAAAATCAGAAAGTAAATCTAATTTTAAACAAAATAACTTTGAAAGAAAAACTAAAATGAAATCACTATTTTTACAACTAATGTTACAGCACATTTGGGATCGTTTTGAAACAATTTCATTTTCACAAGGATTGGCTAGAATTATGGAATTTGAAAAATTTCGAATTCCAACTTGTGAATCAGAAAACGAATTAAGATTATGAATAGGAATGGGAGTTTGATCCTCATATGAATCATAAATTGGAATGATTTCTTGAATGGTGAAATCATGAAGATAATTTGCTGCTCTAAAATGAGGAGTAGTTGAGATAATTCCTAAATTGAAGTGTTTTTTATCCTCAGATGTTATTTGAATTTTATTAAGAGGATTCTCTTGAGAAAAATTGAAATCAACATCCTCAATATCAGAGTAATCATCATAAATGACCTCACAAGATTCTCTTGAATTCCCTTCAATCTCATCCAATATATCAAAACAAGGAGGGACAAGAATTTCATGTTCATTAATGGCAAAAGAATGATCATTAATTGCTTCTTTATCTTGATAAAAACTTAATGGTAATTTATTTAGATCAGCCTCTTTAATTTCTGGAATATTATTAACATCAAGAGGAAAAATATTACCATTATTGAAAATATCAGGATAAAGGGAAAAGTGTGAACCTGAAACAATGCATTTAAAACTGTCTCTGTTTGAGAGCTCTTGTGCATTATGCTCATTGTAAATTTCAGATTGCAGATCATTCCTTTGCGTGCATATGCTTTCTTGAAGAATGCTGCTTTGCTGCTCTGATTTCGGCATTTGTTCATCATGGAGAAATTCAGAAATTTGTACAACAGTTTGCATTTTATTTACGTTGATTGCTGCTTGTACTTGCTGATTTGCAATTTTATTTTCCGAATTTACTTCAAAGTAGCTTTCAGATTTCAAGGCAGCTTTTTCCCCAAAATTGCTATTGTTGTCTTCTTGCATTTGAATGGAAATATTTTCCAAGCTTTGTGAAACCACTTCATCACCATTTATTTGCACATCCAAATTGGGATTCTCATTTACATTAGAAGGGGATGGAACAAAGCTCGAATTAATTTCATGTGGATTGGAAATGGTTGGAAGAGAACAAATATATTCAAACCAATCTAATGATTCTTCTTCCGTAGGCTTATCTTCGTCTTTAAATCTTAAGCAATTCAAATGAAATCGCATATGAAAATCATTAACAGACTCATATTCAAACCTACGTAGATATTCAATTTCTTCACATACCTGTTCATAATCATAGCTGTCGAATTTACAAATGAAAATTGTAAAAAATTGATCCCAGCTGTGGATTGAAGCAACTGGAAGAGTTTTGCACCAGCTTCTGGCTTTTGCAGTAAATGTGAGAGTAAAAATTCTGCATAAAATTCCTTCATCAATGCCTTGAAAATCATATTTTGAATAAATTGAAAGACATGATTAAAAGCAGAAGAATTTCTCTTACCATTAAACTTTGCCTGAGACAAGAGTCTTACCACTTCGGGTGGAGTATTGGAAGATGCACGTCCATGAATACAACTCCAAATTAGAAGTTTAAGAGGAGCCATCGCAATAAATAAAATATTAAAATTGAAAAGACTCCAATAGACAAAAAATCTCAGGCCCTCCTTCTAGCGCCAAAAATGTTGATGCCTCGAAAATCGCTGCAACAACATTGGGGGATAACCACCCGGTCCGGACCTTAAAAGCAGCTCCTTTTCCGTTTGGTGTGGTGGCTCCGACTGTTCATCTAGGTCCAGTTACCTTCTCCCTATTGCTATTGGTTTATAATGTACCTTTAACTACCAATAGACAGGGACATCAGATCACTTCTCCTTGCTGATCAGGCAAGAGAATGACCCTTAAGCTGATTTGGGCTCAGCCAAGCCACAACTAAAGTTTTGCCTCTTTGAGGAGAGGACTTAACAGAGTGTATAATTTACTCTAAATGCAAGAATATTCTATGATGCAAGAAAAATAAACTAATCTAAATCCTATCTTAATTAGGCAGATATAGATCTAACCCAACTAAGAGCAAGATAATTAAAATATTGGGATTTAAATATGTCTTGTTTATAATGAATATCAAGTTAATGAAGTAGTTCAATTAACTGATATTATAGTTACCAAAACACATCCTATTGAGACCTTAAAACTGAAATAATAAATCAACAACATTCAGGAAGTAGTTCTCAAAATAATATTGATTATCAAATCAATAAATCCAATAATTGAATAATGATATGTGGAAATAGTTCACAACATATTACCACTCAATAAATCAGTTTTAATAAGGCAGATTTCTGAGTAAATAGTTACTCAGAAATCATAAATTAATCCATAAGAATAGAGATACATAATAACAAGATTGAGACAAATTACCCATATTGACAGTAGTGCACAAACATGAATAAAATGACACATTCATATCACCATAAAATTAAAACTGATATTTGAAACAGTAGTATTAGAAATACCAATTTATTGCATCCATTTCTCTGTCCTTGGTCTCCAACAGCCCTTTACATTGCTTGAACTTCTGCCTTCAAAACTAGAGCCACAATAGTGCAAGCTTTGTTCTTCATGCATAATTCAATATACAAAGGGAAAATCCTCAATAATCCCCAGATCTGAGATTTCACTCCTCTCTCCTACAACTCTAAATTCCCATTACAATAGTGCTTTCAGAAGTCTCTAAAATTGCAGAGGAGAGCAGCCCCTATTCCATTCTGCAATCTGTTATTTATAATATTTGTGAAAGAATTTTGGAGAGGAGAGTTTGTTGAAGAGAAATCTGCCAAATATAATTTTAATTGCTCCTAATTCTGATCTTCAATTGCTGGAGCATTCTCATTGCTTGAAATCATTTTCTCCATATCTTTTTCACTGTTTTCCTGCAAAAGAAATCAAAATAAATTAAAATGCAATCAAAATATCATTTCTGGCAATTAAATCAAATCCAATCAAATTTTATTTAAATAAATAACTGAAAACAAAATATAAACTTTGTATCGATGCTTGGAATGGTTCGATTGGTAAATGATATCATTGACCAATGGATCTGCAATTAGAAGAGGCTTTGGACAAATGAAATTCAAAACAATAACTCAGAAAATTGATTTTGTTTTCAAAATTCGGAGCCTGATCTTCTGCCTGATTTTTGGCCCAATAAATGATCAAATCTGTTGGTGAAACCTTCTTCAAAATGTTCTCCTTGATTTTCTCTTTCCAATGAGCCGTCCTGAGCCTCATTTGGCCAAGTAGAACTCAATTTATGAGCTTCCAAAGTTGATGGGTCAAATCTGATGAAAATCTGGAAATTCTGTTGCTGGGCTAAAAAATGAGAATTTAAATTAAAAATTAAATCCTAAATTAGTCCCTAATTAATTCTAATTTAATTCCTAATTATAAACTAAACTATTTATTAATTTAACTAACTAATGATTTATAAACAAATCCGTTCTTAATTAAAAACTAATCAATATTAATCTAATTAAAAACTAATTAATATTAATCTAACTGATATTTAAATCAATTAAATATTACATATAATTAATTAATTTAATTAATATAATATATTACATATTAATTAATTTAATTAATATAATATAATATTACATATTATTTTAAATAATATAATACATTACGTATATTAATATAAACTAATTAATATTAACATATTAACATATCCACCCACCCATATTAACATATCTAATATATATATAAAATATTAACCTACCATATTACCCTAACTAACCTCACTTGTTCTCACCATATATTAACACAAACCATTTTGAAATAACGTATGGAGATTTTGACATAAAAGTCAATGGTTTGACGCATGGATGGGAAAAACTTTGAGTTCGGGCAAAAGACTTTATACGAATGGATGGTTCCCGATGCGATGGAGTAATCGCATCAAAACTTAAACCATTGCATTTTACTTTGAAGCCATCGGCAAATCACATCGGGGATGACTAATGGGTTTGTCGGGAGGTTTTAAAATTTGCTGCGAATAAAACTGCCGACCCGATATCGCATCGGGGATGTAGTGTTGTATCGAGAGTTGTTAGATTTGTCATATAAGAAACTCCCGATGCGATATTTTTATTATTATATATTTTTTATTTTATTTTTTTATATTTTTCATTTTTGTTTGTTTTAAATTTTAATTTAATTAAATTAATTATATAATATATTAATTAATTTAATTAATTTAAAATTTAATTTTAAACTTAAATTTTCATTTTTTGTTTTGTTTTTTATGAACATAAGTTTTTAAACTATAGCTAAAAATAACACTACAGCCACTTAGAAAATAATAAAAATAAACTACAGCCACTTAAATGTTTGGTTTTTCGAGATTAAGATTTGATTAGAAAATTGGAGTGAATTTCTTAAGTCCCGATGCTTAATTATTTGGCTGCATAATGAAAAATGTTAGTAAAACCCTCTACGAGTTAATATTTAAACTGAATGCGTTATTGGACAAATTTATTTACAAAATGCGATATTGTACATTTTATGCATTTTTAACCCAGGCTAGATAAATGATGAGATTTCAAAGGAGTGCCATTTTCAAACCAGTTGACCAAATGAGGCGAAACAAGCGTCGATGGGAAGCTTATAAAAAATCGATTCTAACAAACAATCAAAACAAGAATCCAACGAAAACTAAAAATTAACGAAAGCATAGGGCAATCAATTAAAAAAAAAAAAAAAAAAAGGTGCTTAGCCAACATTTTTATAGAAAGGGTCCCCATTATTCGAAGCGGACGCATCAATAATGGGGGGTGTTGTGTTTTTACCACAACATATACTTACCTCATGGTCCCTTGAGAAAGCGTCGTTCTGCCTCGCTGTAGCTGATGGTCGTATCCACCGCGAACACAATGATAATCCCCCCTATAATTTGATCAAGCCAATGGTCTACAACATGCGCGATCTTATCTTCCGATGCTTCTAGTCTGCACACTAATTCTAGAGTCTGCACGATTGGTTTATCGAGCCTGCACCTTCCCTAATTGTCTGCTAGCTTCACAATCCACTCGTACAATTCAAAGGGGAAGGATGCAAAGAAAATTTCGTGGATTTCCATATATAAGTATCGCTCCAACCACTGTTCCTTTGATACTCGCAGATTCTTATTTTCCTGCGCCGCGAACTCGTGAATCTTTCTATCCATCCAACCTTCAATTTCTTTCTTTGTCGGATTCCAATGACATGACATCAGACATCCCTCATGCAGATCCTAGTCCCCGCAATGGAACCATTTGTTGGCTTGTAGGGGCCTGACCCAGGTTCGAAGGTGATTTAGCCAAACAAATCTCAGTACTACTGGCCCTTTTAGCAATAGTCCGTAGAGCGCGGACTGAGGTCTCACCTGAAGTAGTATGGGAGGGTGCTAGAACCAGGTTTCCACACCTTGGAGATGTCTGATGTTTTCAAGTGGTCCGTGGTTCGACCCTGTGCACAAGTCTCTATGCGCACTTACCCGTACCTCGCAGCCTGAGATGTTGCCTTCGTGCAGCCTTACACAGGGTCCGAATAGTGTTGTTACCCAATTCCTTATTATTAACCCGATATTAGTCGATCACTTAGCTTATCAGTATGTGTCTAGATATATTTAGCAATGTTCAGTACTCATATAAATGCGCGTGATAAAGAAAACAATATAACTAAACAGGAAATAGCACCAAAACAGATACACAAGATTTGGAATCAAACTTCTCTTTATTATTCTTCTTTCCTTGGTTACAAACTCAACTCCACCCTACGCACTCAGCTGCAGGGCTCTGCGGACTCAACTAGGCCTCTGCGCACTCAGCTTCAAAGCCTGTTCCTACTACTACGACCCAAAGCACTTAGACCTTTTCTCTATACTTCTCTCTTTTCTACTTACTTCTCTCTCTTTTTCACTTAGAGCTTTGCTCTATTTATAAAATCCCATGGTCTGCGGACCATGGGTAGGCCGACATTACATTCAAAACTTAGGGTGGACAACCCTATGACTCTAACATACACTTTGCGCTTCGCGCCCGCAATTCACGGAGTTTTTACAACAATAATACTCAAAACTTGGACTTTGAGCCCCAAAACATGTTGTGGGGGGATTCCATGCCCAACACATTACATTTACAAATGCACCAGAATCAACTAAGCAATTATACACATAATAATTGAAATTTTTTAATGTTAACAGAAATGGAGGGCATAGTGTATTTGCATATAACATTAAAGCATTAAGTACAGATTCAAGAGAACTAGAGGACGTACCAGATCCCTTCTGTGTAGAAGCACTATTACCTGAGGCGTAATTTTCGAGTGCAAGGGAAAGTAGTTCTCATTGGCTCACGATTTTAGTCAGTTCAAAAAATGAGATATTTGCATGAACTTTCTTCATATTTTCAACTATGTTGTAATCCAGTGCGGGAGACATTTCCGAAGTTGCCTTATCTGCTACTTTTGGATTGATGGGATTTCTTTTACTATTTATGGAAGTACCTTTTGTTGTATTTGCGTTTCCAAACTTGCTCTGGGTGTTCTGAGATGAGTGGACGGGCAGTGTGATCTTTCTCAGCAAATTCTCTTTCAACTTTTGTTTCGTCAACTCTTGTGTGGAGGCCAACCCTTGGCTTCTTAATTTGTATCGAGTGTTCTCGTATTGCACTGGATCCTCAGTCATCGACTATCCTTCGACACTCTTCTTTTTAGATGTGAAAACACAACTGAGTGTATTTGCTACGTGTCTGACACTTGTAGCTCCTTTGGCTACAACATTATCTTCCTTTTCTTCCACAGGCTTAGTATTCTCATCTGCAAGGATTGTATCAATAATGTTCGTAGCAAGAGAATTCATGATGTGGTTCCATTGCGAGCATGTATTTTCTTAATGATAGTCTTGATGAAATGAACAATATTGATCCATGCCCATGCTTTCAACATTCAATACAATGTTCGATATTTGTGCAAAATTTACCAACTGGTTACTACTGCCATCAGAGTTAGTATCCCTTCTTAGAATGTTGAATCTAGGAGGCTTATTGGCTATGGTAGTCTCTCTTGACCTTTGTTTCAATTCTGCCAGGTCATTAGATAGAGAATTAATAGTGTGGGTCAAGCTCTCAAGATCAGTTGCTTCTTTCTCCTCGCCCCTGCTTACAGAGGCCAAAGACCTATTACCCGTGTCTTTGGAGTCCTTTGTTGATTCACCATATGCAATTAATCCAATTGCACACAAGTCCTTTTTTACTGTGATTGCCTCTTCAAAATTCTCAACCAAAGTTTTCTTCGCAGTTCTTTTCATGTCTGCCGGAAATCTGTTCAAGATATGGTTAAACCTCTTATTGAAATCTTTCACTTTCTCTTTTTTCTCCATCTTGATACTGCCCAGCTCTCTTAAAATCATGGTGGAGGTTTTATCATCAACAAAATTCTCCAGAAACAGTTTCTTAAAACCCCTCCAATTTTGGATCAAGCTCAAAGGAAGGATTTGATACCATACAACTCCTCTACCATCTAAGGTACACAGAAAAAGTCTACATGCAACATCATCGTAATTTACCTCAAGCATTTGAAAATGAAATTAAAAGTTGTCCAGGTGATCCTCCACCTTTACTACTTTTTTAATCTTCATTAACAGCTTCTCTGGGAGCCTCAGAATTTTTTGTAACACACCCAACAGTGCAAGTGGGGCCTTAGTCATCTAGTCCAGATCTTAGTCTGCCATGTGTTCATCATTGTTTTCCCCTTTTTTGTCAGAATATGATTGGTCTTCTTCTTCTTCTTCTTCTTCTTCTTCTTCATTTCCTAACCCACAGAAAGTATCGTCTGTGAGTACCATGTTATCACCATCAACACCATTGAAGGTTGGAGGCTTCTCTGGATTTTCTGAATTCTCTTTAGAGTTTGCTAACTCTTAAAGGGTCGTGAGAACCAAATATTCGACTATTGAAACCACTATCCTGGTGGAGGTGGTTGGGTTCTTCTTTGGAAAATATGGAAGATTATGTACTTCAGGTATCAATCCAATAGCTCTTGCAAACTTATGGGTGATAGGTAGGATGGCTCGTATTTGGTCGTAAGAGATCTCACAAGTTTGTACAATCTCGGGCTGAGAAGGATTTCCAACTTTAGGAATATGCACAAGGGAGGTTTTGGTTATATTACTTCCTTGACCGAAGGAAGTAAGATTTGGGTGGGTGAGGTTATCAGCCATAAAAAATTGGATGCCCTCCTTCTAGCGTCATAAATGTTGACAGTGCTAGACCTGCCAAAATTCAAAGGGTCTCCCCGATATGTGGTCCCAATTAGACCTCACACCTTTTGGGATAGAAGCCCCATACAGAATATGGCCCGATTTCTAGTTGTCTTAAAGATATGCCTTAGCTCTAACTGTCAGCAAGAGATATGGGTGAAAATGTGCCTTTGAAAAGAAAGGGGGTGTGTTTGGTGAGTGTTCAGTGGTGTGTGTGTCAAAATTAGTTTTCCGTGGAGGGGGGAGAAGAAGTGAGCCTCTAAGAGAGAGGTAATAGTGCCACCCTAGTAGAGACACACGTAAACTAGAAGAATCTGTCCAACATCAAGTTGAATAGTCCACAAAGATGTGATAGTCATTATAACCAACACAACAAGGAAGATTTTTCTAATATCCAACGGAATAATCCACGAGGATTCAACAACTATAATGTCAATTACAACACATTCTCAATATGATAAGTACCAAAATAACAAAAATAATTAAACTACTTTAACACAGATGAAAGAAAACATGAATTACAAACATTTACAGAATAGTCTTACAAATATCCATAATCCATCCATGAAGAATGTGCTGGCCATAAGGCTTTTGATATTGAGTAAACGTTCCAAGACACATGTATATAATGAACACCACTAGCTCCAATAGTGGAGCATTGAAGCCACTCCTTGTTCCTCAAAAGAACTAGTTTGTCTCTCTAATTCTTTGCAGGAGGAGCCAAGGTGAAAAAATCCTTTTCTCATACAATGAGGGTGTAGATATAACCAATGAGGTGATGCTTCACCTTCCTTGTGACCCTTTCACTATCCTCATGATTCTTTGAATTTCTATAACTTTTCAACTTTACATGACTCTTCATGCTTTGAATGTGTCCTTTGGACTTCCACTTTACAAAACATTTTGAATAGATTTACATCATCCACAATATGATGTGGTACATGACAACTCATGACATGAAATTACATGAAACTACTCGCATGGACTTCTTGATGATATGAAAATGTCAAGCCACTCTTGATTCTCCTTGCTTTTTGTATGATCAAGAGTGTTTTTTATCCACCTATGTATGACTTGAAAGTAAGGAGTCTTCAATGATCTCGAATCTTGAGTTGTAGTCACAAATTGGTGCCCCCTTTTTTTTTCTTGGCTGATAAGCTTGCATACTCAGCTACAAAGAGGTATTTCAACATGTTTCCCTTATTCATCTACTTCTTGTGTCATCTTTTCATGGCATGATAAGATACATGCATCTACAATTCACTCATGACGAGACGAGATCAGTCCGATAAAACCCCTAGTCTAAGATAGTGAATGTTGATCCATTGATTGAGATGGAACTAGGTGACAACATGGGAAATGGGCTCAGTGACTACGCAATTGCGTAGTTCAAGCTGTCAAGGGTGAGCCTTGAGCCTTAAGACTGCACAATGCACAGTTTAGGCTGGGATAAGGGAGGAAACTACACAATTTTGAAGGTTAGTGTGACAAAATGAGGGGATGGGCACTCAATTAGCCTATTGCACAATTCCGGGAGATAGAGGAGACTGGGCCATTCCACAATTGCACAGATTCGGGGGGTCAAGGGTTGAGCTTGATGCTAGGTATTGCACAATGCATAGTTGAGGTTAGGCTAGGAAGATGGATATCACAATTTTGGTAGCCAAGGTTCAGGTTTGAGCATTGGAACTATACAGTGCAGTAGCCTTGGGAGGCAAGAACTACACATTGTGCTGGGTCCTTCTTTTTTGAAGGAAAAGAATTTACGAAGGAAATTTTTGATAAATTCGCTGGAATCAGATCACCGAAAAATCAAAGAGGCATCCGAAAAGTATGGGCACATATCGCAAAATCCTAAACTAATTTTGATACAGTCAACAGGAAAACAAAGGTAATGGCCCAAGGCTTTGGAAAACCGCAGATCAAGAGAACGAGGGATCAAAGACCAAATCAAGCGAGCGTTGGTTATAAAAGAATATGTAGAGAAACGATAAACAATTTTATACAACAGCACAAAGGTTAGGAAGTACTGCAAAGTTTAGGAGTCCTTGAAGAATTCAGATCTAAGCTGGGAAAGAAAGACTGATGTATGAAAATTTGTTAATGTAGTGATCCATGTTTGCTAAATGTGTTGAGTTTTAATGTATGCACACATTATTGTTGTGTCGCAAGGTATATTGAGAAAATACTAATGTAAATGGGCTCCGAACTTATTTAATAAAGGAGAATGGGAGTTTTTCCTTATGGTTATGTGTTTCGCACCTCCTTTTAAAAGTTTTCTACATGTTGTTATTTCCTTTTACATGTTTTATTTGGATTACCACAATGAATGTATCAATGGTTGTGTAAATTGCATAAATATATATTTCTATATCTCCCTTCCATCTTTTTATGCTTCTGGATTTCCTCGGGTGAGACGCTCCTTTGCTTCAAGGGAGTGAAAATGTCAGCGAAGTGTTCGACTACGTGAAAATCTTTGTTGACACCCTAGGTCGAACCTTGGGTCATTCTTAATTTAAATTATTTCACCAACAAATGGTTTCGTTTTTGGGACCTCAATATTTTTAGGGGATCTAGATCATGCGACCAAGGTATATTGCCTAGGAGATTCAAGAATGGTGGCATCAGAAATTTGCTCTCCTTGTTTTGCAACAAGCACAAGTGAGACAGAAGGATCAAGATTGGGTTGAGAGGAGGTTTTGTATGCTAATCCTGCTTGTGATCAATATGAGATATTTTGGGGTTAGTTTCTTGAAGAATTAGAGCATTGGTTGACTCAAATTCAATGTAAAGTGGGTTTTGCGACATGGCTGAGGTTGCACAAAACTTGGACTACAATTGATCTAGAAAATATTCATCTGTTGGATAGGGATCTAACAAGTGTTGTTAACTTCTAGGTTGATGTGACTCTTGAGAACTACATCATTGAATTTGCAACTGAGAAGCACCAATCCTTCTCTCGTGCGAAATACCTATTCAAGTTTGGGTTACGATGATGACTGCTAAAGGAGATTCCTCTTTGGATTAAAGTACTGATGGTTGAAGACAACTTATTGGTATTTCCACAAGGTCAAATGGAAGCTTAAATTTTTAGTACTGGGGGAATAGATTAGGGGAGAGAGATGTCATGTAGATGTGGGATAATGAAGACTTTATTATAATGAATCAAGAAGAGTTGTGGAAGGCAAGAGATTTCAGAGCATTGAGGAGGGAAAGAATATCTGACAAGCGGAGATAATGGAAGTTGCAGGAAGTTAGGGATAGAATAAGGGAATTGACGCACATAGGAGACATTGTAATAAGTTTAATGGTGTGGAACAAGGAAATGGAGACTCTGGAGTTACGGAAAGGAAATGAGGAAGAAGGTTATTTTCTTGAAAAATAGGATCTTCCAGTGGGAGTAAAGTGGAGGGTTTAGAAGTGGCTACTCAAATACACATGGAATCAAAAGGATTTTAGATGCTTGAGTCAACAGACCAACCAACTATGTTATTAGATTAGCACACACCAGTATATGATGATCTTCATTTTGCGATGAGGCGACTTTTCTTTGAGGATGATTCAATAATGGAATATAGAACCCTACAACACAGCAACACTAGTCCTCCTCTCCCTAACCTTCACCTAGTGCCATATCAAAGTTCTGATCTTCTCTTTTCTAAGGTACATAAGCTAATTAAAGTCCAACTAGTGAATAATCAATATAATGATAAAGGTAGTTTTGGTAGTATTTTTCAGCCAAGTTTAGCTAGTTGTTCTCAATCAGGTTCCCAAGGATTTATACTTGTTTCTTCAAGACAATCAACTATGGGCGGAGTCGCATCCATCTCACTTACGAGACACCAAAAATTCTTAGGAAGGGGTGTGAAGATGTCGAACAACAATGGTATTTATGCGATGCTATCTGGAGAGCTTGACAGATCTCTGATGCAACTAATCTTATTGAATTTCACACTACGTTGCAGGATAGAGCGTTCTGGTGGTTTATCAAATGGATCGATGCTAACCCCAATGTCAGTATGGATCTAGTCAAGCAAGATCTTCTTCAGGAATTTTAGTTACCTTAGTCAAATCAGTAAGGATTGGAGGAATTGTTAGATATTTTCCAATGGGAGGGACAGTCTGCTTAGTAGTGTATGCAACATTTTAAAGATGTTATCAGCAAATTGTATTATCCTATTGATCTAAATCATCAAAGGGATTTCTTCATTACGGTCTTGTTACCAATGACTGACATTCCTTTGTCTTAGCAGAAGATTGCTACACTTCAAGGTGCTCTAGAACAAGCGATGTAGATAGAAGCTATGGTCGCATATTCACAAGAATACAAAACCAGTGGTTCTTCAGTAGATCCTCCTATTATGGGCCTTCAGAATTAGATTGCTACCTTGAAAGACATATTAAAATATCTTGTGCCCTTACGACCTGTGAGACCTCATATTTGGTGTATTCACTATCAGGTGGAAGGACATCATGTCACAAAATTCCCACAACTGAGGGGACCAGGACTATCTAGTGGACCAATGGAATCTCCTCCACCGCAATCTCCTAGAGTTGTGCAAATTTCATCTTCTCTTCCTTTTTAGGGCCATATACAATTCCAGTCATTTCCAAATACTCAAGGTATGTCTAGCAATGATTATTGTGATATCTATCGAAGTTTTGGCCATTCACATTTCCTATGTCCTATTCTACAGAAGTATTCCAATGTTCCCAATAATTTATTTTGTGAATGTTTTGGATCGAACAACCATCATACGGATTAATGTCGACACTTGGATGCTTTAGCTAATAATCTTGACCATTTGGCCTTCCGTATTAATGAGACTCCTTAAGGATGAGGAGGGGGAGCTCCCAGGGGAGGAAGGATAGGTGGGAGAGGCCCAATTAGGTGTTATAATTTTGATCAGAAAGGTCATTTTGTGAGAGAATTCCCTATGCCATGAAGAATTTGGTGTTCATATTGTCGAGTGAATACCCATGCAACTGAATATTTTCCTAAACTTATTGCTCAGTGGGAGGAGCACAATTGGGATAAAGGAGCTAATTTGGTCTGTGTGAAGCCTCAGGATCTTAGTCCTACAACGCAACCTGGTATCAATGTTGTTACAAAAGGAGAAAAGAAGGTTGGAGCTGATTTTGGAACTCCTTATCAACGAGTTATCATAAGACCCGCATCTCCAAAGAAGTCTTATGATCTAAATCAATACAAGGAATACTATAGGGACACAAATGAACTTTTCCATCAATTGATTTCTTTGCAAGGATCTTGCAGTGAAAAACAAGAGCAAGTAAAGGTTCGTGATGAGAAAAATTCTGCAAAACCTTTCCAACCAATTATGGATTGGTTTTAGCTATTTCTACAAATTATGAATGATTAACAACTCGCTGGACAGTTTTGAAAAATATTAAATGCTATTGTTAAGGATGATGTGTTTTATAAAGAAACAATTTTTGTGAATTTACCCGAGCAACATTCCAAGTGAGTACGGCGGAATAAGAAGCAAACTAGAAAGGAGTTCTAGATAAACACTCAGATTGCAGGTTTTCAAATTAAGGATTTTGTGTTGTTATTGGGCTCAAATGTCAATATTCTGTTGAAGAAAACTTGGCAAGCTCTCAGAAAACCCAAATTGGTCTTTTCCCTTCTTTAGTTGTAGATGGAAAATCAATATTGTATTATTCCTATTGGCATAATAGAGGATGTTGAAGTTAATATAGTCGGTGTCAAGACATATGTAAACTTTGAAGTTATTGACATTATTGGGGATAAATATCCATATCCAGCTTTATTGGGCATCGATTGGGATTTTGAAAACTATGCAGTCATTGATTTGAAGCATGAAACTATGACTTTTGAATTAGATGGCATGCGAGTCATATAGTGTCTTGATCCTTATCAGGGCTTGAGATTTACTAAACCAATGGACGATGTTGAGTCCCCTAATTTATTGGACCAATTATATCAATTGACTGCTAGGAGGCGAGAAGATTATATTGACCCCACAACTATTGGATCTATTAGTTGGCAGAGTATTAAAAGTACTGAAGTTGGTGCTAAGGTTGCGATGGAATATTAGCAAAAGGGAGCTCATGAAATTCATTTCTGACATTGTGCCAATGTTCGATGTGTTTGCTGGATTGGTATTGAGGTACGCAAGTATCCCATCTTTAATGGTACTAATTTTGTTGTAAATTTTATTAAAGAAGTTGATTCTGGCATAGAAGAAAGTCAAAAGGTTCCTTTAATGAGTGTTTCTTTGCAAGTGACTCTTGCAAGATGGTAGACATCCCATCGGGATCAACTTCAATATTGGAGCACAATTAAAGTTGTTTTGTTGTATCGGTTTCTCCCTCTAAATGAGATTTTCAATAAAATCCCTACTTATGATGGTCGTACTTGTCTACAAGAGCATGTTGAGCATTGTTGTTTTGTATGGCACGATGATGGCGTAGTGTTTCCGGGAAAACTAGTGTCTTTTAGATTGACTAGACCTCTAGGATTGGCAGCTACCCTAGAAACAAATAGTTTAAAGCAATTTGGGATTTCCTCTATGTATGATAGATAAGAGAGAGGCAAAGGAACCAACCTGGATCTTCCGCTTAACTCCTTGCTTGATCTCTCTCCCCCTTGACAGAGCTTGCAACTCCTCTCCGTACTTATCCCGCTTGGAGAGTACCTGTAGAAACACAGTAACAAAGAACTATCAAAGCATCTCGATCTATTATATCATAAGCATTGCAGAATCAGAAATACAATGAACATATAGCATTCATAAATTACCACATTCACAAATACACAATTGTATGGAGGAAAACTCAAAGAAATTTATTAAAATAGAAGGGAGAATTACAACCCAACTGTCTGATCCAGCATCATCCTCCTAGCATCAAAGCCCTCTTCACCTCATGAAAAGAAAGATCACCCAACAATACAATGCTCTTTCTCAGATACAAACTATTAGCACTTCCTTACAAATTACAAAATTCCAGCCTCTAGATCTCTCAGATGAGGGATCCATTTATAGATGTATGCAAGGGTGTGAGTCATCTCTGGGTTTTTGATTAGTGTCATTCCACTTGTTGTTTTTGGTTCCACTTGGAGATTTCTTGGATCTCTTACTCATCCCTGGGCGAATTTAGAGAAACAAGTGTCATAGGAGAAGTTTCTAGAAGATTCCATGAGCATCCACTTAGCAAACTGTCTCGGACATTTGTCCATTCTCGCTCATCACACCCCACAGAAAGCCTCATCAGTATGCATCACACCCTGACAATGGACCTTTCAATATGGTCCAATTCAGGCCAGTTATGGATGGTTTTTCAGGTGAAACTTTTGGGGAATGATGTAATCAGTTGACCATGATCGTTTAGGGTATGAAACAACACTTTTAGGGATTAGAGAGCCCTATTTTATTGACATATAAGATTGGGGTTGAAGTTCCCAAATATGTCTATAACAGTTGCCCCCTAAAGCATGAAGTCGTAAATATTTGATGTCAGGTGAAATGCTTTAACATGAGGATCCGAGGTTTTTGAAACTGGAAGGAGACCTGTATAAGATACAATACAATACATCATCATAATATAATTTTTCATGATCTAGCTGAGGTGGTCATTCCCATGCTCAGCTTTATAAATTCATTTCATGTACATAGAACATATAATCGTCTGCAGTTGCAAACTGGTGATTCTTCATATGTAGGGTCGTCCCTAGGTTAGATGACCATCTATGTAGCTTCTGTGTACATTTGATGTCTTTATATTCTTGAATATATCACAGCCCGGATGGATGAAACTGGATCCGGGGTCTTCAAACTCGTTCAATATTCGCCCGATGTACAAGTCGATCCATGTCAAAAGATGTTCTGAAGTCGAACATGGAAAGACATCGCCTGATTACCAGCCAATAATGTGAGCTATTAACAGATGTGAGAGGAATCACTGATAATGATAATGACCCTCAAGGTACTATAGTACAATTCACGTGGTGTGAATATATGATTCGATGTCAAACACCATGCAAAATCTTTCAGTCGAAGGCCATTGATGTCAACCTGTCGCCGGAAGTGAGAAACTTGCCATTAAGGCATGCAAGCTTCAAAGTACTGAAGGGTTGTTTCTAAGTCAACTTCTTGGATAATGAGCTGATGTTGACAAGGAGTGAGCCGCCATAGGAAGGCCTTAATGTATCCCACATCTACGACACGAAATGAAGAAAATGATTTTCTGGAGGTGAAAACGATCAATGACACAAGGTTTAGGAATGGCAGTCATGAAAAATGGAGGTTGAAGGTATTGCAGTGGATGAGACATTAACTGGATGGTGAATTCTCAACTGAATGACTTCTCTTGAACATATCGGTGACACTAAGATGGATTGGTAGCGTTAACCCCAAAAATGGATGGTGTGAAAGACCAATGGTGAAATGACCGGTGAACAGAAAAACCCAACCCGACTCAATCATGGTGATGGAGTGAAAGTGTCATGTTCAAGAGCGACCTGCTACCATAAAATTCTTCAAGTTTTCTTCCCTTTTTCCCCAGTCATTGCTGACCAGTACCTCTTTATTTTTGTCAAGCTTGAGGAGGATAACATATACTTGTTCTATAATTTTCCCTTCGGGCAAACCTGTCGCTATGTTTTAGTGATTCTAGCGACAGTGAAACTCGTTCTTGTCTGGGTGGACAAGTTCGTCGCTATTGTTTTAATGAGTTTAACAACAAAGACAACTCATTCCTTTTCATGTTTAGAGAGTTTGAAAAGGGATGAAAAGAAAACTCTAGTAGTTCTTTTTCATAGCATAATCCCTTAAGTCTGAAAAATATTAAAATAATACAAAAGGAATGACTTTTCCGATCACTTTAGCGAGCCGAAAAAGACAAGTGCTCGAACTTTTTTGTGAGATAATCCCTCAGGTCCGAAAAATATTAAAATATACAGGAGGGATGGTGCTTCCAATCACTTTAACGAGCTGGAGAGGCCAATTTCTCAACAAACTTTTCATATTTAACGAGTCTGAAAAGGGTTTAAAGAGGACTCGTTTTTTAGGAAAAATTGGTATGAGGGGTAGCAACTGGTTCTGGGTAATCTTGGAACTTCTCAAAACATGGTGAAGTGAAGAGGGAGGCTAATAGGACCACTCATTGCAGCTATTCCTCAAAAGGGTAAACAATCAAGTAGAAGCATATGATCGACCAAAAGAATGGAGGTGATAGCAGGAGCACAACCAAGGCTCAAAAGGCTGATGTAATGGCAATCACAAAGGTTATTTACCGAAGGTAGGTTCATTTTTTAAAGAGCTTGAACTCTGGGGGAACATATGCTCTTTGTGGGTGCGGGTTCATTTTTTAATGAGCTTGAATTCTGGGGGAACATATGCTCAGAGACCCTTGATCACAACTCATAAGGGGTTATGAAGGAAAGATCCGGTTCCAATGCCCCCAGTACATAACGTACAACATCATTGAATTGATCATCAGTTGATGTAGGTATAGAAGAGGTTGCCACATAATTAACCCGTGGCGGGGATGATACCATTGGTATAAATGGACCATTTAGGAATGATGGTTGACTAGGAGTTATATTTGGACCAGGAAATGAAAGCTGGTCAACGGTGACAATTCTGCATTCATGCGGGAAACAAATCACTCGAAAGAGTGTTGAAACAATAGCTCCCATGCAATAAACATAGTCACTTCCAAGGAGTAGATTGTAATCTAACGGTCTTGGGACTACCATCACGTTCAGGTGAACGGTTCTCCTTCCTAAAGTTATCAGTAACTTAGAAAGTATCCCTAATGGTCGACTAGTTCCTTTGTTAAAGCCTGACAAATTTTGAGTAACAGGCATAAGCAATGGCGAACCAAGTGCTTTCCAAGCAATTGAGGAAAGGATACTCACTAACGCACCCTCATCTATGCTAGTGCCTGACACAATCATTTTGTAAACTTGCACTATGATACAGAAAGGTACATAAGAAGGAAGGCAAGATCTTGCTAGTTGATTCCAATCAAAGGAAGCGATTAGACTGCTTGGAGGGGGTACTGAATAAACAGGTGAAATAACCCCTTGAGTATCGGGAATTGGGGGATTCTCTTCCTGTTGTGAAGGAACGGGTAGATTTCCCCCAAGTTCATCGGACTCTAAAGTAACAAAGAGAATTTGAACAGTATCGTTCTCACTCTCTTGAGGATGGATATGATCTTCTGAAGGTAAAACTGGGTCGACTTCCATCTCGACCTGTTGACTTTGGTCCGATATGGACTCAGAAGATTCACTTTCAACAATAGGTGTTTTGACCGACGGTTCAGTTAAGTCAGTCGGATTTTCAACTAGTAAAGGACTAGGGGAGAGTTTCCTATATCCAGGTGGAAGTCGCTGCGGTGAAGCAGGACGGTTATGCAAGACTCTTTTGGCCTCACCCAAAAAAGGACAACAGGGAAGTGTATGGTTCCCTTCACATAACTCACATGGAACTTTGACTTTTCCTTTTTGTCTGTGGACTTCACTATCACTAGTTGATGGTGTATTATCAACATGATCAGCAGAGGTTGATGACACCGATTGGTGCGAACAGGGGGACCATTCTCTCAAGATCCGAGGAATGCACAGACAATCTCGATGAAAATGATCTCCTCTACAGATTACGCATGGATATCTGGGTTTAGGAGTTTTAATGTGTGGATTTTCACCAGCTAATGCATCCAAATCTATGGTTGCTTGGTTGCCCCCTTGCTGAATTGGCTTCTTCTTCTTCTCCTTACCTTTCTTCTTCTTCTTAGCCACTTAGTTATTAGCATCACTACTTTCACCAAGTGAAGAGGAAGAAGGGGAGGGAGAAACAAACGAAGAAGAAGGTGAGGGGTCAACTTTAGTATCAACTAGATGCTGATTTGATTGCTGAGGAATCATGCTATTTTGAACCACAGAGGTCAAGAATAGCCATACTGGCAGACCAATGGTAAGTCTCGGAAGGGACAAAGTGGCCATATGAGGTGCACCAATATTTCCCCAAGATGTAAAAGGACTAGGATTCCCATCAAAAGGGATTCCATGATTGGTGGACTCCATTATCTCAACTTAAGATCAACGAAGGAAAAGGGATGTTATTCCGAATTTAATAAATTTTAATGACGCTTTGACACAACTTTTGTTTTTTCAATTTTTAAGAGTCGAGAAAAAGCTAAAGATGACTCTAGTCCCCTTCGATTTTTAATGAGACTGAAGTGACATGTGCTCAGATGGACCTTTTCTTTTAAAGAGTCGAAAAGGAACGAAAGTTGCTGTTCTGGAGATCTAGACAGAGGTATTACCAAACCAATCGCAAAACTGCAATATACACCTTGGTGATAAATTAAAGAGAAATTACCAAGGACTTATGTATGGCAGTCAATCTTCCCGAATGTTATGTTCAGTGCATTGCGATCGATAGGGTGGCAGACACGGCTTCCTATGGATAAAGGATATAACCCTATCGTGGTCTCCCAATATATACTCGACAATATAGGGAGCACAAGTTCGTGCTAGCACTTGTCATTTCAAAGAGGAGGAATCACCCAACCTTCAATGAAAACGATAGTTACTAGTTTTTACAACGCCGAAACACGTCTCTAGCCTAGACCTCTAGATGTGTTGCGTTAGGTTCCAAAGCGTTGTTAAGTTCATTGAAATTTATTTTAGAGTTGATCTTGTTTAAAAGTTTTCCTTTCAATGGTTCATCACGTGATGTAGATTTAAAATTCCTAAATATGCAATCTACAATGATAAATAATCGTTGTTTATTTCGATCAATGAAAATCCTTGTTACTAAGGAAAGAAGATTACGATTCTTTCAAACAAAGAGCAAAGAGCACACACTAAATGCACTTTTCCTAAATAATTTTTCGCACACAGTCTAAATGCAAATGAAAATGCATGTATTTGTTTTTTGTTCCCTTTAATGTGAAAAATGCCAAAAAGGAAAACTAAGTAGAGCAAAGATCTGAAATATTTTTACTCAAAGCGACATTTCGACAATTTCTTTTTCAAAATAGAAAGGAAGACTAAACGACACTTTTCGATTTCGAATAGAAAATGCTTTCGACACTTCAAAATATCAACAAATCAAATCAAATACATGACAAAAAGTTCAATCGACTATCCAGGGAAGGAAGACTCAATGACACTTCTCTTTTTGACACAAAACGACAGTTACGACACTTTTTGTACCAAAACGACAGTTCGATTTAAGCAACTTTTCGACAAAGGATTGTAAATGATGGACAAATACATAAAAAAATTTACTAATCCTAATCAATGGAGGCTAATCTATCTGATGCAAGGAGGCTTCAGTAATGAGGTACTGTTCATAAGCAGCAAAACAACTAAACAGAGCTGAAAACAAGGACAAAAACCCCAAATTTCAAGAAGGGAAATAGGCTCAGTCAGTCATCGCACCTAGGCTTCACAGAAACAAGGATGCATCACACTTTTCAGACTCAGGAGGAGCGATGCATACTGGCAGACAGTGATAGACAGTGCGATGGGCCAGGGAGCGCAACTGAGATGGGTTTTGGCTCAAATTTGTAGCTGATTTCAGTGAGTTAAGCTGAGCTATGATAGATAGTAAAAAGAAAAGTATAGAGGTATGATCTTGGGAGGTTACTGAGCTACCACAAGGGCATCTAGAATGTTTGTAAGTCAGATGTTTAGTTCATAAACTAAACCAGAGATTGACTGAAGCAGCATTCATCTACTATGCAATTGCAGAGCAAGAGTAGTTCGAAGGCTATCTGGCTAACTTCAGGCTCCGTCTATAGTTTATAAAACAAACAACAATAACCAACAGACATCTATTCGTTCCCCAGCGGAGTCACCATTTTGTTTCTGGGAAAACTAGTGTCTTTTCGATCGACTAGCCCTCTAGGATTGGTAGCTACCCTAGAAACAAACAGTTTAAAGCAATTTGTGATTTCCTCTATGTATGATAGATAAGAGAGAGGCAAAGGAACCAACCTGGATCTTTCGCTTAACTCCTTGCTTGATCTCTCTCCCCCTTGATAGAGCTTGCAACTCCTCTCTGTACTTATCCCGCTTGGAGAGTACCTGTAGAAACACAGTAACAAAGAAGCATCAAAGCCCTCTTCACCTCATGAAAAGCAATATCACCCAACAATACAATGCTCTTTCTCAGATACAAACTATCAGCACTTCCTTACAAATTACAAAATTCCAACCTCTAGATCTCTTAGATGAGGGATCCATTTATAGATGTTTGCAAGGGTGTGAGTCATCTCTGGGTTTTTGATTAGTGTCATTCCACTTGTTGTTTTTGGTTCCACTTGGATATTTCTTAGATCTCTTACTCATCCCTGGGCGAATTCAGAGAAACAAGTGTCATAGGAGAAGTTTCTAGAAGATTCCATGAGCATCCACTTAGCAAACTGTCTCAGACATTTGTCCATTCTCGCTCATCACACCCCACAGAAGGCCTCATCAGTATGCATCACACCTGGCTAGTGTAGAAGTCAGTATGCATCGCACCCTGATAGTGGAGCTTTCAGTATGGTCCAATTCAGGCTAGTTCTGGATGGTTTTTCAGGTGGAACTTTTGGGGAATGATGTAATCAGTTGACCATGATCTTTTAGGGTATGAAAAAATACTTTTAGGGATTAAAGAGCCCTAGTTTATTGACATATAAGATTGGGGTTGAAGTGCCTAAATATGTCTATAACATGTAGTAGCTGAAATGTGGCCACATCTATTTATCCATTCCTTGGGAAATATTCTGCAAGCTTGGTATTTGCAAGAGGAATTGAAACACCAAACAATAGATTGGGATGTGTTGTCTAACCATTTTTGTAGATATTTTTCCTTTTTTATGTTAATGAAAGGATAGAGCAAGACCTTTGAGCTATTAGAGGCGTATTATTTTTAGGAGGGGACACTTTAGCAGAATGTAGCAGGTAAGGAGACTTTGCACATCAATATGAATTGGGGTTCCATGAAGTTGTTGTTTGCAGCAAGGTTAATAAATATTTGAATATGACATGGAAGAGCTCAAACATTTTTCTTTTAAAGAGTCTGAAGGGGAACGAAAAATCAAAGAGGATCATATACATGATTCTCTGCATATGCAACCTCTTAAGTTGAAGAAGATGAATATCGGGATAGAAGAGAAATTGAAGATTTCACTGATTGGGAACTATTGTGATGATCAAACCACTCAGGAAATTTTTGATCTTCCTAAAGAATACAAGGATTTGTTTCCCTGTTCTATTTTAGAACTAAAGGGAATTAAAGGAGATCTGCAAAAAATGAAAATAACATTAAAGCTAGATTTGAATCCAGATAAACATCGGCCCTACCAATTAAATCTGTGGGTCAAGGAGAAGGTGAAGAGTGAAGTTTACAAAATGCTAGTTGTTGGTCTTATATTACCCGTTGATGAAGCTGAATAGATAAGCCCCATTATCATCCAGGATAAGAAGTATTTAGAGGAAATTTGAGTGTGTGTTGATTACCGCAACCTTAATAATGCCTGTGTGTATGACCCATTTCGAACTCCCTTTAGTGATAAAGTTTTGAATAATATTGGAGGAAATGAAGCTCATTATTTTATTGATGGTTTCTCGAGGTATCATCAAGTCCGCATTGCAGAATAAGATAAGAATAAGACCACATTCACTACCGAATGGGGGTCTTATGCTTATGATGTTCTATCTTTCGGGTTGAAGAATGCCCCTATTGTTTTCTCACGAATTGTTATTATTGACTTCCATGAATATATACATAGGTTTATGGAAGTTTTAATGGATGATTGGACTGTATATAGCTTTCTCAAAAGCCATCCTAATTTTCTAAGAGTTATGTTCAATAGATACTGACAAATTCAAATATCTATGAACTTGAAGAATGTATTTTTGTTGTGCCTTTTGGAACATTATTGGGCTATATTGTCTGTAAGGAAGGAGTATGTGTGGACCCTTCCAAGGTTACAGTAATATTGAATATGTTGCCACCCACTTCTATCTGATAGTTGCATTCCACTTTGGGCCATACTGGTTATTATCACCAGTTTATAAGAAAGTATGCTTCCATCACAACACCACTTGAGAAGCTTCTGAAGAAATATGAACAATCTATGTGGTATACTGAATGTGATGTTGCATTTGATACTTTGAAGGAGAAACTTGCAAGCGCACCCATCCTGGTCTACCATGACTAGAAAAATCCATTCCATGTCCATCTTGATGCATCTGGAATTGCCCTAGGAGCTATATTAACGCAACCAGGTGAAGGAAACTTGGATCATCCTATTTATTTTGCTAGCAGAAAAATTTCCACTGCAGAGAAAAATTATACTACTATAAAACAAGAAGCTTTAGCAATGGTATATTTTCTCCAAATATTCTAACATTATTTGCTGGGAGTTCCATTCAAATTCTTCACAGACCACTCAACACTAAAATATTTAGTCAATAATCCTATACTTGAAGGAAAAATTTGTCGGTGGTTATTGTTATTTCAGGAATTTACTTTTGAAGTGATTATCAAGCTAGGTAGGTCGAATGTAGGGCCAAGCTATTTCAGGCTAGAGTCATGAGAACTGGGGGGATCACTTGATGATCAATTGTTGGATGCTCATTTGTTTCATATTGAAGTTTTCACTAATTACTTGGAAGATATTGCCAATTTTCTTGCTACAGGGAAATGCCCTCCTGATTATACTACAGTGAAGAAGAAGCATTTGATGGTTAGATCCACCGAATACCAACTTATTGCAACACAACTATATAAATTGGGACTAGACCAAGTTTTGTGCCATTGTATTCTTGATCATGAACACGAAGTTGTATTATGGGAATGTCATGATGGAGTTGCAGGCGGTCATGTTGGAGGGAAATCTATTGCTCGAAAGGTCCTACAAGTTGGCCTTTGGTGCCCAACTCTCTTCAAGGACGCGAAGGAATATGCAAAGACTTGCGATGTTTGTCAACGGGTTGGTCGACCTCATGTCGTGATGAAATTCCCTTGCATCTAGTGCAAGCTCTTACTACTTTTGAAAAATGGTTTGTTTATTTTATTAGGCCTATTCACCATCCTTCTCATCATTCGCATGCATGATATATCATTACCGCAACAGATTATTTAACTCATTGGGCGGAATTTGAACCGGTTAAAGATTGCATTGTTGATATAGCGACTTGGTCTATTTTTTAAAACATTATTACCAGATTTGGATGTCATCGAAGTTACGTGACCAAGGTTCCCATTTCATCAATGAAATAATCCAGTCTCTACTACAAAATTTCATGACACGACACCACAAGAGCACTCCTTATCATCCACAAGCCAATGGTACTATCAAATATTTCAATAAAATTTTAGTAAAGGGACTTACTAAGGTTTTCTCCACCAATAGAGATGATTGGGATGAACGAGCTCCTGCTAATTTATGGGCGTATCAAACTACTATCAAGTGGTTTCATAAGTATACCCCTTTTGAACTGGTTTATGGAAAATAAATTTTTGTTCCTGTTGAGTTCATTGTTCCATTCATGAACGAGTGCATGAACTATTACAACTTGATGAGTCCTGATTTCTTTCTTATTTCCATCAAACTATTGAGAAGGAGCGCCAAAAAGCTTGGCATGACTGACATATTAAGAAGAAGTCATTTTTTGTAGGTATACAATTACTACTTTATGACAACAAGTATCACAAGCATCCTGGTAAGCTTCAGATGCATTGGCTTGGTCCTTTTTATGTTGCGGAAATAATAGATTTTGTAGTTGTTCGACTTGCTCAATTAGATGGTACACTTTTCTTTGGATGGGTGAATGGCGCTCGCCTAAAGCCCTATGTTTCTAATTTAACTTTAAATTAAAGTGTCCTCTCATTGTGAGAATAGTAGGTATGAGTTAAGGTAGTTGTGTCAATAAATTCTTTTGTCAGTTTGATAGTTTGCATTTTCCTTCCTTTCTGCAAGTGTGTTATATTTTCAGTTGTGACCTGCTACAACCCATTGTGGTTGGGGATATTTTGCCACATCTTGTCTTGTCAGTGTCATTAATGCTTGTCCTTTTTTTCATTACTCTTGGTCATGTCCGAGTTAGTTTACATATATGTTTCCCTATTCTCAATGAGATTTTCCCTTATCGTTAGATTTGTTGTTAAATCATGACATTCTTCTGTACGTGCCAGAATTTCCTATCATAACATTTAGTCATAGTCACATTTATCGCGCGTAATGGCTACGCTCTCCATCCCACCAACTTTTCTATTTATGCCCTCCATTCATTTCTATTTTCATATTTTTATTTCTAGCGCTCTAAGTTTCCTCTCTAGCTTCGTTCTCCACTACCCATGAATCCTCATTGCCTTGTCATCCCCCTGTTCATTTTTTGTATACTCGTTATTCTGTAACAATGGTTCGTCAATTCCGAAATGTTGTCAATCTATATCCTATTGACTCCTGTATCCATTGCCAATATGAACTCTTGGGGAAATATGAGAAAGCCACTCTTGTTGATAATGACCACTCTGATTCGTCATTGTCCCCTATGCTCCGAACCAATGTATTTATGGAGCCCAATACCCATCCCAATTCTCGTTCTACCCTAGAAGTCAAAACCAATTTCCATCCTTTGAAATCATCCACTCTCTTTGTTCTGCACGAGTTACCTGTTTTTGGCACCACTATTGAAGTTATGTGCTACACTAAATTTTTAATCACTCGGCTCCATGGGGGTTCTCTCTGGTTGGATCGAGAATACCCCATCCATGCAGAAGATATTTACAGACTCACAGGATTGTTTGTTTATGGTTCCAATGTTAGCTCAGCTTTTCAAAAAACTGCTAAATGTGGTAAGAAGAATGATGCGACTAATTTGTATAGAAAGTATGGAACCAACAAAAAAGGGCATGAAGCTGGTCTTGATATAATTAATAATATTCCAGTTCAAGTTGTTTCCACCATTATTTTCACTAAATTCGTGCACCAATTTACCAAAGGAGAATGTCCATTAGACACCCTATCAGTTGCAGAGGCTTGCGTCTGAGGGGACCAACTCAATTGGTCTAGTTATTTTCTTAATGAATTATTTGAAGTTGCCCATAATGTTTATACCTGGCCCACGTATTTTATTTGGATATCTTCTTCTTACACGAGCTATGTACAAATGGTGCGCTCTAGAAGTTTGAGACCTCACCACAGTTGCAGAAGGTGAACATCTTGCATATGCTTATCCACCTTGGTGTCATACTGAAGACACTATCAACAAAGATTTTAATGACCTTGCATTTGGAGACTAGTTCAAAAAAGTGGATGTTGTGACCCGAACCATTTCACGAGTGTCACTCCCTCTGCTCGACTAGTATGCTCATCAAGCCCAGTTAGGTATAACTCATAAGCTGCCATTTTATATCAGTGAGAGCGATTTCCATAATGAAGTCATCACTTGGACAGGAGTCATGTCGTTGTGGCAAGATGGAATAGACCTGTACAATTTTGATGCCATGAGACCTATCAATGATGCCCCTTCATCCTCGCGTAAGCATCCTCGAGATATGCTAGAAGATATCCAGTCCTTGCTGAAGAAAGCTAAGGAGTGCATAAGCTCAACATATTCTACTTTGACTGAGGTAGGTTCTTTGGTCAAGCAAGCTACCCAGGTACATCAAGCCACTCCTATGTCCACTACACTGCCTACCATTACATCCACCATTCCACCCGCTACCACCCCTGTTTCTGCTTCATCTCACCAAGCTTGTCACGATACTTATGCTTCCACCATCAACGACCTTGATGTTAAGCCACCATCCACTGATCTTGTTGTTCCCATTGATTTAGAACAACCCCCATCCCCGCATATAGTTTATGACAAGTCACCTCATTCATTGGACCCGACTGTATTTGACCATCTAGATTCACCCACTACTATTGATGAGCCAAAAGATATGGAAACTGATTCCACCTTTATTATTTATGTTAGTTTTCCTACCGTCACCGTTCCCCCACCATCCAACACTCTTCCTTTTGTCGCTACCTCATCAAGTCCCTCTTCTTCCACCACTTTGCTTATCTCTACTGAGAAATTCGTTGATTGCATGAAAGATCCACAACAGTGGCGTCATGTAATATCCCTTTTCACCTAGCACCATGATCTCATTTCTTTCATTCCGACCCTTGTTATTCATCGAATTGCATAAAATCATAAGGGTGATCTATATCAAGAGTCTTCCCCACAAGTTCATTCATAGTGCTCGGTCGCTAGTGGACAACCACTACAATCGTGACTTCCGCCAACATTGACTCAAGGGTGAGTTAATGGATTATGGTTGGGGCATGTTGGGTCCTTCTTTTTTGAAGAAATAGAAGTTGTGGAGGACGTTTTGGATAAAATCATCGGAAGCAGAGCACCGAAAAATTAAATAGGCAACGAAATATTTATTTTGGGACTTGTGCCAATCAAATTATGGGCACGTACCAGAAAAGATGGAACCGATTTTGATACAGTCAACAGGAAAACCAAGGTAATGGCCCAAGGTTTTGGAAAAGCACAGATAAAGCGAACGATGGATCGAAGACCAAATCAAGTGAGCATGGGTTATAAAAGAAGATGCAGAGAAGCGAGAAACAAGTTTAGACAACATTGCAAAGGTTAGGAAGTGCCACAAAGTTTAGGAGTCATTGAATAATTCAGATCTGAGCTGGGAAAGAAAGACTCTTGTATGCAGATTTGTTAGTGTAGTGATCCTTGTGTTGAGTTATAATGTATGCGCACAATATGTAAGGTGTCGCAAGGTGTATTGTGAAAATATTGACGTAAATTGGCTCTAAACTTATTTAATAAAGGAGAATGGGAGTTTTGCCCTATGATTATGTGTTTCACACCTCCTTTTAAAAACTTTCAACGTGTTGTTATTTCCTTTTAAATGTTTAATTTGGATTACCACAATGAATGTATGAATGGTTTCATAAACTACATAAATATATATTTCTAGATTTCCCTTCCATCTTTCTATGGTTCTGGCTTGCCTCGGGTGAGACACTCCTTTGATTCGAGGGAGTGAAAATTCCAGCAAAGTGCTAGACTATGCGGAAATCTTTGTTGGCACCCTAGGTCGAACCCTGGGTCATTCTTCATTTAAATTATTCCACCAACACATTTCGTGGTGTAAAGAGGCAAGGTCATAGCTAGAGGGTTGATACTGCAATGTCCAGTTCAGGAAGGTTGGATGAGGCTAGGGTGCTTGATCGAAAAGTTTTCAGGAGGTGACTAAGTATGGGATCGATGAGGCTAATGTGAACAATGATAAGACTTTGACTGTGATCACACACTTATAATACTTGATGAAAAAACAACATAGATCATCCTGGACACATGAACAACAAACTTCCCTTAGTGTGACAACTTTACGACCACTTACAACAAGTGCAACGGTAAAGATACACTTTGTAACAACCGTGACGACACTTGTGCGAGAGTGCTTGAAACTTTGGAAATGAATGTGATGGATGTTTACATGGTTAGATTAAGTAATTTACACAAAGGTATCCCCTTGAAACCACCAGAACAGGCTTATTCACGTTGTGCAAGAGCTAACATGCGAAAATATGACATTTTGCCTACCTTGCAAGAGGGACCAAAATACTTCAAGAAAAGACATGGAATGAGTTTCAATGTTTGCGATGACAATGTATAAGACCAAGGAAGACTCTGAAATTGAGCGTAGGCCAAAATTTTGGAGGGTGTTTTTGCAGCGACAATAAGTGGCATATCTCATGTACAAAGATGGGTGTACTGATATGCTAGATGTTATATGCTATAAGACCTCCATCTCAACTCCGAACTTTTCTTCCTATAAAGGTCAGTGTTCTGGTTTCTTCTCTTCTACTCTAATGGTGAATCAATTTTTTCTAGTCTTTTCTTGGTTGTAGGGTTACAACTGAGCCATAATTCCATTGAAGAGGACCCAACCTAGGGTATCTTATGAAGGATTTTGTGCACATGACAAGATGTTGCACCTCTGATTTTGGTTAGTTAATTGTTTTTAGTTTATTTTGCGTCATAGAAGCTAATATCTCTGGTATTGTATGGAGACACTTTGTTTATCACAGGATTTGTATGGGGACACTTTGTTTTTTGTTGCCAATTAGAATAGCTTTAGATCGAGCGAGAACCTTTTTGTATTTGAATATTGAACCATACAAATCTTTTTTCTAGATCAAAAAGAAAATATATAAGATACAATAGAATGATAAAGGATACAAATCTATGGAAATTTAATTATCTTTATTTTAATAAAAGATAATCCGTTTTTTTATTTGATAAAAAAAACCACCCCAAATAAACTCATAACTTAAAAAGGGACAATTTGAAAAAGAAGAATTGGATTAAAAAGAGCACAAAGAATGATTAAAAAGCTATAGACAAGTGGTAAAAACTTTACATTTTGTGAAAAGAAGAGATAATGCTATTCGATTTAAAATTATTAAATTAAACTTAAAATTAAAAAATATATAAAATTAGAGTTTAAAATAAATTTCAAATTTCACCTTGATAAAAAAATATTCAAATAAAATGAAGAAAACGCCTAAAACCCACATTATAGACATTAAACCAATGAAAACGAAATTGTTTATTATCCCATTCAATAACTTTTTCATTAAAGTCAATTATCTTAAAGTAGCCTTCAGTGCTGGCCATGTATGTCAACATCTCATTTTTGTCGTCAAGGTCCATATTACAAGTTTTAAATCGTCACCTGGTTAATTATTTGAATTAATAATATTTTAGAAAAGAAAGCAAATGTTTATGATTTTGTATTTTGTATTATTTAAATTTGTAAAAATACTTATTTAATCATAATGTAGATTAATGAAAATGTTATTTGTAACAAAAAAAATAAATTTATATTTTTAAATATTTTATTAAAAATAATTTAATTAACTTTTAAACCTTTAAAACAAGAATTTCTGTCGTAAGCGAATTCAAAAAAAAATTAGTTATATAATTAAAATATTATTATTATTTTTAAGGGTGTTGTAATTTATAAATAAAATAGATTTTCTAACAAAATAATTTTAAGAAATAATGTGCCTTTTCTTTATTGTTTAAAAAATATTTTTAAATATATATAAATAAATTTAATTTCTTGAAAACTCAAATGGAAATTGATTGCACCTTTATTATTTCTTCTAGTTTTCCTACCGCTAATGTTCCCCCATCATCCATTGCTCTTCCTTCTACCACTACCACATCTCATCCCTCTTCTTCTAGCACTTCGCTTATCTCTATTGAGTAAGTCGTCAATTGCATGAAAGATTCAAAGTATTGTCAGGTAACCTCCCTTTCCACCCAACACCATGATATCATTGCTTTCATTCTGACCCTTGTTATTCACCGAATTGCACAAAATCGGAAAAGTGCTCTACATTGAGAGTCTTCCCCACAAGTTCAGCGAGAGGGCTCAGTTGCTAGAGGTCAACCACTGCAATCGTGACTTCTGCCAGCAGATACAGTTTCTATCGACACCCGCAACACATAATCTTCATTGCAGTTGTTCCAATTTATTCATGCTTGTGTCTCTCAGTTGGAGAATCGTTTAGTTCAGATACAGACTCAGTGCACAGATCTTTAGGTCACTTGTGATGAACAACAACATCAACTCAACATTGTTGTCGCAGTGCAAACGTAGTTATGCCTTGAGAAAGATGTACTAGAGGATCACATTCTCAATTGTAGTCATTGTGGCCTACTCTTGCTCCCTATGCCGAAGAACAACCTGAATATCTCATTGCATGTTCCCCTGTCAAATGTTGCACTCTTGTTGAAGCGGCGTGTAAATAAATTGTTGCCAAAAATATTGAGCTCTAGGTCACTGTCACCGTTCTGCAACAGTCTTCGTCAGAGCCTTTGGTGCTCTACCGAGATCAAATCACTGACAAGATTCAGGCAGCCACCTCTGTATGTGCCACCTTACCACAAGTTATGCAGGAGTCCCAACAAATGTTCAGCCAAATTTCAGATGGCAGTGGCATTCTTGTGAAGAAGAATGCAACTATTGATCCCTTGGGCGAGAACGTCCAGCACCTTTTCTAGCAAGCAATGGTGACTTCTGATCTGGAAGTAAAGAACCAACTTCTAGATTAAGACGATGTACTAGATGCTCAGATCAACCAATTGGAAGACGCGGCTTAGGCGACTAAACAAGTTCTTCGCGACCTTCTTCTGGAGGCACCAAGACATTTTATCACCTTGAGCACACTGTCCACAATTGCTGATCAACAGATTCAGGAACTTGTTTAGTCATAGCCCAACAATCTCAATGAGCAAACAATTACAAAATTTTCAACCAAGTTATCTACACTTTTGGACTTGTGGAACTCCTATGTTTCTGCATTCACCTTCTTTAAGGAGTTGACTCTTCAAAGTGTTCAGAGTTGGGTCCTTTGTTTGAAGGTACTACAACCGATCAAAGTAGAAGCTACCTAGAGCAGAGTTCAGATGTAGCAGTAGCACATTGACTCGAGGGCGAGTCAATGGATTGTGGTTGGGGGATGTTCGTTCCTTTGTTTTTGAATGAATAGAAGTTGCGGAGGAAATTTTGGATAAAGTCATCGGAAGCAGAGCACCGAAAAATCAAAGAGGTAGCGAAATATTTATTTTGGGACTTGCATAGTGGAAAGTATGGGTGTGTACCGCAAAAGATTGAATTGATTTTGATACAGTCAACATGAAAACCAAGGTAATGGCCCAAGGTTTTGAAAAATTGTAGATCAAGCGAGCAGATGTTATAAAAGAAGATGCAGAAAAGCAAGAAACAAGTTTAGACAACAGCACAAAGGTCAGGAAGTTTCGCAAAGTTTAGGAGTCATTGAAGAATTTAGATCTGAGCTGGGAAAGAAAGATTGTTGTATGCAGATCTATTAATGTAGTGATACATGTTTGATAAATGTGTTGAGTTGTAACGTTTGTGCATAATCTATAAGGTTCCGCAAGGTGTGTTGAGAAAATACTGATGTAAATTGGCTCTAAACTTATTTAATAAAGGAGAATGGGAGTTTTTCCTTATGATTATGTGTTTCGCACCTCCTTTTAAAAAAATTCTGCATGTTGTTATATCTTTTTAAATGTTTAATTTGGATTACCACAATGAATGTATGAATGGTTGTGTAAACTCCATAAATATGTATTTCTATATCTCCCTTCCATCTTTCTATGGTTCTGGCTCACCTTGGGTGAGACACTCCTTTGATTCAAGGGAGTGAAAATGCCATCGAAGTGCTAGACTACGCAGAACTCTTTGTTGGCACCATAGGTCGAACCCTCGGCCATTCTTCATTTAAATTATTATGTCAACACATTGCATAGTGTCAAGAGCCAAGGTCACAGATGGAGGGTTGAGACTGCATAATGCGCAGATCAAGAAGGCTATATGAGCCTAGGTTGCATGATCAAAAAATTTTCAGTAATTGACTAAGTGCGAGGTCAGTGAGGTTGATGTGAACAGTGATAAGACTTTGATTGTGATCACACACTTAGAATACTCGACGAGGCAACGACATACATCATCTTGGACACGTGAAAAACAAACCTCCCTCAATGAAACAACTTTACGACCACTTACAACAAGTGCAACACTAAACATACACTTTGCGACGACCGTAATGACACTTGTGCGACAGTGCTTGAAACTTTGGAAATGAGTGTGGCGAATGTTTACATGGTTAGATTAAGTCCTTTACACAAGGGTAGCCCCTTGAAACCACCAAAACAGACTTATTCACGTTGTGCGAAAGCTAACATGTGAAAATATGACATTTTTCCTACCTTGCCAGAGGGACCAAAATACTTCAAGAAAAGACATGGAATGAGTTTCAATGTTTGCGATGACAATGTATAAGACCAAAGAAGACTTTGAAATTGAGCGTAGGCCAAAATTTTGGAGGGTGTTGTTGCAGCAACAACAAGTGGCATATCTCATGTACAAAGGTGGGTGTACTGATATGCCAAAAGTTATATGATATAAGACCTCCATCTACAGTAGTCTTCTCAACTCCGAACTTTTCTTCCTATAAAGGTCAGTGTTCTGGTTTCTTCTCTTCTGCTCCAATGGTGAATCAATTTTTTCTAGTCTTTTCTTGGTTGCAGGATTACAACTAAGCCATAATTCCATTGAAGAGGACCCAACCCAGGGTATCTTATGAAGGATTTTGTGCACATGACAAGATGTTGCACCTCTGATTTTGGTTAGTTAATTGTTTTTAGTTTATTTTGCATCATAGAAGCTAATATCTCTAGTATTGTATGGAGACACTCTGTCTATCACAAGATTTGTATGGGGACACTCTGTTTTTTTGTTACCAATTAGAGTAACTTTAGATCGAGTGAGAATCTTTTTTGTATTTCAATGTTTAGCAATACATATCTTGATTTTTAGATCCGGAAGGAAAATGTACAAGATACAATAAATGATAAGGGATGCAAATTTATGGAAATTTAACTACCTTTATTCAATAAAAGATAATCGGTTTTTTATTTGATAAAAAAAACCATGCCAAATAAATTCATAACTTAAAAAGGGACAATTTGAAAAGGAAAAAATTAATTAAAAAGAGCACCAAGAATGATTAAAAAGCTAGAACTGGATTAAAAAGAGCACAAGGAATGATTAAAAAGCTAGACAAGTGGTAAAAAAACTTTACATTTTGCGAAAAGAAGAGATAATGCTATTCGATTTAAAATTATTAAATTAAAATTAAAATTAAAAAATACATAAAATTAGAGTTTATAATAAAGTTCAAATTTAAACTTTTAACAATGATAAAGAATATTCAAATAAAATGAAGAAAACGTCTAAAACCCACCCTCATGATTTATAGACATTAAATCAATGAAAACGAAATTGTTTATGGAGTTGTCTATGGAGGCAGAGGAATTGCTCGAATGACCAAAAGTGGCTAGAATCCGGGTAAAAAATTTCAAAAAATGTTGTAGACGCAATATTTGAATCATATTTTTTTATGGTGGAAATGATTCAGTACCATCGGAAACATCAAAAACACCCAAAAATATGAATTTTAATAACTTTTACTTCGATTTACAAAAATCCCAGCTAAATTTTTCAAAATATAACCGAAATTTCCATAACTTCCAAAAACAAAAAAAACATAATTACTACAATACGACATTGTATATTATCCCATTTTATAACTTTTTCATTACAGTCAATTATCTCGTTATATTTTCTTAAAGTAGACTTCAATGTTGGCCATGTATGTCAACATCTCATTTTTGTCGTCGAGGTCCATATTACAAGTTTTAAATCGTCACCTCGTTAATTATTTAAATTAATAATATTTTAGAAAAGAAAGCAAATGTTTATGATTTTGTATTTTTTATTATTCAAATGTGTAAAAATACTTATTTAAATTATAATGTAGATTAATGAAAATGTTATTTGTAATATAAAATTAATCTTATTATTTTTAAATATTTTATTAAAATTAATTTAATCAATTTTTAAACATATAAAGCAAGCATTTCAGCTGTAAGCGAATTCACAAAAATAATTTAGTAATATAATTAAAATATTATTATTATTTTTAAGGGTGTTGTAATTTATAAATAAAATAGATTTTCTAGCAATATAATTTTAAGAAAGAATGTGATTTTTTATTGTTTGAAAAATATTTTTAAATATATAAATAAATTCAGTTTCTTGAAAACTCATATGGCACTCAAATTCTACGGATCAAACAACTTAAATTTAAGTCTTTAAAAATCTTTACCAAATTTTAATTAAAATAAAAACTTTAATTAATTAATTAAATTTGCTAATATCGAGCGTCGTGCTCAGACATCTCCGTCAACTATATCATTATGAAACTGCAATTTTTTATGGGACTAATTTAGTTAATAAACGCCTTTATATTCCCGCAACGTGCTTCTTGAAATGACTTCCGCATGTTAAAGTTGACTCAAAAATTCATGGAAGTGATGAGCGGCGACGCTACCAGTTTATCCATTCATCTGTGGCTGCAAATTATTGAATTCATCCGACCAACAGAACTAATCATGTAGGATTTATAGTATGAACCTGTTGTAGCGGCTCCAACCACCCTCCAAAATTTTGCCTAAGCTTCATTTTGGAGCCTCCCTACCGACCATCCTCAGCAGCATGTCTTGCACTGTCAAGCACATCAGCTTCAGTTGTTTCATAGAGTCTTGTTAGCCTATGCATGCAAGTTTGTTTCATCCCCTTCACAGGTTGTTTTCCGAACTTAGTGTCTGTTGCTGGTTGAACAGCTCCCTCTAGGAATTGTGCAATTCTAGAGGGGAACCAGCCTTCCCTCCAGAAATTGCGCAAACCTAGCTAGGCCCTAGAATTGTGCAATTCTTCTTGGCAGTCTTCCTCTCAAAAATTTTGCAATTCATCCCAGGACAACTGCTCAGTGCAGAAATTACACAATTAATTCTTCTTGACAGTCTTCCTCTCAAAAATTGCACAATTCATCCCAGCACAACTTCTCAACCCAGAAATTGCGCAATTTTGAGCAGCAGTCACCTGTTGCTCCCAGAAATTGTGCAATCCCTCTAGGACAGCCAGCCCAACAGCTAGCAGAAATTGCGCAAATCCAACCAGGAAGCCTCCTAGGCTCAGAAATGGTGCAATACAGGCAAACAAGCTTCCTTGAGAAAATTGCGAGGTCTGACCTAGGACAACTGCTCAGCCTAGAAATTGCACAATCCCGAGAGACAATCACCTGTTCCTCCCACAAATTACGCAATCCCTCTAGGACAGCCATTTCTACTCAGCCCAGAAACTGCGCAAATTTTCATCCCAAGCTCAGAGACTGATGCATGTGCCTTTAGGTTGACCGGTTCTCTCCGGGACCAAGAGAAACTGATTTTCATGCATGGATTGCTTCTCCCAAGGCAGCATGCAAAGGCATCCCTTGATTCAAGGATCTTTTTTTAGAAGTTGGAGGTTACATGCAAGGATCATTTCAAAAACCTCCTATCAAGTGTCGCTTTTCCCAGATTTGTGGCATGTGCATCACAACCTCGATTTAATCAAAACTCATCAACTGGACACTGTAGAGCTCATTCCTCACATCAACCTTGCATCTCTGACATCCCACATTGCATCTAGGAGTCATCGACACATTCAGCTTCGTTGTTTCGCGGTAAGCCTTCTTTTGAGGTCTCGCACTGCATTTCTATCGCTTTTTGTATTTCGCTTCGTGTGAGTGTTGTCTGCTTGATTTCAGTGAGCGCTTGTTGTCGTTTTTATGTATGTTAGCTTGTAGAAGCACTCTTTCAATTTTCATTCACATCTCACTATTGTCGCATGCATGACACTATTTTTGCACAGACGCTCGTCGTTGCAGCGACTCACTTCACACACATGCATACTTTCCCATTTTCTGAATCTTGCACTTGTTGTTTGCATGTATGGCTATTCACTCTTATTTTCACTCATCTCATCATGCATTGGGACTTCTCATGTTTTCAGTCACCCGTTAGCCAGTCTAGGCTACCTTGGCCCAGACCGTGCCTTGCCTGGCTAGCACTGCGCATTTCCGGAAGCGAAGGCTCTGCCTTCGCTCTAGAAACTGCGCAAGTCTGGCCTAGCACTGACCTCCAGGCTTGCATTGTGCAATTCTTGGAGGTAGTGTCCTGTTGGCCCCAGAAAATGCGTAATGCAATTTCCTGGTTGCATGTCACCACTGACTGAAATTACGCATTGCACAGTTTCAGTCCTCAGCAGGGCAGGTTGGACTGTGCATTGCACAGTTCCAACAATCAGTCAGCTTCCTGACAGCGCGAACTATGCCTTGTGCGGTTTTGGCAGTAAGTCTCCCAAACTCCCAATGGAAATTGCACAACCTTCACGATCAATCACACAGGTATGTTGCAAGTCAGTCCTCAAGTTTGTTTTGGTTTTCGACTAATAGATTTCTCGCCATGAGTGTTGCTATGTCTCCAGCCATCACAGGCGTTCATTTGTCTCTCAGCAGCACTAATACAATGGCCTTCAGGAGACCAGAGTCAAAGGACACTGTTGAGAGCACAATAGGGGTTGCAGCCAAGCAAGTGTCTATGAGCTTGCCTACCTATGAAGACACCAATTTGTTCATAGGCAAGGACATCAGGATAAGATGGCAGCAACACCACAGCGAGTAGCACCATTATCAATAGCAAAAGACAACACACCCGCATGCATCCAGTGCAAGAGGAAGGTTGTTGACAACATAGAGGTGAAGCAAAGCTGCAATTTCAAAGTAGATCGACTCATGACGAAAGCAACTTTGGAGATCGAGGCTATGAGGTGACGGTGTGATAAGACGAAGATTGTGCAAAGGCAGACAGAGAAACAGAGAAGGAGTTGCATGTGCTAAAGCAGCAACTCAAGGAAGATTGGGAGCTGCACAAATGAGAGAATGAGTTGCAATAGGAACAGGTACAGCAGGGGAAGCAACATGCAAAGACGGCTGAAACTGCACCCATACTAGTTATAGATCCATCCTAGCAGCTAGCACAAAGCAGACAAGGTGAGCAGTGTTGTTGATCGCATGTAAGGGAATTCAACAACATGCATGTCATTGTAAACATGCATGCGATCCCACCCATTTGGCACACTCACCGAGGTAAAGACAAGAAGCAAGTCCGACTGGAGCTGAACATGTATTTTGACACTTTGAAGCGCATGGTCACCAAAACACACTTGGAGATAAGCACAGAAACTATGCATCAGTATGTTGTTGGTCCAGCTGCACTCAAGACAACCATGCACATGCTATCAGACGAGTTGGACAGAGGAGCCATATCAGTGTACCCAGATGCAACGGAGGCAAGAGTTCGCTTTCAGCAGGTTTTCACCATTGAGCGCATGGACACCATCACGTATGACCAAGCTTGGCATCAGCTCGCCAGCTCACCACCATTAACCATTACAAGGATGTCAAAGAGTTGGTCTCACCATAACGGACCGAGTGTTAGTGATTTCTTGCATAGCTTGCTCAATCCATTTTGTCTCACATGGGTACATGTGCAGATTGTATGTACATCTTGTCAAGTGGAAGTTCAAGTGTCGATAGTTGAATGCAACAATCATAGAGTAGTTGAAGAGTCATGAGGGTTGATGAATGGTCACAAAGGGGAATGTCAAGGGTCACCCCACCTTTTGTTATAAATAGTCCCTCATAACTCATTTTAGAGGCTTTTGGTTAGCCAAGCTTCAAAAGGAGTATCTTAGAGAATGCTTGGACAGTATTGTAACGTGCCTTCGCTTCTCCACTACGTAGAACTAGTATATCTCTTTGGAGGAGTAAGCGGTTGGGGCTATAATGTTCTGCTATCGGAACTAGTGGTTGGACATGGATGTACTATATGACTGGAACTTACACTTCTTAATATAAAAGAACCAGCAAGTTTCATGCATATGTTGTATTGTATTCCAGCTATCTTGTTTACTCTAAATATTATATGTATTTGTTTTCTTACGCATGCATGCATGGACTATTCTGTATAAGTATGTACGAATCTTACTGAAATGTGTTGATTGGCTTAACCATCACTTTGGATTGCTTGCTAACTTTCTTTCCAGCTTATGATTCATCTTCACTCGTGTGTTCCCTTCCAAGCCGGGTACTATTACAGGTTTCCAAGGGGTGCATTCACCCGACTCTCTCTGTGTTAGAACTGTTCATGCACCTTCCTTGTCTCAGTTTGCTACCAACAGGGACATCTGACTTGCCTCTGTGTGAAATCCCAGTCAAGGCATTACCGTATGACCCACTGTTGGGACTCCTACACCAAAGGATCTGAGGTCTAATTGGGACTTCTTACTGGGGAGATCCCCTGACATGTTGGTGGGTCCAACACTATCAACATTTCTGGTTCTAGAAGGAGGGCCAGATGACAAGCTGATTCCATATAATATGTTTTGAGTCTTCGCATATCTATCATGGAGTTTGTTATAGTTCGCCCTCCGAAATGTTTGTCGAATGGACATATCTTTCATGTCGAGAGGGAGTTTTGGGATCACTTGTCACAAATCACATATGATGGTGAAGGTAAAGTGGCCTGGCTTGAGAACTTAGATGACTTCCATGCGCTCATGAAGGGCATGGAATATTTTAATGAAACAGAGGTCTATTCGCTGCTCACACACACACTTCACGACCACCCATTGCAATGGTGTGGCACACTACCTCATAACTTCGTGCACTCATTCAAGCAGTTCAACGATCTAATCAAATCTGTTTTCCACCATTTTGATCCTAAAGTACTTGATAAAAAATTGTTAAAACAACGGAAGGCCCCGCACGAATCACCTATGGAGTTTTCGGAGCACTTCCGTCTATTCATGTTTGAAGCCCCAAAAAGTCAGATGAAATTTCAGTATCTCATGGACAGATTTGAATATTTCCTTATCCAATCTGTCAATCCCAAGAAGAAGTTCAAGCTCAAACCATGCTCAGCATACTTTGGTGATGGAGTTGCGCAATCACAGATGGACACAGTCACTGTCACAAGTGACTGTCCGCCATCCCCTCATCAAACATCTCCACCACTACAGAGTGATGTGGGAGAATATGCACACACATTTGTTCAACTGTCACATCCTCACGACATTGCTCCTTCCAATTTTCGCGCAAGATTGGTTGCCAATCCATTGGGTTATCACATGTATTTTGTACCTCAACCTCCGTCCTCGTATTCTGATCATCCTCCAGATTGCATTGTCTTGTGTTCTTCCATTCTGGACTCTACACATGTTTTGAACGAGGATCGATCTATCGACGAAGTTTGTGTTGCCAAACCAACATGCACTGGCATTCATGAAGAGTATGATTGGGAGCTTGAAAATCCACCGGCAGTAGAGGACCATCCTTGTCTATCCGTACCTCCTTCATTTTTTCCTAACCTCCTTGGTGATCCTACCATCCCGGATTTTTCATGTGTATCTTCGTCCATAGAAGCACCCATTGTTGATCATTCATAGGACACACCGGATGTTAGTCCATCATCTGACAACGGAGAGGACCAATCATTATTTGAACATCCACTTGATTTTTCATCTATCTTTTCCAAAAACGCAAAGGATGAACATTCTTTCTTCTCATCTACCCATCTGTGCGATTCATCAAATAATGGGGATGCCGACCAATATCCTGAATTTTTTGATCTTGGTTGTTGTGACCTCTTTACCTCATCATCCGATCATGATTTTGAATCACTCGTTGTTAATCCGTCTAAGCCACTGGTCTACGATGATCCATCTGTCGACAAAGTCGAAACCCCGCAAACTGTTGAGGCACTTCAACCTGAGCTGATGGTTATGGCAGGCCCTCGCTGTCCTGAGGTTGGTTTCACTTCTAATCAAGAAATTTTTCAAACACCCAAGGCTCCTCATCACTCATCTGTATGCACTCAAGAACAATCCAACACTCATATTTCACTTCCTCCACTCGAACTACATGATCCCATCGCTCATGCGTTGGAGGAATCTTACTTAGTAAGCACACTTGTGAAACGTAAGTTGTCTACTGTCCTCACATGTGTGTGCATGTCATAGTCAAGAGTATCCACGTTCTTAACATCTACACATAGTGTCACATAACATCATGGTATGTCCACGGACTGCATGTCATGCACTTTCACTCATTTTTGTTCTATGGACGCTTGTAAGCTGGGAGTGTGTCTATCTTCATTGTTATATCTTTCACATCTGCTGGTTCACACAGCTGTGTTGTTTGCGAACCATGCCTTCACTGACATGGGTCAACCATTGCGCTGGTGGTTGCATTGGAAGTATCACTTCATGTGAGACAACCCATGCACTATTAGCTTAAGAGTAGGAGTAATGTTTTCTTTTTGAGTTGTTTGCTTGCATGCATGTTTGCATTTTTATTTGTGTGTTTATTTGTTTGCTTGTTTGCTTACTCATTCAATTTGCTTATGCATTTTCTTCTACTTCTTGCTTTGATTTTTGGTTTGTTTGCTTGTTTATGTCCGTAGGTTAGTTTCACATGGACCGTGTGCAACTCTTAAAACAAGGTGGGTAAATTCCAAGAGGACTTGTACAAATACCAACATTTGGTTATATGTTGTCCGCTCTCTTATGTAAGAGCTTGTGTCTTCAGTCCATGATACATCCATGGAAAATACGTACTATTCGAAGTGAACCTTGGTGAAAACACAACGCTTACAAGCTAACTAGTATCACCTACTCTATTCAGTTTTTTTTGGGTTAATCCTTGTCAGCTCAGTAAAAGATAAGGTGAAGGGGAAAACCTTAGCAAGAACATTAGAGGTATATATAAAATACTTCTCTGAAGGAACCACCTCTTCTTCTCTCAATAAGTTGGGATCCCTATTCTGCCTCTGAAATGAATAAGCTCTATGCACAGTTATGAAAATGAAAAATGAAAAAGTGATAAAGTGAAAAATTTTGAAAAAACGAAAAATGAATAAGATGAAAGAAGAGAAAGGATTCCTGCACAGAGAGGTGATGCAAGTAACTCTTCCAGGGTACTGACCAAGCTCGCTCGCAGCAGAGCGATTCTTGTGTTCTTACATGACTCCGTCGGGGTACTGTTCAGGCCTACTGGCAGCAGAGCAACACCAAAGATGAAACTAAAACTTTGGCGATCATATGACTTGTGCACCAATATACCCCTCATCAAACAACTGCGTTACTTGGGTTGGAATGTGTGTCGACTGACCAAGAGCCTGGAAGATGCTGCATCTTACAATCAAGCAAGTGTGGAAACCAAGATGACCAAAGAACTGAATAATACCTCCGGAGGTGTTAGAATTGATTTTCACGAACAAGGTCCATTCAAAGATAGCGGCTACAACCACCCTCCAAAATTTTTCCTAAGCTTCATTTTGGAGCCTCCCTAACGACCATCCTCAGCAGCATGCCTTGCACTGTTACGCACATCAGCTGTAGCTATTTCATAGAGTCTTGTCAGCCTGCGCATGCAAGTTTGTTTCACCCCCTTCACAGGTTGCTTTCCGAACTTAGTGTATGTTGCTGGTTGAGCAGCTCCCTCTAGTAATTGCGCAATTCTAGAGGGGAACCAACCTTCCCTCCATAAATTGCGCAAACCTAGGTGGACACCCAGCTGGGCCCCAGAATTGCGCAAGTCTTCCTGACATTCTTCCTCTCAAAAATTGTGCAATTCATCTTAGGACAGCTGCTTAGCCCAGAAATTGTGCAATTTTGGGTAGTAGTCACCTATTGCTCTCAGAAATTGCACAATTTGTCTAGGACAAATAGCCCAGCAGCTAGCAGAAATTGTGCAAATACAGCCAAGCAACCTACTAGGCTCAGAAATTGCGTAATACAGTGAGATAAGGCTTCTTTGAGAAAATTGCGAGGTCTGACCTAAGATAGTTGCTCAGTTCAGAAATTGCGAGATACAGCTAGACAGGCTTCCTTGAGAAAACTGTGAGGTTTGACCCAAGACAGTTTCTCAACCCAAAAATTGCGCAATCCTGTGAGACAGTTACTTGTTCCTCCCAGAAATTACGCAATCCCTCTGGGACAACCATCTCTGCTCAGCCCAGAAACTACGCAGATTTTCATCCCAGGCTCGCAGACCGATGCATGTGCCTTCAGGTTGATTGGTTCCCTCTAGGACCGAGCAAAACTGATTTGCATGCATGGACTGCTTCTCCCAAGGCAACATGCAAAGGCATCCCTTGATTCAAGGATCTATTTTTAGCAATTGGAGGTTACATGAAAGGATCATTTCAAAAACCTCCCGCCAAGTGTTGCTTTTCCTAGATTTGTGGCATGCGCGTCACAACCTCGATTTAATAAAAACTCATCAACTAGACATTGCAGAGCTCATTCCTTACATCAACCTTGCAACTCTGACATCCCACATTGCATCTAGGAGTCATCGGCACATTCAACTCAGTTGTTTCGGGGTAAGCCTACTTTTCATGTCTCGCGCTGCGTTTCTGTTGCTTTTTGTGTTTCACTTCGTGCGAGTGCTATCTACTTGATTTTAGTGAGTGCTTGTTGTTGTTTTGATGTATGTTAGCTTGTAGAAGCACCGTTTCAGTTTTTGTTCGCATCTCATTGTTGTCGCATGCATGACACTGTTTTTGCACAGACAATCGTCGTTGGGGTGACTCGCTTCATACACATCCATGCTTTCCCATTTTTTGAACCCTGCACTTATTGTTTTCATGTGTGATCATTCACTCTTGTTTGCACTCATCTCATCATGCATTGAGACTTCTCATGTTTTCAGTCACCTATCGGTCGTTTAGGCTGCCTTGGCCTGGACTGTGCCTTGCCTAGCTAGCATTGCACATTTTCGTAAGTGAAGGCTTTGCCTTCCCTCTAGAAACTATGCAAGTCTGGCCCAACATTGACCTCCAGGCTTGCATTGCGAAATTCTTGGAAGCAATGTCCTACTGGCCCTAGAAACTGCGCAATGCACTTTGTTGGTTGCATGTCACTGCTGACTGAATTTGCGCATTGCGCAGTTTCAGTCCTCAGCAGGCCAAGATGGACTATGCATTGCACAATTCCCATAGTCAGTCAACCTCATGACAGCCCGGACTGTGCCTTGTGCAGTTTTGGCAGTCAGTCTCCTGACCTTCCAGCGGAAATTGCGCAACCTTCACAATCAATCACACAAGCATGTTGCAAGTCAGTCCTCAAGTTAGTTTTTGTTTTCAACTTACAGATTGCTTTTCATGAGTGTTGCTATGTCTCCAGGCATCACAGGTGTTCGTTTGTCTCTAAGTAGCACAAGTACAATGGGCTTCAGGAGAGCATAGTCAAAGGACACCGTTGAGAGCACAACAAGGGTTGCGGCCAAGCAAGTGTCTATGAGCTTGCCTACCTATGAAGACATCAAGTTGTCCATAGACAAGGACATCAAGATAAGAGGGAAGCAACACCACAACAAGCAACACCATCAGAAGTAGCAGAAGGGAGCACACCCGCATGTGGCGAGTGCAAGAGGAAGGTTGTTGGCAGCATAGAGGTGAAGAAAAGCTGCAAGTTCAAAGTGGATCCATTCATGACGAAAGTAGCTTTGGAGATTGAGGCCATGAGGCAACGATGCGACAAGACGAAGATCGCACGAAGGCAGAAAGAGAAACAAATAAGGAGTTGCATGTGCTGAAGCAACAACTCAAGGAAGAACGGGAGCTACACAGATGAGAGAATGAGTTGCAGTAGGAACATGTATAGCAGGGGGCACAACATGCACAGACGAATGAAACTGTACCCATACAAGTTATAGATCCATCCCAGCAGTTGGCACAGAGCAGACAAGGTGAGCAGTGTTGTTGATCGCATGCAAGGGAATTTAACAACATGCATGTCATTGTGCACACGCATGCGATCCCATCCATTTGGCACACTCACCGAGGGGAAGACAAGAAGCAATTCCGACAGGAGCTGAACATATATTTTGACAAGTTGATGCACATGGTCACTAGAACACACTTGGAGATTAGCACAGACACTATGCATCAGTATGTTTCTGGTCCAGCTGCACTCAAGACAACCATGTGCATGTTATCAGATGAGTTGGACAAAGGAGCCATATCAGTGTACCCAGATGCAACGGAGGCAAGAGTTCGCTTTCAGCAGAATGTCACCATTGAGCGCACGGACACCATCATGGATGACCAAGCTTGGAATTCGCCACCATCAACCATCACAAGGATGTCAAAGAGTTGGTCTCACCACAACGGTCCGAGTGTTAGTGATGTCTTGCATGGCTTTCTCAATCCATTTTGTCTCACATGGGTACATGTGCAAATTGTATGTACGTCTTGTCAAGTGGAAGTTCAAGTGTCGATAGTTGAATGTAACAATCATAGAGTAGTTGAAGAGTCATGAAGGTAGATGAACAGTCATAAAGGGGAATGTCAAGGGTCACCCCACCCTTTTCTATAAATAGTCCCTCATAACTCATTTTAGAGGCTTTTGGTCATCCAAACTTCTATAGGAGTATCTTAGAGAAATCTTGGACAGTATTGTAACACGCCTTGGCTTCTCCACTGCACAAAGCTAGTATATCTCTTTCAAGGAGTAGGCGGTTGTGGCTATAACATTCCACTATCGGAACTAGTGGTTGGCAATGGATGTATTGTATGACTGGAACTTACACTTCTTAATATAACATAGCCAACATGTTTCATGCATGTGTTGTATTGTATTTCAGATATCTTGTTTACTCTAAATGATATATGTATTTTTTTGCTTACGCATGCATGTATGACTATTCTGTATAAGTATGTATGAATCTCACTGAAATGTGTTGATTGATTTAACCAACACTTTGGATTGCTTGCTAACTTGCTTTCCAGCTTGTGATGCATCTTCCCTCGTGTGTTCCCTTCCAAGACGCGTACTATTACAGGTTTCCAAGGGGCGCATTCACTGAACTCTCCATGTGTTAGAACCGTTCATGCACCTTCCTTGTCTCGCCACAGGTGTCACACCCTTGCTACCAACAGGGACATCTTACTTGTCTGTATGCAAAATCATGGTCAAGGCATTACCGTATGACCCACTGTTGGGACTCCTACACCAAACGATCTGAGGTCTAATTAGAACTTCTTACCGGAGAGATCCCCTGACATGTTGGTGGGTCCAGCACTATCAACAAAACCTCAAAATAAGAATGGAATCAACCGATGATGCTTTTCATGTCAAGAGAATCTCAATGAAAAATGATGACCGATTGAGGGAACAAGAAGACTGGGAGGGTTTAGAACCCGTGAACCCTACTAGCCGCGTCTTTAGCGAACCATCTCTAAATTTTTATATTCTTGTCAGTGTGGGATTGAAGACACAGCTCGATATTGAGGCAGCAACAACAGGTCTAGAGAACACTTTGATTAAACACAAGTGCTTCTCTAGAATTGTGGTTGGTCCTCTCATCTTTAATATATAGCTTACAAGCACCCTGTCCATGAGGACTTTCTTTAGGCGAACATGTACTCGATTATTTTATGTGATTGCAGAAGGAAGATAAAAGCGGGGTTTTGAAATGGTTGCCGGTCAATGTAAATATCAGTGATCATGTTACAATATTGTTTATTAATCCGGTAGAGAATTGCAATCTAGATTTTGTCAAGAAATATTTAGCCAATGTGGCGACGACCCCTCCCCTGGATCCCTCTAGGCCATTGTGGCAAACTCATTTTCTGCATGTTAGATCAAAGGATGCAGAGTCCAACGTCGTCATAAGAATACATCATTCCGTAGGGGACAGAGTGTCACTCATGTCATTTTTCTTGGCATGTACCAGAAAGGTCGCTGATCCTCAGTTTGTTCCCTCAATCCCACGCCAAACTCCAAAATTGAACACAAGGCCAATTAATGGTGAAAGCGTGGAAATATTCCATGTGCAGTGTCTAATCATGGTTCTTTACAATCTTTTCCTTGTAACCTGGTACACTATTGTGGGCATGATGCATTTTCTAGCTACAATTGTGTGGATTAAAGACAATGATACACCAATAAAGGGATATCCTAGTGTGGAAAGGAGCCCTAAGCATATTAAACACGAGACCTTGAATCTAGGAGATTTCAAGATTGTCAAGACTGTTGTAAACAGGGTAAGTATGACGCCTTGTTATTTCTGTGCCCCACTTTATTGGCCATTCTTAAGTCGATTGCAGATTCCCAGAATATTTCGGGAATCTGCAATCTACTTAAGCTCACCGCACTTTATTTATCTTCAACGATCTAAAGTCTCATAAATCTTAAATATAGGTAATCTTTGATTTTTTTTCATTAATGAGCTGTAAAGATGAATGCTGACGCTATTAAAGAATGGCAGACGGTAAATGATGTTATGCTGGAAACGACTTCAGCCGGTATCCTGCGGTATTTGGAACCCGAATACGGTCTGTACAAGATGATCTTCTTATAAAGTTATTTAAAATCTATGAATTGTGGACAACAATTGGCATGAAAACTTCTTATTGTAATTCGCTATAATTACAGGATGTGGCCGACTTAGGTTATATGATCCTTCGACATCCCATGGTGAAATAGTAGAATCCTTTGGATTATGCTCGCACTGACATGGATAAAAAAGTTATCTTTGGAGGCACCTTTTACTTATGCCACTGGGAAACTACCGATGAAGCTTGCAGGTGTCAAGGTATCAAAATCTATACATGTATACATGAAAACTACTGTATTATTATTATTATTTAAATTTGGGGTTAATGATGATAATGGATGATAGGCGGCTACTGCTGTGACATATAGAATTATCTCACACACAAGTATTTTTTTCTCCAACATAGATGGGCAAGTGGAGGAGGTGCAATTTTTTGGTAACCCAATCGTTCATCTGATTCCAACAGTGTATGGACACCCTCATGTGGACGAAGAAGTATTTTTCTGTATTGATATGGTTTAATAATAAGTGGAAAGTTTTGATTGAACTGATGATTTTGTTGTGTTGTGCTGGGTTTTGCAGTGAGTAACTATACACTTTCAGAGCTACATGGAAAAAGTGGTAAAGGCGGCTTCAGAAGTGATTAGGGATCCAAAACAGTGTATCGATTGCGTGGAAGCTTTCCACCGCATGAAGCAGGCGACCATTACAAGCACTCAACATACCACGTAATTTGTTACAGAAAATATTTGCACTGTAGCATTTCTTCATAAGAGATTACAGCTTTAAATGTAAAAGGGTAGGGTATCTCGATTTTAATAAAAAGGATATCCCTGATTGTTCAAAAGTTAGAAAAATATCAATAAAAATATAAATGGCAAAGGTTTTTGGATTGTTCAATCAATTGGTGCTCAGTAGCTGTGAATAATTTGACTCCGCTCTTTCTTCCACAGAATCTATACTGCCCTTAAAACCAAAATTTGTTAAAGCAGAAAATGATGAATTTCTATTTTGACCTGAGAAAATGATAGATCTTTAAGTAATTAAGCATGTAGCGATGATGATGAGTTTAAACCAACCAACAACCCAATGTTTTTTGGGTAGAAGTATTAACATCCCATGGCACCTCGGGAATCATACATGGCGAAAGGTCACTCATTCTTTCACAGTTAATTTTATACCGAAGAAAGAGAAGACTAATAGTGACATCTTGTTTGGCCATAGTAATTTTATCTTAACATAGTTATAGTATTGTTTGGCCAAAGTTGGAAACCATGGTGTATATCGGTCGATAAAAATAACAATGAATTACTTCAAAATCGTTTGAGTCTATTTGTGCTTTCTCTTTGTCATTGTCACATCTATAGTTTATGATACTTTATGCTAACGACATAGTTATGGTATCGTTTGGCCAAAGTTGGAAAACATGGTGTGTATCGCTCTCCAGCGAAAGTTGTACTCATATATTGGTATATGAATCTATAGAGGTGAAAATCTCATTCAAGGTGGGTTGCGCTCTTAAAAAATATAAGAGATGAATAGAATAATATAAAGGAAAGAATAAAATATTAATGATTATTAACTTTTTATTATTAAGTTATTTTTGTAAACATAGAAATTATATAGTTGATAAATTTAAATAAGCATCTCGTTTTATGATACATCTTATTTTATGGTACATTTTATATTGTAAAGATTAATATATATATATATATATATATATATATATTAAATAAATTGTAACTTTATTTTAAATTATTATTATCATTTCCCTAATGTGGTGCTATTTCCATAGTAATGAGGGAAGGATATGATACGGCGAGCCTTCTTGTTGCCCATCCTCCTCATAGGCTACATTGTCAAGGTTCATTTATTGGACCTCGCCTCTTAAGGGTGGTAGAGGCTCCTCAACATGTCTTATTGTTTGACTCTCGAGTGCGGTCTGCATGCCCAACCCTACTCCTTCTCTTAGGTAATATATTTATTACCCTTCTGCACCTTTGATGCCTCATCTTAATGTTGCCTTTGTCTGTCATGAGTTCTGACTATTGCATAGGCGCTTATGTATGGGGACCATCTCTAGACCCTCTCGATTTCCCTTCACCCTCGTAGTTTTTTCTGGCAAAGAGGACTTTCCCCGAGTTCATTGTCGGTGCAGCCTGCTTGGCATGACGTTCTGATTAAACTCCTCCACAAAAAGCTTTTAAAGCTTCCCACCTAGTTCCAACCAGGTTTTAATTAAGTCTTATTGCCTACAACATCCAGGACACACCAATGAACTTGTTACCGACACAAAGGAGAGGATGAAACATTTCAGGTGGTTCCAAAGCTAGATTTCATGTTCAGGCTTCCCCTCACAGCTTTCATGAGCACACTCCTCCCAACATTCAAGAGGAACTTTGATTGGTAGAGGAGTAAATTCGACAAGAAAGATAGTCACCTTGGACTCAGAGATTATGGTAGGTATTTCCCCTTGGGTTCCTGATACTCGTAACTCTAGGGGTTGTCAAAATAATTATCTTCATGCAGTAGACCTATACTAGCATGTTAAGCTATTGCTAGGGAAGATAACTGTGGATAGAAAAGAAACTCAAGAAAATCTCATTCATCTATTATATGAGCTCAGGGATCTCATGTTGGACAAGAAAGGAAGGATTTCCAGGCCAGAGATGGGGACTCCACCGAGCTCTCCAAAATTCCATCACCATGGAATGTCAAGGAACAACCCATCAACCCCAACACCTTGTTTTCATCTTGATGCTTAGGTCTCTTATGTTTCATGGTTTTAGCCTTTTGGTTTTCATGCTTTCTCATCTAGGATGTTAACACTTTATTTTCAAAGTCTATGTCTAGTATCTTTAGCTTATTGACCAAGATTCTATGGATTTCAAATGCCACACATATATTTTTTTTTATCGGTTTCCCCTGTGGTGGGAAAACATTATCTTTGTGAACTTCCAAGTTTTAAATAATTGGTGATGGTTAAATTTTGTTCCCATAGACTCTAAATTCTTGTATCTTTCGTATGATTTCAAGTGTGGTAGACTAGAGATAGTAAGAATAATCACTAGTATAAAAACATAAATTAGCGACTAAAAAAATACTAATAGTTGCATATAAATGACTATGTTCGGTCATGCAACCATTAGTAGCTAACTTACAATATCTTATCTCCATGACCAATTTAGTCGTATTTAACTTAGTCATTAATTGACTGTCTCAATTTTCTCACCTAGTAGTATATTTAGTCATGAATTTGGTCATTGAATTAGTCATTACTTTCCACGTTTAATGACCAAACAAATAGATAAATGACTATTGGAAATGACCAATTTGTGACTATGAATGATGACTCAAATTTGCATATAAATGACTATTAGTGGCTAATTTACAATATCTTATGTCACGACGAACATTTTGGTCATGTTTATTTTGTCATTAATTGGTTTTAAACGATAACTAAAATTTGCATTTAAATGACTATTAGCGGCTAATTTGCAATATATTATCTCATGACCAACATTACGGTCATATTTCTTTGGTCATTAATTGTTTCTCTTGGATGATCACATAGTAGCATACATGGTTGTGAAATGACTAATTTCGTAGTGTATATTTATTCCATTTACTTTAATTAATAATCATTATAAACGACTAATTTAGTCATTGTCTATTCATTTTATTTGTGATCACTATTAATCAACATAAATGAATTAGTATGATTTTGCGACTATATTAAAAAAAATATAATATAATATTCATGTTCATCTAATATGAAAATGCATCTGAATCATGTAAAGTCTCATAAATTGATTACAACATAAAAAATATCAAGTACACTCATAAATAATTTGAGCCACAAATTTTATTATCTGAAATGTCATGTATTATAATATAAGTTTCCAACTGAATATTGACTCAACTACAATTTAAATATCAATATCATTTAATCACTTCAAAACATTCTCACTGTGTTTCCAATGCATTGCACATATGTATCTCCACCTTTCAAATCATTCAATGGTTTCCCTCCAAAAATTGTGTAACTGATAGCATCCACCATTCGAGAGTCATGATGAGTGATGAGCATGAGTATTACAGCAAGAATGTTGCAACTCCTGGGGCTACCAACTTTACTTCATCAAATCGGGGTTTGTACAAACTTGGAGGTGACAGTGTTGTATACACATTAGATGAAATGGTCTACTCTTGTCACTTTTCAACTGGGCCAATAGACCACTAGGGATTTTCAAACCAGTCTTCTATTGACTAGAAGGAGCCTAACTACCAAATGGAAAAGGGAAAATTATCCTTAAAGCAAATGAAGGAGTGTTGCCTATTCTAGGAAATGAAAGACTGACTTGGAAGATGCTATAAAGTGACATGAAATCATCTAGCTACACATTTACATGTTTTTCTTGCAAAAGAAACCTAGTTTAGCCTTGTTTATAACATGTGATGATCTAGACTAACTAAGCATGGAACCCGATCTAGGAAGTATTATGACTGCTGCATGCATGTGCTAATTTAGAAATTGCAGAAAAAACCTTTTTTTGATGTTTAGTTTTATGAATGCAAATGCTAATTTTCACTTCTTATTTGGCAAGGGAGATAGGTATGGAGGGAAAGGTATGGACTAGTCTCAAGGGTATGGAAGCCAAGTGGAGGCCTAATATAAGTTTAGGTGGATTTTTTTTCTAACTTCGAGCTTAAAATAGGCTACTATAGGGTTTCCTGTAGTACTACAGGATGTCCTAGTTCTACTATAAGGTGCCTTGTTTTGCTAGAGCAAAACCGGCCAAAAGTTTAGAAGATGGTAGGAAAGGTAGAATGAAGTGTGGAAAAGGTGTCTGATGGGGAAATAAGGCATGGAGGAGGTTAACATTATCCAAGGCTCAGTCAGATGCTTTAAGATGGTTGGATTTAATCAATGGAAAATGACAACTTTTCTTACAAAACAAGAATTTGGATTTAGGGTTTGTTGGAACTTGGTAGCATGGGTGGATAGGACTTGGATGAGGCAAATGGGATGAGGTCTCCCTACAAATCAAAAGCTCCTTCAACAACATACACTCTTGTCTTCATTTATGAACAAATTCATCTATACATGGAAAATATTTGTTGAATGAAGAAAAACAGAGTTATTATTAGCTAATGGCTAAGTTCATGATTGTAAGTGCTTTTAAACCATAACGAAACTTAAGAGATCAAAATGTGAAATTACAAATAATTATAAGAAACTTAAAAACAATGATCTAGTCACCAAGAAACCCTAGATTATGCAGTAATCAAACAAGAAATTTGTTTTTGGGCTGTGTGAATGGAACCCTCAAGTCATGATCCTATGAGGAAGATGAGGTGAAAGCCACTCTCACAAGATTTTCCGAAGTGTTTACTGTCATTGTGACACCACTGGTCTAACTATCCACAAATGGAAGCAAATTAATTAATCACCCAAATACTTGCAGATTAATAAAACCAAAATCACTTCAGCAACTAACTATGAATGTAATCTAAGCATACATGTACAAAAAGAGGAACCTCTTCTATTAGGGTTGGGCCCTAACCCAAGAGCTTCAGCCCTCTTAGTCAACTCAATGCTGGATCAAGGGAATGCTTCACATATTCATTAAAATATCAAAAATACATAAGAGTTATCAGTCACAATGTCTTAGCTCGAAAATTCCTCTTGGCTACAACAAAAAAAGTTCAATCCTAATGAGGTTGTAGGCCTTCTTATTTATCCAACTAAAGCTACCAACAACTTCCTTAAATTTAGGGAGGTTTGGCTTCCAACTTCGAGATCAACTGGTCTTCAACTATCACTGGTGTGGCTACCAATGACCTTAATGGCTCGGTTGCTTGTAACTCTGGGCTAATTAGATCTAGTGGAGGAATCTTCGAGTGAGTGAGGAGTTAAGGAGGGAGATCCAATCTCCTAAAATCCCTCTTGCTTGTCTACTTCGAGTTCCTGCACTTTAATTAGCCAAAATTTTCTCCAAAACCTGCAATTAATGCACATTAGACCACAAGACATGACATCTCATCTTTACCCTTCTCACTAAGAAAAATATAACAAAACATGTAAAGAAATGTGAGAAAATTTGATTTAATAAGATGGAGAGTGGCATTAAGGTCCATATAATTTACCCATTGATGAGCCTCATCATCACCCCCATACTAAAAGTGTTGCTCATCCTCTGAGAAACTCAATATATGTCCATGTCTTTCATTGCTTTGGTGGCCTCCCTGACATTCCATGATTCTGTTTCTATATCCTCTTCTTGTGGATAAAATCATGCATGCTTCTCTATTTCCTCCCACTGCTTTCTTTCTTCTTCTTCCTTTCTCCCTTCTAACATACCCAAGAGAAATGGTGGACTGAGTTTCAAGCCAATCCAGTTGACTTTGAGTCTCTGCAATGCCTTCTTATGCAGTGGGGAACTTTCTAGTGCATCCCTCATTCTTTCAAGGGAATGATACTCCCTAATATTTAGGCTGTAGGTTAAGGTGCTCCATCTCCTTTGGCGTGCTTTCTGGATTTCATCCCCTAGAAATGTCAAGGTGTCCTCAAAATGAGTGACTGATTTCTCTTGTGTAGCTAGGTATCTTGGTGCAAGTTAGGGATCATTGGTGATGAGGTTGTGGGTGCTAATGACAACCATAGAATTTCTATGTTCTGCTCTGATGTAAAGGGGCTTTGTTTCTTCTCTTTCCAATACTCTTTTTACTTCCTTAGCCCTGGCCTCCTCATGACTCATCCATGATGCCAAGGCCATCAGTTGTAAGTCCCCCAGCTTTGGATTGGGGTCCCACACATTCAATTTTGTTAAGGCCAAGTTATGCAGGTAGAATTAATATATCTTGGCCACGTCCTCCAAGGTGCTTTAGTTACAGAGCTCAATGAAATTCCTATAGTCTTGGAAAGGCATAGTCCCTCATTGTGTTAGGGTTTTTATCTAAAACTGTAGCCATTGTTCTTTGAGGTACAAGGCATATGATTTTATTGGCATCCTACACTGGAGTGCCTCCATGGAGAGACTTGCCATAGTTTCCAATTGGCTCTCTTTTTCCTATACTTGCCTCCTTAGCCATGTGTTCTCAGCCTCTAGTTGAGATTTCATCACTCTTTCCCTATCTCTTATCTCACTCAACTCTATGCCCATCTCTAGCAACTTTTCCTCCATATGGCCCACATCCTCTACACTTTTTGATTTAGCAATTTGCATCCAGCAATGTGTCCTTGCTCTCTCCTTTTCAAGCTTAAAGAATAGAGGGATGGAAAAATTTTGTGGTATTACTCTACCTCCCTCAATGCATCTATAATAGGAGTTGAGATTTGGTTGTGGGCTAGGTTTCTGCAGCTCTTAGTACTCTCCCTTTACTTTCTTTGAAGTATCTATCTCCCCATGTACTTGTGTTGTTTCTTGTTATGAAAACAACTCACAAAAAGATAGAAAAGATAGATCAACGCCTTATAATTCAGCCTCTTCGAGGGGGCAACCTCCTTTACATTACACAAATGAACAATTCTTGGATGACACAAATGAAAATACCTCCTTTCTATATATAGGAGTCTAAGGGGTCATAACATAATCAGAGCCAACATAACAATAATAATGTAAGGGGACAATAATAACAATAGTGGGCTTCTATGTGGCACAATAGTAACAATATGGGCACTACATGGGTACATCAATATAATAAGTGGTTTGTACTAATAACAATAAGGGGTTACACTAGTAGTATAGGGGCCTAACATGCCCCTCTCCTTCAAAAAGCGTTGTCCTCAACGCTTGAGTAGTTCTTGATGCTTCTGTATAAAATTCTTGTCCTCCCATGTGGAATCTTCACCAAGTAAGTTCTTCCACTTGATGAGTTACTTTGAAATTGATTGATTTCATAGTTGTCGGGTTCTTGTTTCTATGACTGCTCTAGGTTCCAATATGATTTTTCCTTCCTCTTCAATTTCTGGCAATATTGTTTGAATTGGGATCTTTTGGAACTTTTGAATAAGTGGCCATACTTCTTCGTCCTTCTTCCATTCATCCCTTGCTTCGTTTATCCAATTTGGTTGGATAATAGAAATATCACAAAACAATGCTTCCACATCCTTATCCTTGAAGAGTCTTCCCATTCGGTAAGGTCGCCATTTTTTAAGTGCATGTAGTATTGCAAACAATTCCTTCTCATAAATAGCTTGCTTGAGATGTAGCAGTAAAAATACCCAATCACCTACATCAAAACATTTTTCACTACGATGTTGATCTACCCGTTGTTTCGTTTGATTTTGCACTGAAGTGGCGTTATCCTTTAAAAGTTGGAGAACTTGTTGTTGATGCTCGATGTGATCTTTCTCTGCTTGAACCTTTTTCCTCTTGATATGTCCTTCTATCTCTAGAGTTTGAGGAGTGGTAATTTCTTCCAATCCTTTACAAGATATGGTCGGATTCATTTCTTGATGCTCGATGTGATCTTTCACTTCTTGAACATTTTTCTTCTTGATATGTCCTTCTATATTGATAGTTTGAGGAGTGGTAATTTCGACCAATGAATTACAAGATATGGTTGGATTCGTTTCTTCTTTCTCGATGTGATCTTTCACTTCTTGCACCTTTTTCTTCTTGATATGTCCTTCTATCTTGAGAGTTTTAGGAGTGGTAATTCTTGCCAATGCTTTACAAGATATGGTCTGATTCATTTCTTCTTTCTCTGGGGTGGGGTCCTGGCGTATATCCTCTTCTTTTGATGTTTCTTGATCCTTTTCTTCCTCCTCTTCATATTCTATGTAAAATAATTTCCTCTCAGCACACTTATGACCTTTAGTGCATTTTCTATCACAATTGTAATAAAGCCCTTTTTCTCTTTTTTCTTCCAATTGTTGTGGTGTAACCCTTGTGGGTTGTGGAAGGCTGGGAGAAACAACACTTCCATATTTATAGTTGTGAGGGGTATGCTTCTTAGTTTCCATAATTTTGCTTTCCACTATGTCACAAAGCCCTTTTACTCTTTCCAATTGTTGTGGTGTTTCTCTAAAGAAGGTGTTGCTCTTTGTATCCTCATAATGTGTTATCATTTCCTTCGTGAAAATTGACCACGTAACAAGTTGTTTATGAGAACAAAGCCCTTCATACCATAAAAATTGATCTGGTTCTAAATATGAAGATGCAATACATACCTTTTGTAACAGTGGTACACCATGTAGATCAAAATATTGCTCCATCTGAAGTATCCAATTTACCGAATCCTTGCCATCAAACTTCCTCATCTTGCTTTTTCTTGATTTCAGGAGCTCGATCTTGAAATGACTGTAACTCTGTACTTTCGGATCTTTAAGTTCTGAAATTGCGACCTGTAGTAGCCCTCTGTGTCCTCTTTCTAATGCCACCAGTCTGATCCAAATTGGATTCTCCAATAAAGAGTTATACATAATCTCCCAAGATGACTTGATTATAGACCTTTCTAAAAGAGCGAACTTTTATGAAGTGACACGTGTCACTGTTTCGACCTTTGGCTCTGAAAAATATATACAAGAAACTACAGTCCGTTCTCTTTCTGTACCTTCTTACGAAATTTCAATCCAATGCTCAAAGAGAAAGTTATGACGATTTTCCCCAGGTCACCTGTTTGGAATGTAATTCAAGAGTCTGCAAAAAGACCAACTTACGTAGATCATATCTCCGCAAATATAGCGCGAAAAGCTTTGAAATTCAGACCGGAGATTCAGCGGGATTGCTTCTCAAATGGGTTTTTTTTTAGCTTCTGAAACGTTGTAGAAAAAAAGTTATAGCGAAAATGCCACGATGACCTGTTTGGAGCAGCGAAACCCTAGAATCCAAAGCTCTGATAACAAATGTTATGAAACTAGCACACAAAAAGATCTAAAAGATAGATCAACGCCTTATAATTCAGCCTCTTCGAGGGGGAAACCTCCTTTACATTACACAAATGAACAATTCTTGGATGATACAAATGAAAAGACCTCCTTTATATATATAGGAGTCTAAGGGATCATAACATAGTCAAAGCCGACATAACAATAATAATGTAAGGGGAGAATAATAACAATAGTGAGCTTCTATGTGGCACAATAGTAACAATATGGGCACTACATGGGTACATCAATATAATTAGTGGGTTTTGACTAATAACAATAAGGGGTTACACTAGTAGTATAGGGGCCTAACATGCCCCTCTCCTTCAAAAAGTGTTGTCCTCAACGCTTGAGTAGTTCTTGATGCTTTTGTATAAAATTCTTGTCCTCCCATGTGGAATCTTCAACGAGTAAGTTCTTCCACTTGATGAGATACTCTGAAATTGATCGATTTCATAGCTGTCAAGTTCTTGTTTCTGTGACTGCTCCAAGTTCCAATATGATTTTTCCTTCCTCTTCAAGTTCTGGCAATATTGTTTGAATTGGGATATTCTGCAACTTTTGAATGAGTGGCCACACTTCTTTGTCCTTATTGCATTCATCCCTTGCATCATTTATCCAAATGCACTAAAGGTCATAAGTGTGCTGAAAATTGACCACTTCCAGATCAATTTTCAACACAATTATGACCTTCTTCCATTCATCCCTTGCATCATTTATCAAAATGCACTAAAGGTCATAAGTGCATTTGGGATAGGGGCCTAACATTTCTTCCTTTCCTTCCCTTTATCCTTGTTGTCCTTCCTACTCCTGTTTTTGTGTTTCCTGTAGTTTTGACAGAGTTTCCTGTAGGAGTATCTGTGTTTCCTATAGGAGGCTTTCCCTTTTTGAAAAGGGGTCAAAGGTTCTTTAATTTGTTTTCATGAGGTTGACCTGGTGACAAGCCTCCTAACATAGGTGATTGGTGACCTTGGGGAAGCCTGTCTTGATGTGACCTCTTCACCTCTCAATCTCGGGGAGACTAGCTTTTATTTTTCTCTTGGTGAGTCTCCAATGATTATAGGAGTCTTGGTAGGTGTTTGAAGTCTCCCTTGTTTTATCCTGGTGCTCCTCCTTGTTCTGAAGTATAGGGAAGTCTACCTTTGCCTCTTTCCTGTTGATTTTATAGATGTATTTAGAACAGTCAAGGTAGAAGCTGCCTCCTTCTCTATGGGCTCAGGAGACACTCTTGGGGATTCCTCTCCTTCCTTGCTATGTATTTCAGTACTTGATTCATCCTTTTTTTCTTCTTCCCTACTATCATTTTCTTCCTCTGCTTCATTTATCTCTGCCTCCACCTCTTTCCTTTGGTTCTTCTTCTTCTTCCCCATGCTCCTCTTCTTCAAGCCCTTCTTCCTCTCCTTTAGGATCTTCTTGCTCTTCTTATTTTGTTTCTTCTTCCTCTTCCTCACCACTAGAAGTTGGGTCTCTTTCATACTCAATGGCTTGAATTAAATCTTCTCTGTTCATGTCTAAAAATGTTGTCCACATAATAGGGATTCTTAATTAACATAGGGAATCTTCTAGTATGAGCTTGATCAGTCCATGTTGTGTCAATTGTTGATGCTTCCGTTCTTGTACCTTGATTCTCATGTCTATCACTCATTGCAAAAAAACATAGGGCACACTAAGTCTTCTATGAGGAGGTAACTCTTCTACAAATCTTAGCTCATGGAGGAGTCTAAATTGGTAACCATAGACTATACTGAGCCTTCCCTCACAAGAAATATACTTGAGAATGTGATAGCTTACTGCTTCCAAAGGATATGGAATGCTCTCCCTTCTAATCCCATTTTTGTCCTCAATTGGTTCCTCATATTCCAAGAAAAAGTTCTTCTTAGCAAGAGTGTTGCTAGCTTTATCCTCTTTTCTCCATTGTAAACCTAGAGGAAGTGTAGTAATTATGCTAATGATATCAGGGGTAATTGTTAATAACAATCCTCTCACTACAGTAGTGGCATTGACTCTTGCTTGAGGTATGAATGATATTGCAAACTCCCTAGCTACATAAGCATCATATCCCTTAAGTAACTCAAAGAATCCCAACCATTGATTCCTTGTAAAGATTTCTACCATAGGAGGATGTTGATGTATTCTAGTTGTTCTGGTGGGCTCCTTTTTGTTGAAACCCCCTATCATATTCTCTCTCTGTCAATCTAATTGTATGAAATTTGGTGGCTATATCTGAAGATCTTTCCCAGGTGATTGAGGGCTTAGAGTTTAGGAGTGTGAGGACTACAATTCTCCCTTTATTGTACCCAATCCTCCACACAATTCTGCCTACCTCTATGTGCATTGTAATTACTAAAATAAATGAAAATGTCTTTCATTTTCCTCCTTTAGAATGAAATCATAGAGGATATGGCACCTACCTTTCACTGCAATGCCTCGGTTGAGGAGAATTCTTGAATAGTTGGGCCCCAGGCACCCCCTCGTAGCATTTTTGACAATTCTCACAATTTCCTGTAGTTTTTCTGTAGGTGCTCACTGTAGGATGGTTGAGAGTAGCTTTCCTCATTGTTTCTTGTAGTTTCCATGCGTTTCTTGTAGGTGCTCACTATAGGACAGTTGAGACTAGCTTTCTCCTTCGATGGCTCCTCCAGGTGGTCCCAGCTCTCAAAATCTTGAAATGAACGATGTATTTCATGAAAGTTAGGGAATGTTTCTATTTATGGTTGATTTCATTTAGTGATGTGCTTTCTGGCTGGCTGAGTACGTAATTTCTCCTTTTGGACTGTTGGCTCACTACTATTTATCTTGCAACCCTTTCTCGTAATCATCACCCACTCCTGTACAACGTAACTCGACCACTTTCCAATTTATTCCCTTTGATGTGACCTTGCCACGTGTTCATTTGACTAGCACTTTAACTTTTTGTTATCGGGTTGAGGGTGGCCAAGTTAACTGGCCACCTTCAACTTATAAAACCAACTTTTTCATATTCCTACATTTTTAATCATATTCTTTTTTAGGAGAGAGTGTGGATGAGGTGACATACCTATGGCTTCCTTTTCTTTGTTGATGCATGTTGGAGGGTGACTTTGCTGTGCTTCTTATGGTTCAGGTACATCTTCTCTTCTGCTCTTGTTTTGTTGATTTTATTCTGCTAATAGGTTGTCTTCTTGTTGTGATGTGCAGGTGTTGGCCTCTTTTGTTTCTGTTGAGCTTTGGAGAGGTGCCATAGTGCCTGCAGGTGTGTTTCTACTCTTCCAATGCATGGGTGTTGAAGGATGAGCCTGGAGATTGTTGTTGTTTCAATATAGGTTGTTATAGGGTTTCCTGTAGTACTACAGGAAATCCTGTAGCTACCTCTTTTTGAATTTCTTTGGTCTTTCTTTTACTTGGAGGGTGAATAGATGTTGAAGTAGGAGTGGAAGGTGTGGCCACCGAGTGGTAGGTGAGGTGGGTTACTGGTGGTGTGGCCATTTTATTTTTCTCTGTTTCCTCTCTTTTTTTCTATTTTTTCTTCTTCTAAGTGGATTTGTTGATGGATGACATGGTCATGAAATGGTGCTGGTTGAAATGTGGTGAATTCAATGGCCTTCTTTTTCAATCCAAAATATGCCTGCATCATGATTTCATCAGAATTTCTTTCCTGTAGATTTTCAGGACTGCCTGTAGTACTACAGGAAACTCCTATAGTAACTAGAGGAAATCTTGTAGAAGTCACAAAATTGCCTGAAAATTAGATTTTTGATGGTTGGAGATGAGTATGGGTGAATGAAACACGGGGGTCATGGAGGAGATCAAATGATAGAAGGAAAAATGGGGTTTTGGATGGCTTGATGCCCTCTGATCTTTGTGTCCATTATTTTCTTGACAACCTGCAAAAACCAGAACTATTATGAGTGGGCAGGTTTGAGGTCCCTGCCATTATTTTTGTGTTTTTTTTCTCCTTCTTTTTTTTGAAATATAATGAAGTTGCCTCAAAGGAGGTTTTCATCCTGGTCACCTGCCCTAGGCCCAAAAGGAGGTTTTCACCTAGGGGTATTTTATTTTTCTCTTTTTCCTTTTTCTTTTTTAACTATTCGGCTACCTCAAGGAGGTTTTCAACCCAAAAGTGGGCCTCAGGTGCCTCATGGAGGTTTTCACCTAGGTCTCTTATTGTTTTTTTTCCTTTTTTCTTTCAAAGATTCAACAGTATTCAAGAATTTGGTGAGGTGGAAGTCGAGACTCCTTCAATCACCATTACTGCCTTACTGATACTACTGATGAACTCCTCCTTTGACAAAGGATTTTTGTAGGCTTTCAATCTATACCCATTGACAAGAAAGGGGATACCTTCTTCATCAATGGTTCTTATCTGAACAACCCCATTTTCATGGCACTTTTCTATCACATATGGGCCCAACCATCTGGTCATCAACTTTCCTTTGAAATCCTTGAACCTAGAGTCATACAACATAGCCCAATCACCTTCTTGAAACAATTTGTGTCTGATATTTTTTTCATGCCAAACATTCCTTTCTACTTGAGCCACCTCTGTGTGCAAAAGACCCTACATCTTGAATTCATCTAACCCATTGAGTTGGAGTAGCCTCTCTTGTTGTGCCCTTGTAACATCTAGATCCAACTGTGCTGCCATCCTTAAAGTGTTGTACTCAAACTCAATGGAGAACAGAGCCTTCTTCCCATAGACCAAATCATAAGGGGTGAAGCCAGTGGTTGTCTTCCAAGTTGTATTATAGGCCCAAGTGGCCTCCACTAGTCTGCCAGCCCAATTATTCCTACTACTACTCACCACCTTTGTCAGAATGCTTTCCAATTCTCTGTTGGTAACTTCTACTTGTCCATTGGCCCGAGGGTGGTAAGGAATGGACTTCTTGTGCTTGATCTTATGTTGGATTAACATATTCTCAATCATGTGTGAGGTGAATTGAGTGCCCTGATCAGTGAATAACTCTTTAGGGTATCCAAACTTGTAAAACACATCCTCCCTCAAGAACTAAACCACTTTCTCTTCTGTGGCTACCTTGACAGCTTTGGTTTCAACCCACTTTGTTAAGTAGTCAGTGCACACAATGATGTACTTTTTCTGTCCCGATGGAGGATCAATGGGCCCAATGAAATTCATGCCCCACTTGTCAAATGGCTTAAAAGTCACTTGAGGTTGCAAAGGCATTTCATCCCTAGGAGTAGGTTTCCCCATTCTTTGGCATTGGTCACACTGGTTGGTATATCTTCTTGCATCTTGGTGGAGAGTGGGCCAATAGTAGCCAACTTGTAGTACCTTGAAGGTTGTCCTTTTGGATACAAAGTGACCTCCACAAGGCCCATCATGATAGGCTAGAAGGATGTCAAAAAATTCCTCCTCCCTGACACATCTTCTCAGAATTTGATCTAGGCCCAACTTGAAGAGATTGCCCCTAATCCAAGTGAATGGGGCACTTTTCCTTATAATTCTTCTCTTTTCCTTAGAGGACAGATTTGGAGGGAACTGTGCAGCTACTAAGTAGTTAGCTATGTCAGCAAAACATGAAGAGATAATTGAAATGGAAAATAAATGATCATTTGGCAGTTGGTCATCAACCATTCCTTCCTCACCTACAAGAAAATCCAATCTGGACAAAAAATCTGCAACTAAATTTTCTCTACCAGGCTTATCAATGATAGTTAGATCAAACTGTTGTAACAAAAGAAACCATCTAATAATTCGGGCATTCACATCAAGTTTTTTCATTAAATATTTAATAACAACATGGTCAGTATGTACAAAGGTTTGGTAACCAGTAATTTAATGTCTAAATTTATTCAAGGAATGGACAACATCTAGGAGCTCCTTTTCAGTCACAATGTATTTCAACTCAGCTTTGGATATATTTTTGTTGATGAAGTAAATGGCATAAAGTAGCTTGTCATCTATCTGGCCCAAAGTTGCTCCTATATCTTTGTCAGAGGCATCAACATGGATGTGGAAAGGAAGAGCCCAATTTGGGCCTCAGAGTATAGGTTTAGTAGTCAACTTGTCCTTTAGGGTTTCTAGGGCCTCTTTGAAGCTTTCTAACCATAGAAATTCAGAGTCCTTAGCCAATAGTCCAAACGAAGATGAGGCTACCTTGCTGAAGTATTTTACGAATCTCCTATAGTATTTAGCTAATCCTAAGAAACTTCTGACATCCCTCTACTTTTGAGGAGTAGGGACCCTCTTTATGATAGTTATCTTATTTGGGTCTACTTGCAGTCCTTCTTGGGATATTGAGTGACCTATAATAGTCCTTGTAGTCATCAATAATTCACACTTCTCAAGACTAAGGGATAAGTTCATTTCAATGCATTTGTTTAATACTTTTCCCAAGTTAGAGAGAGCCTCCAGGAAATCACACCCATAAGGGGTGAAATCATCCATATAAATTTCCACAGAGTCATGGACTAGCTCTGCAAATATGCTCAAGACTTCCCTCTGAAAAGTGGCAAGGGCATTGCATAACCCAAAAGGAAGGACCCTATAAGAAAAGGTACCCTAGGGACAAGTGAAGGTGGTTTTATCCTGGTCCTCTGGGCTGATCTGGATCTGATTGTAACCACTGAATCCATCCAGGAAAGATAAGAACTTATTTCCTGCCAGACCATCTAATACTTGGTCAATGAAAGGTAGAGGGAAATGGTCCTTTTTTTGGATTTGTTTATCTCTCTATAATCCACACAGATCCTCCACTTCCCATTTTTCTTTGGAACCAGAACTAGAGGAGACACCCACTCACTATCTGAGATGGGGTAAATGAACCCTACATCCAACAACTTCTGTAGTTCTTCTTTGACTATATCCTTGAGGGTTGGGTTCATTCTCCTCTGAGGTTGGCGCATTGGCTTGCAACCTTCCTTGATGTAAATGTGGTGAGTACACACTGAAGGGTGCACTCCCTTCATTTCCTTGTAACTCCAGGCAAAGGCATCCAGATTCTTTCTTAGCATGTCACATAAATCCTCTTCCTGATGTACAGAGAGAGAGGGGTTGATTTTCAATGTTCTTTCTGGGCCAAATTCTATCATCTTGACATGAGTAGGGCTTGAGTCAGCTAGGCACATATCAGTCCAAGGGTTATCTTCATCTTTCTTCACTAACTCCTCAAGGGACATGGTGTTGGGGGGCTAATTCTGGAGGATTTTCTCAATCCAGTCATGTTCATCAGGTTTCCCCCCTCCTATAGTAGCATCTAGGGTATAGATTTGGGAAGAGTAGACTTCATCTTCTTCCTCCTCTTCTAACCATAAATGTAAGTCATGCTCCAGAGATGGTTGAGCAGGAGGGTACAAGACCAATTTTTTAGACAAATGCCCATTTTTAATGGTCATATTCCTGACCCTGCAACTTATGTAAGCACCAACAGTGGCTAACCATGGCCTCCTAAGGATGAGATGATAACCATTGAACTTGGTCCTAGGTTGGAGAACTAAGAAGTCGGCAAGGTATTCCAAGGAATCAATGGAGACCATCACATCCTCAACAACTCCCTCGAGAGCTACTGTGGACCTGTCTGCAAGCTGCAAGACTGTTGTGGTCTTTCTTAATGATCCTTGGATATTCAATTTAAGCATAGTCTCCTTAGTCATCACATTGATGGCAGCCCCAATATCAATCAAGGTATGGGGGACAATGATGCCATCGATGTGTACATCTACCACAGGACTTCCAAGATCTAAATACTTTGGGCAAATCACCTACCCCAACATTAAGTCAGACATTTGTCTAATGACATTAATGGTAGGGGTGTCTTTCTTTCACCTCCTAGGATGTTTGAAACATTTCTCCTTAATTAACTTGTTGTAGATGGGGACATCCTTGATAGCTTGGAGAAGCGGGACATGTGTTTCAATTCACCCAAAATTTCAGTCTCTTTGGGGGTGTGTTGGACAGGATGGATTAATCTCACGAGAAATGGAGGTGGATTTTCTTGAGGGACACTCTCCTCCATTTCCTCTTCACGCTTCTCAGGTGGAAATGGAGGCTGATTATCCAGAAGCACTCTTCCAGACCTGAGGTTAATTTCTTAAATTTCCACAACATATGCAAGGTAGGATGATTCTCCACTATAGACCTTCTGTGATTTTCCGTTGTTTGGGTTCAGATTTAGTTGAGCATGAATTTGAGGTTGCTTAGGTGGAGCAAGGTGTAGGAGCTACGGCTGAGATGGAGGTAGAGGCAGTAAAGCTGGAGCTTGGTTGTATGGGGGCCTTCGCCCCTGGGATGGTGCATTCCACTGATGTTGTGGAGGAGCATATGGCTGAAATGCTTGGTTGGCAGGTTGGGAATGGTATTGAGGTGCAAAATACTAGGGAGAAGGTGTGGACCATGAAGGATGAGCAGGAGGGCACCAAGGGGGAATGGATGTATTCTGGTTAGGGTTGTAATATGAATAGGATGCCCCTTGAATTCCTTGTTGGTATGGTCGAGGTCCTTGAGGTATCCTTTGGTTGATATAGCGGAGTTGCTCACTCACCTCTTTAGTTCCCTGATACACAGCTTTTAATCTAGGCAGAGAAGGGCACTTGTCTATGGAGTGGTTCTCCTCACAGACCGAGAAAATTTCTATAATATTTAATGGACATTTGTTCTTAGGGTGCCTCTTGGTGCATCTAGGGTAGAATATGGCTAAGGATCTCTATGCTTCCCCTTGATCTGTATGGTGTCCATTTGTAGAGCAAGGGTATGCAACATTTCACTCTTAAATTCTTCCAACATTTTCCCAATTTCACTTTTTATGGATGTGTTGGAGGAGGAAGAACTGGCCAAATCATGACTAGCCATACCCTTATTTCTAGCTACCCTAGAATGATTTTTGAAAGCTATCTTGATATAATCATAGGGTAACTGATAGATGTCCCCTCCTGACAGTAGGTTTAGGGTTTTTAGGAGATATTCCTTGATCCCTCTAAGAAGGACTATCTTAAGCGATTCAGGATCAAGGGTGCACCTAACCCTTTTGTAGCCGAGTTGGAATATTTCCTCATAATCTTCTAAAGATTCGTCATGTCCCAAAGTCATTCTAAAAATTTCCTCTTTGGTATATTTGGACCTGCAATAGTCCCTATAATTATTGTTGAAGGCTTGTTGCATCTGAGCCCAGGTGGTGATGTTGTCCCCAGGTAAACCCATGAACCATCTCAAGGATACATCTTTGAGAGTGGAAGGGAAGAATTTCAACTTCTAGTCATCAGAGGTGTAATCATAAGTTCTGCATATGAAAACAAATTCAAAATAAAAGGTATCCGGATCCTCTGAGGTCAGGACATGGAAGTGATGAATGGCAAAGGGGATTATGTTTTTCATCCTAGCATCCCCATTAGTTTCTCTGATGGGAAAAGAACACTCAGCTCTATTCTTAGCTCCTTCTCTGTCTCCAATCCCATTTATATTTCCATCCATGGTGTAGGTTAGTGGAATGGTCTGTTCTTCTTCCCCAATAAGCTCATCAAAAATATTTGGTTGTTTGCCTAATGGGTCCTCTAGCTCATAACCACCGAAGAAGAGGGAAGGTTGGCTGTTTGATGCAGTGGGGGTATTTGGAAATTTTTTCCCTAAGTTGTCTCTACTCCTACGAGGCAGGAAAGGAGTTTGTTTTTTCTTTAGGGTTTTTTCATAACTACTTACAGAATGGAAAGAAAGCAAGAGAAAATTGAAATTATTTGCTGAATGGAACTATTTGCAGAATTAGAAAGAAATAAAGAAAAATATTACAACTATTTGTTGAATGAAACTATTTGTAGAATTAGAAAGAAAGAAAGAAAGCATAAATCACATCTACTTAGACATCTCCCCGATAACGACACCAATAAGTGATGAGCAACAGTATTGCAGTAAGAATGTTGCAACTCTTGGGGATACCAACTTTACTTCATCAACCTAGGGTTCCTACAAACTTGGAGGTGACAGTGTTGTATACACGGTAGATGCAATGGTCTACTCTTGTTACTTTTATACTGGGGTGATAGACCACTAAGGCTTTTCAAACCAATATTCTATTGAATAGAAGGAGTCTGACTACCAAATTATCCTTAATGCAAAAGAAGGAGTGTTGCTCATTCTAGGAAATGAAAGACTGAACTGGAAGATGCTATAAAGTGACATGAAATCATCTAGCTATACATTCACACATTTTGCTTGCAAAAGAAACCTAGGTTAACCTTGTTTATAACATGTGATGATCTAGACTAATTGAGCATGGATTCTAACCTTATAAGAAGTATTATGATTGTTTTATGCATGTGCTAATTTAGAAATTGTAGAAAAAGCCTTTTTTTGATGTTTAGTTTTATGAATGCAAATGCTAATTTTCACTTGTTCTTTGGCAGGGGAGACATGTATGGAGGGAAAGGTATGGACTAGTCTCAAGGGTATGGAAGCCAAGTGGAGGCCTAATCTAAGCTCAGATGACATTTTTTTCTAAATTTGGGCTTAAAACAGGCTGCTACAGGGTTTCCTGTAGTACTACAGGATGTCCTAGTTCTACTACAGGATGCCCTATTTTACTACAGGAAACAGGCCGAAAGTTTAGAATATGGTAGGAAAGGTAGAATGAAGTGTGGAAAAGGTGTCTGATGGGGAAATAAGGCATGGAGGAGGTGAAAACTATCCAAGGCTCAGTCAGATGCTTCAAGATGGTTGGATTTGCTCAATGGAAAATGAAAACTTTGCTTACAAAACAAGAATTTAAATTTAAGGTTTGTTGGACCTTGGCAGCATGGGTGGATAAGACTTGGATGAGGTGAATGAGATGAGGTATCCTTGCAAATAAGAAGCTCCTGAAACAACATACACTCTTGTCTTCATTTATGCACAAATTCATTTATACATGGAAAATATTTGTTAAATGGAGGAAACAGAGTTATTATTAGCTAATGGCTAAGTTCATGAATGTAAGTGCTTTTAAACCATAACGAAACTCAAGAGATCAAACTGACAAATGCAAATAATTCTAAGAAACTTAAAGACACTTATCTAGTCACCAAGAAATCGTAGATTATGTAGTAATCAAACAAGAAATATGTTTTTGGGCTATGTGAATGGAACCCTCAAGTCATGATCCTATGAGGAAGATGAGGTGAAAGCCACTCTCACAAGACTTTCTGAAGTGTTTACTGTCACTATGACACCATTGATCTAACTATCCACAAATGGAAGCAAACTAATTAATCACCCAAATACTTGTAGATTAACAAAATAAAAATCACTTCATCAGCTAACTATGAATGTAATCTAAGCATACATGTACAAAAAGAGGAACCTCTACTGCTAGGGTTGGGCCCTAACCTAAGAGCTTCAGCCCTCTGAGTAAACTCAGTGCTAGATCAAGGGAATGCTTCTCATATTCATTAAAATATCAAAAATACATAAGAGTTATCAATCACAATGTCTTAGCTCGAAAATGCCTCTTGGTTAAAACAAAAAAATTCCAATCCTAATGAGGCTCTAGGCCTTCTTATTTATCCAAGTGAAATAGCCAACATCTTCCTTAAATTTAGGGAGGCTTGGTTCCCAACTCGAGATCAACTAGTCTTCAACTATCACTAGCTTGGTTGCCAATGACCTTAATGGCTAGGCTGCTTGTAACTCCAAGCTGATGAGATATGGTGGAGGAATCTTCAAGTGAGCGAGGAGTTAAGGAGGAAGATCCAATCTCCTAAAATCCCTCTTACTTGTCTACTTCGAGTTCCTGCACTTTAGAAATTAGCCAAAATTTGTTGCAAAGCCCACAATTAATGCACATTAGACCATAAGACATGGCATCTCATCTTTACCCTTCTCACTAAGCAAAATATAACAAAGCATGTAAAGAAATGTGAGAAAAGTTGATTTTAATAAGCTGGAGAGTGGCATTAAGGTCTATAATTTACCCATTAATGAGCCTCATCACTGAGAACTAGAAGCTCCATTCTTTGGATAGTTCAGGGTTAGAAGATGGATATGATTCCTTCAATCTGCAACCAATATAGATTCATTTAACTATTAATAATGTGATTACATCTATTTTTTTTAATTAAAATATCTATTAAAATTTTTATCACTATTTTCAATAGAATGAGTCTATAGAACTTCCTTTACAACACATGGAAAAGTTCACAAGAAAACTGAATACAAACAAAGTACACATACCCTCGTAGGTCAAGTTCCACAAGACCTTTTGGCACAAATATATATACACAAACAAAAACAAGAAGATAAAATCAACCATTTAAAAATAAAATGCCTCATTTAACAATTAATATGATGAAACATATATAAGCCATTAAAAGAAAAAAGGGTTTCTTAAAGCAACTTCCATGAGAAAAAAATTCCTATCAGTTAAGGCACTAAATTTAGAAATAAAGAAATGTGCCATAAGGCCACATCATGTGAAAAAAAAAAATAGTCACGAGGCAAGTAACATCTATTATATAAATCATAAAATAGAAAGGCCAGTTGGTCAACACAAACATATATAGAATAATTTCAAGCCATAGTCAATGTCAAAACATAACCCACTAGTGGGTATCTTCATCTTTGAGACTTGGAAGCAGAAAGAAAAAAAGATCAATATATTCTAGAAATCTACCATAAACAAACATATTAACTTCCTACAATATAATCAATCAATCATATTGCAGTAACATTAGGTGCAATGGCTAAAAACATCCACGATACATAAGGGTGGTAAGAGGGGAGGGATTCTCTTAAATCCCAAAGGAAATTAAGTAGTTAAGTATTCACGGGGACTTGGCAAGATGCAGAAAAATAATCTCGATGAAATGTATGGGATCATACTTGGGCTCTAGTTGGCTAAAGAAAGGAATCTCTCTAGGATAAAAATCCTTGGAGACTCCCTTCTCAAATACTAGTAAACTTGTTACACAAGTCCAAAATGTAGAAAGGAGTTTATTTACCAATATTATATAGTGGTTTGGAGTGTAGATTGTTGTTGATGCATTTGATGATGATATGGTTGTTGTGTTTGTTACTAATATGGCCGTTGATAACCATATTGTCATTTTTCATACTTGAATATGTTGTCTACGAGCTATTGACACCGATGTTGATAGTATTCCTATACATATGCACTAGTATATAAGAATTAGTTAAGCCATCAACCATGTTAAACCATGCATGACTAGATTTAAATGTAGTAATGTAGGTAAATTTTAGTAGAAATAAAATTTAAATACATAGGCATGAGTTAACTACACACAAATAGCAAAAGAGAAAATAAAGGAAATTTTTTTCTTCAAGAAAAGGTAGCAATATAGAAGGGTAGTTTCAAATTTCAATTAAAGGAGTCCCTATTACATGTCAAAAGAACAATGAATAAAGGGTATTTTGGGCAGCTAATTCATCTTTACGATTTGTGAAAATAGAGACTATCGAATTTCTATATTATCCACATGAACATATATAAAAAAGGAGAAACAATCCATTACTAGTTGACAATCCATTGCTTTTAGTAGTTAACTAAAAGCATGACTTATCAAATAAAATGAAAAAAATTAACTAGTAGTGAAAGTAGGAATAAGCATGCAATGAAAGCAAATATGAAGAAAAGAAAAAAAAACAAATAAATACATAAAAAACCATAAAGTTGGAGAAAATATGCAAACAACTAAACTCACAGCTCTAAGATGACATGAACTTTCAATAAATAAAAAAATGTGCCATAAGGCCACATCATGTGAAAACAAAATAGCCATGAAGCAAGTACCATCTATTACATAAAGCATAAAACAGAAAGGCCAACTATTCAACAAGAATATATATAGAATAATTTCAAGCCATAGTCAAGTTCATAACAGAACTCAGTAGTGGGTATCTTCATCTTTGGGATTTGACAACAGAAAGAAAAAAAAATGGTCAATATGTTCTAGGAGGCTACCACAAACAAACAAATTAACTAGCTGCAATATAATCAATCCATCAGATTGCAATAACATTAGGAACAATGGCTAAAAGCATTCACAATACATAGGGGTGGTAGGAGGGGGAGGGATTCTCTTAAATCCCAAAGGAAATAAAGTAGTTATATAGTCATGGGGAGTTGTCAAGATGATAAATAACATGGTTGAAATGTATGGGCTCTTTCTTGTGCTCCAGTTGGCTAAAGAAAAGAATCTCTCCAAGATAACAATCCTTGGACACTCCCTTCTCATATACTAGTAAACCTATTGGACAAGTCCAAAATATAGAAAGAAGTTTCTTCACCAACATGATATAGTGGTTGGAGTGTAAGATTGTTGTTGATACATTTGATAATGATATGGTTGTTGTGTTTATTGCTAATATAGCGGCTGATCTTGATTTTTAGCAATACAAGATCAATATTATATTTTTAGCAATACAGATCTTGATTTTTGGATCAGAAAGAAAATATACAAGATACAATAGAATGATACGAGATACAAATCTATGGAAATGTAACTACTTTTATTCAATAAAAAAATAGCCGTTTTTTTTAATTTGATAAAAAAAAACCATACCAAAGCTTGGTTAAAAAGTGCACAGAGAATGATTAAAAAGCTAAACAAATGGTAAAAAACTTTACATTTTGTGAAAAGAAAAAGAAAAATCATTCAATTAAAATTTATTAAATTAAAATTAAAAATATATAAAATTAGAATTTAAAATAAATTCAAATTTACACCCAAACAAAATATTCAAATAAAATTAAATTCCAACTATCCACTCAATTTTATAAAATAAAATTTGAATTATTAAAAACACCATTCCAAAAAGGTAAAAACGCCTAAAACCCAATAACCAATGAAAACGAAATTGTGTATTATCCCATTCTATTTTCTTAAAGTAGACTTCATTGCTGGCCATATATGTCAACGTCTCATTTTTGTCCTGAAGGTCCGTATTACAAGTTTTAAATAAATAATATTTTAGAAAAGAAAGCAAATGTTTATGAATTCGTATATTGAATTATTTAAATTTGTAAAAATACTTATTTAAATTATAATGAAAATGTTATTTGTAATATAAAATTAAATCTATTATTTTTAAATATTTTATTAAAATTAATTTAATCATTTTTTAAATCTAAAAACAGTATTTTCGTTATTAACAAATAAAAAAATAATAATAAGATGATTAAAATATTATTATTATTATTAAATAAAATAAATTTTTATTGAAATTTGATAAAATTATTTTAAGAAAAAATGTGATTTTTTATTGTTTAAAAAATATTATTGAATATTTAAAAAACTCAAAATTTTAAAAATCTTTACCAAATTTTAATTAAAATTTACACTTCAATTAGTTACTTAAATGTTTAAAAATCTTTACTAAAATTTCATCAAAGAATTTACTTTAATTAATTATGTTATGTTTGCTAATATCCAACATCATGCTCACAAATCTCCTTCAACTTAGGTAATCGATGCCTTTATATTCCCGCAACCTACTTCTTGAAATGACTTACTACACGTTAAAGTTGACTCAAAAATTCATGGAAGCAATAAGCAACGACGGTGCCAGTTTATCCATTCTATATGTGGCTGCAACTTATTGAGTTCAACTGGCCAAAATAACTAATCGTGCAGGATTCCCAGTATGAGCCTCAGAAGAAGAATGGAATCAGCCGACGATGTTCTTCATGTCAAGAGAGTCGCAGTGAAAAATGATGACCGATTGAGGGAACAGGAAGACTCGAAGGGTTTAGAACCCGTGACACCCGCTGGCCGCGTCTTTAGCGAACCATCTCTAAATTGTTACATTCTTGTCAGTGTGGGATTGAAGACACGGATCGATATCGAGGCAGCAACAACAGGTCTGGAGAACACTTTGATTAAACACACGCGCTTCTCCAGCATTGTGGTTGGTCCTCTCATTTTCAATATTAATTCTTTCATTTATTTTACTTTTAATATATGGCTTACTAGCACTTCGTCCATGAGGAATTTCTTTAGGCTAACATGTACTCGATTATTTTAGGTGATGGCAAAAGGAAGAGAAAAGAGGGGTTTTGAATTGGTTGCCTGTCCATGTGAATATTGCTGATCATGTCATAGTCCCATTTATTGACCTAGCAGAGAATTGCAGTCTGGATTTTGTCAAGGAATATTTAGCCAATTTGGCAACGGCCCCTCCCCTGGATCCCTCCAGGCTGTTGTGGCAAATTCATTTTCTATGCGTTAGATCGGAGGATGCAGAGTCTAGCGCCGTCTTAAGAATACATCATTCCTTAGGGGACGGAGTGTCACTCATGTCGCTTTTCTTGGCCTATACTAGAAAGGCCGCTGATCCTCAGTCCCTTCCCACAATCCCACGCCAAACTCCAAAATCGAACACAAGGCCGATTAATGGTGAAAGCGTGGGAATATTGCATGTGCAGCCTCTGATCATGGTTCTTTACAATATTTTCCTTGTAATCTGGTACACTATTGTGGACATGATGCACTTTATAGCTACAATTGTGTGGATTAAGGACAACAATACACCAATAAAGGGCTATCCCGGCGTAGAAAGGAGCCCTAAGCAGATTGAACACGCGACCTTGAATCTAGGAGATTTCAAGATTGTCAAGACTGCATAATTAATAAAAGTAACTAAACCATTCCAACTTTTTGGAAATGAGCACAAAAATAATAGAGCCCTAACTTCATCATCAAAATTTACCCCTACAGAACTTAATTGATTGGTAACCGTATTAAATTCATTTAAATGATCAGCAATAGATCTGCCTTTTGACATCTTCATATTAAATAGATGCTTCATAAGAAATACCTTGTTTGAGGCCGAGGGTTTTTCATATAGTTCAACCAATGCCGACATTAAACCCTTTGTTGTTGTTTCCTTTGAAATATTAAAGGCTACCGACACTGCTAGGCACAACTGTATTATTCCAAGTGCCTTCCTGTTGAGAATATCCCATTGTGTGTCTGTCATAATCGTCGGCTTCTTTGTCTTCCCTCTCAATGGTAGGTACAAATCTTTCTGATACATATAATCTTCCATCTGCATCTTCCACATTTGGTAGTTTTGGTCATTAAATTTTTCTACCCTATACCTACCATCTTCTGTCATTACTCCCAATCGAACCAGGAACCCTTCTCTCCTGCGAGTTTATCAACCAAATAGACCTTCAACTCTGATACTAGTTTTTAGAAAATTACATATTATAGAGCAATGGAATACATAAAATATTGCAGAAATATAAACACAGAAAACACATAAAACAAGAGAGACACAGATATACGTGGTTCACCCAATTTTGGCTACTTCCAAGGAGAAACATCCATTCCTTCCTTTATATTATCTAGCAAAATGAAGAGATACAACCTACAACAAATCCGTTGTACTTTCCTCTTCGCCCTCACACAATCTCCTCTCTCTTTTGTCGCTCAGAATACACATCTACGTAGCCACAATACAATTCCCTCATATATAGCGAGGGGTTGCCTTCTAGGGAAAATAAACCTAAATTAAACATAACTTATACCGTCAGATCATTTGCCTAATGAACGGCTCATATTGATTACAAATTTACAATATTTTACAAGGAAATTTTACATCTATTTTTAGCTTCAGGAGTGATGCCCCCAAACCCATGCCAGGGGGGGCCTCATAAAAATCGTGATTTCCCCCCTAGTGGCGAACAAACAGGTGGTGTTTTTTCCCCATTATGAACTAAGGTCCAATGCAGCGATACCTCTAAATAAAGAAGATAATTAGGCTCCACACCCAACAGGCCCAATCCTCTCAATGATGTTGAAGGGTCCACAAAACTATGGTTCCAGCTTGGCAGATGAGCCAATATGCAGGAGCTCTTCTTTTGTTTTATGGGAAAGTACACTTGTTCCCCAACTTGGAATTCCTTGAACAACCTGTTCATGTCTACATAACTCTTCTTCCTATCTTGTGTTGCCTTTAGATTCTTCTTGATCACTTGCATCTCTTGTTCCATGTCTATCAACATATCTGGTCCAATCAATACCCTGCTAACCAGATCACTCCAAATGATAGGAGTGTTACAACTCCACCCATACAATGCCTCAAAAGGACTCATCCTCAATGACTCCTGATAACTGTTGTTGTATGAAAACTCGACCAAAGGGAGATACTCTTCCCACTTCTGTTGTTGATGCATCACATACATCCTCAACATGTCCTCCAATATCTTGTTGACCCTCTTTGTCTGTCCATCCACCTACGAATGATAAGCTATGATAAAGGCTAACTATGTGCCCAAACCTGTAAATAACTCCTTCCAAAAATTGGAAGTGAACTTCAATTCCCTATCTGATACAATGTTCTTCGGAACTTCGTGTAGTCTAACCACATCTCTGGTAAACACCTGTGCCACATCACTAGTTGAGAACGTAGACTTCACCAGAATGAAATGTGCAACCTTTGTCAACCTATCCAAAATGACCATGATGGAATCATATTGCTTCACTATCTTTGGCAACCCTGTGATGAAATCCATGGAAACAACCTCCCATTTCCACTAAGGAATCATGATTGGCTGTACCAGTTCACCTACATGTTTACACTCTGCTTTCACTCGCTAATAGTCGAAACACCTTCCCACAAACTCTGCTACACCCCTCTTCAAATTCGACCAATAATAATATATCTTCACTGATGTCAATGTCTTATGATAACCTGGGTGACCTGAATATGGTTTCACATGAAACTCCCTCAAGATCACCTTCTTGAGCTCACTGGGATCTGGCACATATATCTTATCTCTGAACCTGACCAATCCATCTGTTGTAAGACAATAGTCCATGCCCTATTCACCTGCACCTGTACCTGTACCTTTGCATGTACCTGTACCATGACCTATACATGTTCCTATGTTATCACCCTACTGCAACCGGTGCACAATCTCCATATACATGACATCCTGTTGTCCTACTTGCAAGATCCTATCCTGTAAGTCCATCCCATAGGAGCTCACAGATGTCAAGTAATGTACCTGTAACCATCTACTGAGAGCATCTGCCACCTTGTTCTCTTTACCTTTGATGTATCTGATCTCTAAATCAAGCTTGTTTATCATGGCCAATCATCTAGCCTGATTGGCATTCGGATTTGGTTGGTCAAACAAATACCTCAACCCAATGTGATCACTCATAAGTACAAATCTCTTGCCAAGACGATAGTGTCTCCTAATCTTCAATGCATGTATGGTCGCTGCTAACTCAAGATCATATTTCAGGTAGTTCTTCTCGTGATCGTTTAGTTTCCAGGACTCATAACATACTACCTATCCATCCTGCATAAGGACTCCACCAATCCCTCTCTTGAAAGCATTTGTGCATACCACAAACTCCTTGTCTGGATCTACAATCTGTAGTATTGGTGCATGTGTCAACAACTTCTTAAGCTGCTCAAAGCTAGCCTCACACTCCTCAGTCCATTCAAACTTCTTACCTTTCCTCTGTAAGGATGTAATGGGATAAACAATCTATGAGAAGTTCTTGATGAACCTCCTGTAATATCCTGCCAGACCCATGAAATATCTTACCTCATCCACACTCTTAGGAGCTACCCACTCCATGATGGCCCTTATCTTCTCTAGATCTACTACAATGCCTTCCTTGGAGACAACATGTCCCAAGTAGTGCACCTCAGTCTGAAAGAAACTACACTTGCTGAGCTTAACATACAATTGATGCTCCCTCAACAACCTCAATACTGCTGCTAAGTGTTAAGAGTGCTCTTCCTCATTTTTAGAATATACCATTATATCATCAATGAACACAATAACAAACTTATCCAAATATGGGTGCAACACATTATTCATCAAACACATGAATGTAGTTGGAGCATTATTTAAGCCAAATGGAACAACAACAAACTCATAATGTCCATACATGGTTCTAAACGCAGTCTTGTAAATGTCCTCCTCTTTGATGCATACCTGATCATGTCCATATATCAATTCAATCTTCGAGAAAATATCTTCTCCCTTCAGTTGATCGAACAAGTCATCAATCCTCGACAAAGGGTACCTGTTATTGATAGTCACTTTGTTCAACTATTTGTAGTCAATGAATAATTTGGGTGTACCATTTTTTTCCTCACAAACAAGACTGGTGTGCATCAAGGTGATACACTTGGCCTAATGTATCCCTTAACCAACATTTCCTTCAACTGCAATTTTAGCTCAACCAACTCAGGTGTGCTCATCATCTAAGGTGATTTAGATGTTGGAGCTTCCCATAGCAATAACTCAATAGAAAAGTCTACCTCCTCGCGAGATGGAAACTCTGTAATGTCCTTAGGAAATACATCCTAAAACTGCTGCAAAACTGGGTACTTGTTCAACACATCCACATCCTCAGCCTCCTTACCCTTATCACTAGAAATGTGTAATGCAAATAGCTTGCACCCCTTCCCGCAGCTACACTTTTATTGCATAGTTGTCACCATCCTAACTGATGTGGCTTTCTTCTTACCATGTAAGAATCTTGGTTCTCCATTGTCATCAATACATTCAATAGCTTTGTCATAGCAGTCTACCTTGGTTCTATGTAGATACAACCAATCCATGCCCAATAACATAGTGTATGAACCCAATGGAAATACATTTAAATGTGTTGTTGTAGGCATACCATTTAAGTCAAATGCGCAAGCTCTTACTCAATGATGTACTCACTTCTTTGTACTTGTATCCAACTGCACTAACTAAAACTCTGCATGCAACTCCTTGTTCAAACCACAATTATCCACCAATTCAGGACTAACATAGCTATAATTAGATCTAGGTTCAATTAAAATAGAAATAACTTGATCACAAAGCTTACCGTCCATCTCAATGATAGATGTCTGGTATTCTACCTGCCTGTTGTCCACAATTGTGTAGATATGAGGAATACTCTAGCCTACATCTCCAACAGTCTGCACCTCCTGTGCATTGTATATTTGAGGCCTACCACCCTGATTCTACAGACAATCTCTCCTGCAATGATCTTTTCCACAAGTCCAGCACTCTATAGGCTTCCAGCCTCCAGCCTTATTATTTTATTTAGATCGATGTCCCTGTCCTCTATCTGATGCATTGAATCTCTTAGGTGGTGCAACATTCTCCTTGTTATCTATACCGTGTGGCCTTGCTCGCTTTTTATCCTATTTTCCTTTGTTCTTTTCATTACCTCTCCAACTTAGCTTAATTTCATTGTTGCGCTTCAATTTTTCATAACAATGCTTCAAATTTCGAATGGCCTCCTCCAATGATGTAAGATCATCGAATTCAATCCAATATTTGAATGAAACTGGTAGTCCACTAATGATTCTCTGATTCTTAGCCTTCTCCTCCTTAAGGTAAGGCACATACCTCAACAGTTCTAAGAACTTACTGGTGTACTCATCATCTGTCATGGATCCCATATTTAGTTCATAGAATTATTTTTCCCTGTCATCAAAGTATCTCTCTGAAAGATACTTTTTCTTGAATAGTTGCTCAAATTCACTCCAAGTCAGATCTTCCTCATTTATGTCCTTGATATTCTTCACATCTTCCCACTAGATGTCTGCTTTACCTTTAAGACTGAAAGTAGCCACTCTAGCTTTCATGTTCTCTGAGTAGTCATGCAACCTAAATAACTTCTTCATACCGAGTAACCAAGCCTCTGCATCCTATGATCTCTTTACCTCTCCATCAAAATTAGGTGGCTTTGCTTTCTTAAACTCATCTGGCAAGTATCCCCTATCACTCCTCCTGTAAGGATGATAACAGTGACGATCATAGTGCTTATCTGAATTAGAACTAGAGTCATACCTGTGTCTATCCCTTCTCCTCTCTGGAGTGTCCAACAATCTTACATCCCAGATTGTGTCCTCTCTATCTGATTGGTGATCGTCATGCGATCTACTACCATATGCCCCATTAGTTTTGTCCTCCTTCTCATGAATGATCCAAAGTGGTCCTTGCCATTGCAAATCTGACAAGCTTTGGAGTATCACTGCATTTACCTCTGCTAACTTTTCCTGTGTCTGTATGATTATGTCATTATCTTCCTTACAACTCCTTATATCTTCCTTTAAACTTCTCAGTGTTACTACCAAATTGAAAGAGTTCCCAACACCATACTGTTCTTTGGATTCATAGGGAGAGTCTTTGTAGTCAATCATTTTGCTAGACATTTGATATTTCTTCCTACGATGCACAATATCTCAGATAAACCAAATCACAATAAATCAACTTACTTTAGTATAGACCGGGGGGGATACCTTGTCTACAATATCACCAAATCAATGTTATACATGTATAACATAATCATAACAACATATCGACATACACAAGTAAATCTATCAACTCACAAGCATCATTCTAACTAGGGTCCAGTCATCAATGCAAGGCCATATCAATAATGCATGCTATGACCTCATGCATGACAAAAACCATTACTCCATTATACACATTGCTACATGCAACCAACAATATGCATAAGCAATGGATAACCAACTACAAGTACACATAAATGCATGTAGTTGAACATAATCAATCGGTTCTTGCAATCAACCTACAAGAATGATACATGTAATCCAAATATTCAAGAATGTAACCTAACATACAAGGATGTAAGTAGGCACCATAAAATCAACATGTAAGCAACATATAATCCATATGCAACTAGTCACATGCTCATGACAATTACTCTTCATGAAATCAATATCAAATTCTCCATGATAACCATACTACAACCCTAATCAATCATCAAGAAAATGTAACAAGTATATAAGTGTAAGAGACACACATGCAATTGACATGCATACATGACCAACACATTCAACCCATCCAGTCCAAGAGTTGAACCATGCTCTGATACCACTCTGTAACACCCTCCTCCCAAGCCTACCCAAAGTAACCATGCCAACCGGGGTAAACATGAGACGAGAGGCTACTATGATCAGATTTGACCTCCTATGTGACCTTAAGGAAGTGGAATTAACAGAACATCACATACAATCATCCAACCTCATCAAAAATACCCTCGGGAGACAAGGCAATCACTGTGACAACCTGTCCCTAGGTCCCACTATTTTTCTGGACCTCTTAGGCCATAGTTGATCTCATGCTATGGGCAAGGGAGTGACCAGAAACCCAAAGTCGCTCTCATAGGCCTACATGCCAGTGACTGTGGACCAAACTTTTCAGTTCTGTGCCAGCGACCCCAGGATTTAAGCCACTTTTTCAGGCTTAGAGCCCAAGCCACTGCCGAGAATGGAATGATAGCTTGAAATCAAGAAAATTATAGGGAAACAATGAAGAAAAAGTAATAAGACCAACAAGACCTTAACCAAACCCTTACTAGCCATGACAGGCATTTTGTCAAACATATCATCAACATGTAACCTACATGTCTAAACAACATAATTAAGTGTAGGTATCTCATGCTTATCTGAGAATTGCTATGAACCATTGTTCCCTCATGCCATTTGTTGCATTATCATCTATTATGTCATAGAAACACTATCCATACATGTACAAGTAAAAACATGCTGAGAGCCATACATAGCTATTGTCACAAAATGTACATATAACCAACATAATAGGAACAAAAATACCATAAACATATCAGCCATCAAAATCCATATATACATCAATACATTTTCACATGAAAATCAAGGGAATGAATTTCTCATTAATGAATGCAATAAACCAACCAAAGATTAGACTACCATGTTCCACTTGACCATAGAATGGTTGAGCCAAATCTCTCTTTAGCCATTCACCCACGTGCAACATTCCAAGCATGAATGTGGGATCTCATAGAACACATCAATCAAAACTCATCTAGGGCTTCCAGAGGCTATCCACCTCAACCCATCAAACAATGATTTTGCCTCACTGTCATATGTCACAAAACCATCATCAGATTGGTCTCCATCCAAGCCTTCTAGGGTTTCCGGAGCATTTTTCCAACCAAGGTTTCCAAAACTAGTAACTCAACCCACATCTTATATAGGGCTTCCAGAGTGTTTGTCCAACCAAGGCTTCTAGGACTAGTAACTCAACCCACCAAGGGATTCCAGAGTGTTTTTCCAACTAAGGCTTCCAGGACTAGTAACTCAAGCCAAGTTGTTACAGGGCTTCCAGAGTGTTTCTTCAACCAGGTCTTCCAGGACTAATAACTCAACCCAAGCTAAGGAAACATGAGAACCAACCAAAAACAAACAATGAAAGTAAAACAATAGTCACCATGGAAATGCAGGAAATGGTAAGGCTAGGTAATCCACTGTCGATCTAGGCAATTATCTATGCCAATGACAGATCACAACCAAGAAACCACATGTATATGCCATGCATGCCAAAACTATTGAAGAAATTATACATGCAACTCGGTACGTACAAGAAAATTTGTTGTAGTTGCTGATGTCAATGCCTTCTTGTGCTTTCCTGCTCTTCCTTTTCCTACTTGCTCCAAGAAAACTCTAAGTATCCAAGAGTATGAGGGAGAGAGAATAATAATGATAGAGGTCCAACACTGAATTGACAAAATGTTACCAACTGATCCTTAGAAGCATTTTTATGGATGAGGCCTCTGTTTTATTCATTTTCCACTATTTTCCTTCATTTCCTCCTCACATGCAACCTGTGACGTTTCACCTCCTTTTTCTCCTAATTTCCATTATTTTCATAAATAAATGTGCCAAAACTTCCATTTTGCCTTTTAATGCCTTGGCCATTGCCTTTCCCAATTTCCTTAGCCATAAACAACCAAATGAACACCCCCTAGGATGTCTTGCCCAACATTCAGCTTAAAATAAGTGTCCCATTGATCATGGTTATTGTTTTTTAACTTTTATTACATCGAATTTTCACCAGGGTTGTTACATGTTCTACCTTTGGGTTAAAGAATGCCCCATGTTTTTTTCTTGCGCATTGTTATTGCTTCCTTCCATGAATATATACATAAGTTTATGGAATTTTATATGGATGATTCGACTACCTATATCTGGCTCGAAAACCATCCTAGTTTTTTGAGAATTATGTTTGATAGATGTCGACAACTTCAAATATCTATGAACTTGAAGAAATGCATTTTTGTTGTGCCTTTTGGAACATTTTTGGGCTCTATCATCTATAAGGAAGGAGTATGTTTGGACCCTTCCAAGGTTGCGGTAATATTGAATATGCTGCCACCCACTTCTGTCTGACAGTTGCGTTCCACTTTGGACCATACTGGTTATTATCGCCGGTTTATAAGAAATTATGCTTCCATCACAACACTGCTTGAAAAGCTTCTAAAGAAATATGAACAATTTGTGTGTTCTACTAAATGTGATGTTGCATTTGATACTTTGAAGGAGAAAATTGCAAGTGCGCCCATCTTGGTCTACCCTGACTGGAAAAATCCATTTCATGTCCATGTTGATGCATCTGGAATTGCCTTAGGAGATATATTAATGCAACTAGGTGAAGGAATCTTGGATCATCCAATTTATTTTTCTAGCAGAAAACTTTCCACCTCAGAGAAAAATTATACTATTACAGAACGGGAGGCTTTACTGATGTTATATTCACTACAAAAATTCCGACATTATTTGCTGGTAGGTCCATTCAAATTCTTCACAGACCACTCAAAACTGAAATATTTAGTCAATAAGATTGTACTTGAAGGGCGGATTTGTCAGTGATTACTGTTATTTTAAGTGATTATCAAGTCGGGCAGGTCAAATGTGGGGCCATACTATTTTTCCAAGCTAGAGTCAGGCGAATTGGGGGGATCACTTGATGATCAGTTGTTGGATGCTCATTTGTTTTGTATTGAAGTTGTCCCTGATTACTTGGAATGTATTGCCAATTTTATTGCTACAAGGAAATGCCCTCTTGATTATACTACTGTGCAAAAGAAGCATTTGGTGGTTAGAGCCGCAAACTACCAACTTATTGTAGGACAACTATATAAAATGGGACTAGACCAAGTTTTGCATCATTGTATTCTTGATCATGAATGCGAAGGCGTATTATGGGAATTTCATGTTGGAATTGCAGGCGCTCATGTTGGAGGGAAAGCTACTGCTCGAAAGGTCCTACAAGTTGGCCTTTGGTGGCCGACTCTCTTCAAGGATGTGAAGGAATATGCAAAGACTTGCGATGTTTGTCAACGGGTTGGTTGATTGTCACGTCGCGATGAAATTCCATTTCATCTAGTGCAAGCTCTTGTTGCTTTTGAAAAATGGGATATTGATTTTATTGGGCCTATTCACCCTCCTGCTCGTCATTTGCACGCTCGGTATATCATTACCGCAACAGATTATTTAACTTGTTGGGCAGAAGCTGCTCTGGTTAAAGATTGCACTGTTGATACAACAACTTAGTTTATTTTTGAAAATATTATTACTAGATTTAGATGTCCCCAAAGTTCCCATTTCATTAATGAAACAATCCAAGCTCTGCTACAAAATTTCATGACACAGCATCACAAGAGCACTCCTTATCATCTGCAAGCTAATGGTATTGTCGAAGCTTTCAATAAAATTTTAGAAAAGGGAATTACTAAGGTTTTCTCCACCAATAGAGATGATTGGGATGAACGAGTTCCTGCTACTTTATGGGCCTATCAAACTACTATCAAGCGGTTGCATAAGTATACCCCTTTTGAACTGGTTTATGGAAAATAAGTTGTTGTTCCTATTGAGTTCATTGTTCCTAATATTTTTATTGCTCATGAAACTCGAATGTCTGAAGACGAGTCCATTCCTGAATGAGTGCATGAATTATTACAACTTGATGAGTCCCAATTTCTTGCTTATTTCCATCAAACTATTGAGAAGGAGCATCAGAAGGCTTGGCATGATCGACATATTAAGAAGAATTCATTTTCTGTAGGTGACCAATTACTACTCTATGAAAACAAGTATCAAAAGCATCCTGGTAAGCTTCAGATGCATTGACTTGGTCCTTTTTATGTTGTGGAAATCAAATATTATGGTGTTGTTCGGCTTGCTCAATTAGATGGTACACTTTTCTTTGGATGGGTGAATGGCGCTTTCCTGAAGCCCTATTTTTCTAATTCAACTTCAAAATAAAGTGTCCTCTCATTGCGAGAGTAGTAGGTAGGAGTTAGGATATTTGTGTCAATAAATTATTTTTTCAGTTTGATAGTTTGTATTTTACGCCCTTTCTGCAAGTGTGTTGTCTTTTCAGTTGTGTCCCGATGCAATCCATTGTGGTTGGGGAGATTTTGTCGTATCTTGTCTTGTCAGTGTCATTAATGCTTGTCCTTCTTGTAATTACTCTTGGTCATGTTCGAGTTAGTTTCCATATCTGTTTCCAAATTCTTGATTAGATTTCCCCTTATCGTTATATTTTTTATTAAATCACAACATTCTTTCGTATATGCTAGAGTCGCATTTATTGCACATAATGACTACGCTCTCCATCCCGCCAACTATTCTATTTATGCCCTCCATTTGTTTCTATTTTCATCTTTTTCTGTTTAGCACTCTAATTTTTCGCTCTGGCTTCATTCTCCGCTACCCATGAATCCTCATTTCCTTGTTTCCCCCCTGTTCCTTTTATGTATACCCATTTTTCCACAACCATAGTTCGTCGATTCAAAATTGTTGTTAGTATATATCCTATTGACTCTCGTATCCACTGTCAGGACGACCTCTTGGGGAAATATGAGAAATTCACTCTATTTGATAATGACCACTATGATCTGTCGTTGTTCCCTGTGCTCTGAACCCATGTCTTTATGGAGCCCAATACCCATCCCAATTCTCATTTTACCCTAGAAGTCAAAACTACTTTCCGTCCTTTGAAATCGCACACTCTCTTTGTTATTCTCAAGTTACCTATTTTTGGAACCATTGGTGAAGTTATGAGCTTAACCAAGTTTTTAATTAGTCAGCTCCATGGGGGTTCTCTTTGGTTGGACTGAGAATATCCCATCCATGCAGAAGATATTTAAAGACTCACAGGACTGTCCGTTTATGGTGCTGATGTTAGCTCAACTTTTAAAAAAACTACTAAATGTGACAAGAAGACCGATGCGACTAATTTTTATAAAAAGTATGGAACCAACAAAAAAGGGCATGAAGTTGTTCTTAATATAATTAATAATATGTTGATTCGAGTTGTTGCCACCATGCACTATTTTGCTAGAGGAGAATATTCATTGGATGTCGTATCAGTTGCAGAGTCTTGCATCTGAGGGGACCAACTCAATTGGTCTAACTATCTTCTTGATGAATTAATTGAAGCCATCCATGATGTTTATACTTGGCCCACATATTTTATTTTTGGATATCTGCTTCTTCCACTTGCTATGTACAAATGGTGCGCTCTAGAAGGTTGAGACCTCAACATAGTTGCATAAGGTGAACCTCTTGCATATGCTTATGCACCTTGGCATAGTACTAAATAAATTGTCAACAAGGATTTTAATGACCTTGAATTTGGAAATTGGTTCAACAAAATGGATGTTGTGACCTAAACCATTTGATAAGTGCCGATCCCTCTGCTCAACTAGTATGCTCATCAGTCCCGGTTCGGTATAACTCATACGCTGCCATTTTACCTCAGCAAGAGCGATTTCAACAATGAATTGATCACTTGGCCAAGAGTCATGTCGTGGTGGCAAGATGGAATGGACCTGTACAATTTTGATGCCATGAGACCTGTCAGCGATGCCCCTTCATCCTCGCATAAGAATCCTTGAGATATTCTAGAAGATATCCAACCCCTGCTGAAGAAAGCTAAGGAGTGCGTAAGCTCAAAAGATGCTACATGGACTGAGGTAGGTTCTTTGGTCAAGCAAGCTACCTAGGTACATCAAGTCACCATTGTGTCCACTACACTGCCCACCATCGCAGCCACCATTCCACCTGCTACCACCCCTATTTCCGCTTCATCTCACCAATCTCATCATGATACCCATGCTTCCACCATCATCGACCTTGATGCCGAGCCACCATCCAATGATCTTGTTGTTCCCATTGATGAAGAACAACCCCCATCCCCGCATATAGCTTCCGATGATTCACCTCACTCATCGGAAGTGATCATGTTTGACTGTCCAAATTCACCCACTACTACTGATGAGCCAGAACATATGGAAACTGATTCCACCTTTATTATTTCCTCTAGTTTTCATACCGCTATTGTTCCCCCACCATCCACCTCTCTTCCTTATGCCGCTACCTCATCTCATCCCTCTTCTTCCACCACTTTTCTTATCTCTATTGAGCAAGTTTCCGATTACATGAAAGATCTAGAGCAATGTTGTCAGGTAATATCCCTTTCCACCCAGCACCATGATCTCATTTCTTTCATTTCGGCCCCTGTTCTTCATCGAATTGCACAAAATCATAAGGGCGCTCTACAGCGAGAGTTTTCCCCTCAAGTTCAGTCATAACGCTCGGTTTATAGTTGACAACCACTGCAATCACGACTTCTACCAGTTGATACAGTTTCCGTCGACACCCTTAGCACATGGTCTTCACTGCAGTTGTTCAAGTTTATTCATGCTCGTGTCTTTCATTTGGAGAATCATTTAATTCAGACAAAGACTCGGTTCACATATCTTCAGGTCACCTATGATGAACAACAACATCAGCTCCATGTTGCTGCTACCATACAAACAGAGTTGCACTTTGAGAACTATGGATTAAAGGCTCAGAAAAGTGATTTTCATTCTCAATTGTAGTCATTGTGGTTTACTTTTGTTCCCTATGATGAAGAACAACCTGAAGATATTGTTGCATATTCCCCTGCCAAATGTTGCACTTTTGTTGAAGTGGCATGTAAACAAATTGTTGCCAAAAATATCGAGCTCTAGGACACTATCATCGCTCTGCATCAATCTTCATCATATCCTTCGATGCTCTACCAAGATCATATCACTGACAAGATTCAGACAACTACCTCTATATGTACAACCATATCACAAGTTATGCAAGAGTCCCAACAAATGTTCAACCAAATTTCAGGTGGCAGTGGTGTTATTGTGAAGAAGAATGTAACTATTGATCCCTTGGGTGAGAACATCTAGCACCTGTTCTAGCAAGAAATGGTGAATTTTGATATTGAAGTAAAGAAGAACCTTCTGGATCAAGCCTATGCACTAGATGTTTAGATTAACCAGTTGGAATATGGGGCCCAGGAAACTAAACAAGTTCTTTGCCAACTTCGACAGGAGGCACAAAGACATTTTATCACCTTGAGCACGCTGCCTATGATTGTTGATTAACAGATTCAGGAACAACCCAATGATCTCAGTGAGCAGACAATTATATAATTTTCAACCAAGGTATCTACAATTCTTGACTCGTGGAACTCCTATGTTTCTGCATTCACCATCTTTAAGGAGTCGACTCTTCAAAGGGTTCTAGAGTTGGGTCCTTCATTTGAAGGTAGTGCAACCAATTAGAGCATAAGCTAACTAGACTAGAGTTCAGATGTATCAACAACAACAACATCACATTGACTTGACGGCGAGTCAATGGATTGTGGTCAGGGCATGTTGGGTCCTTCATTTTTGAAGAATTAGAAGTTGTTGAGGAAATTTTGGATAAAGTTGCCGGAAGCAGAGCACTGAAAAATTAAAGAGGCAGTGAAATATTTATTTTGGGACTTGTGTTGCGGAAATTATGGGTGTGTACCACAAAAAATTGAACCGATTTTGATACAGTCAACAGGAAAACCAAGGCAATGGACAAAGGTTTTGGAAAACTGCAGATCGAGTGAGCGATGGATCGAAGACCAAATCAAGCGAGCATGGGTTATAAAATAAGATGCAGAGCATTGAGAAACAAGTTTAGACAACAACATAAAGGTTAGGAAGTGCCGCAAAGTTTATGTTTCATTGAAGAATTTAGATCTGAGCTGGGAAAGAAAGATTGTTGTATGCAAATCTGTTAATGTCGTGATCCTTGTTTGATAAATATGTTGAGTTATAATGTATGCACACAATCTGTAAGGTGTCACAAGGTGTATTGAGAAAATACTAATGTAAATTGGCTTTAAACTTATTTAATAAAGGAGAATGGGAGTTTTCCCTATGATTATGTGTTTCGCACCTCCTTTTAAAAAAATTTAGCATGTTGTTATTTCCTTTTAAATGTTTAATTTCGATTATCAAAATGAATTTATGAATGGTTATGTAAACTGCATAAATATATATTTCTAGATCTCCCTTCCATCTTTCTATGGTTCTGGCTCACCTCGGGTGAGACACTCCTTTGATTCAAGGGAGTGAAAATGTCGGCGAAGTGTTAGACTACGCAGAAATATTTGTTGGCACCCTAGGTCGAACCCTGGGTCATTCTTCATTTAAATTATTCCGCCAACACATTTCATAGTTTAAAGAGGCAAGGTCACAGTTAGAGGGTTGAGACTGTGCAATGCAAATTTCAGGAAGGTTGGATGAGGCTAGGTTGCTTGATCGGAAAGTTTTCAAGAATTGACTAAGTGCGGGATCGGTGAGGCTGATGTGAACAGTGATAAGACTTCGAATGTGATCACACACTTAGAATACTTGATGAAACAACAACATAGATCATCCTCGACACGTGAACAACAAACTTCCGTCAGTGCAACAACTTTACAACCACTTACAACAAGTGCAACACTAAAGATACACTTTGCAATGACTGTGACGACACTTGTGCGACAATGCTTAAAACTTTGGAAATGAGCGTGATAGATGTTTACATGGTTAGATTAACTTTTTTTTGGTCTTTTCTTGGTTGTAGGGTTACAACTGAGCCATAATTCCATTAAAGAGGACCCAACCCAGGGTATCTTATGAAGTATTTTGTGCACATGACAAGATGTTGCACCTCTGATTTTGGTTAGTTAATTATTTTTAGTTTATTTTGCGTCATAACTACTAATATCTCTGGAATTGTATGGAGGGAAGCGATGAGCGGCGACGCTGCCAGTTTATCCATTCTATATGTGGCTGCAACTTATTGAGTTCAGCTGGCCAAAATAACTAATCGTGCAGGATTCCCAGTATGAGCCTCAGAAGAAGAATGGAATCAGCCGACGATGTTCTTCATGTCAAGAGAGTCGCAGTGAAAAATGATGACCAATTGAGGGAATAGGAAGACTTGGAGGGTTTAGAACCCATGACACCCGCTGGCCGCGTCTTTAGCGAACCATCTCTAAATTGTTACATTCTTGTCAGTGTGGGATTGAAGACACAGATCGATATCGAGGCAGCAACAGCAGGTTTGGAGAACACTTCGATTAAACACAAGCGCTTCTCCAACATTGTGGTTGGTCCTCTCATCTTCAATATTAATTCTTTCAATTATTTTACTTTTAATATGTGGCTTACTAGCACTCCGTCCATGAGGACTTTCTTTAGGCTAAGATGTACTGATTATTTTATGTGATGGCAGAAGGAAGAGAAAAGAGGGGTTTTGAAATGGTTGCCTGTCCATGTGAATATTGCTAATCATGTTATAGTCCCGTTTATTGGCCCGGACGAGAATTGCAGTCTGGATTTTGTCAAGGAATATTTAACCAATTGGCGACGGCCCCTCCCCTGGATCCCTCCAGGCTGCTGTGGCAAATTCATTTTCTGCGCGTTCGATCGGAGGATGCAGAGTCCAGCGCCGTCTTAAGAATACATCGTTCCTTAGGGGACGGAGTGTCACTCATGTTGCTTTTCTTGGCCTGTACCAAAAAGGTTGTTGATCCTCAGTCCCTTCCCACGATCCCACACCAAACTCCAAAATCGAACACAAGGCCGATTAATGGTGAATGCGTGGGAATATTGTGTAAAAATTCTACAGTTTCAACAGCGATTCTGTATGCGGAAAACTCAAAGAATCATTAAAAACTTAATGCCCAGAAATATAAATTACCTCCAGCCATTGGTGATGTTCTTGATGCAAACCACAGTCCACTTTGCTTTCCTTACTTCAGCACTCCAGCTTCAATCCAAGCAAAAGAAAAGAATATAGAAAATCTGAAGGCACTTCCAAGCTTTGCTCTCTCAGCTAGATGGGGACCAAACAGATGAATTTATAGCCAAGCTTCCATCAAGCTTCTGATGGCTATGTGTCAGATGTCCCACAGATCAAGGCAGAGAACTCCAGATGGGAGTAATGGACCACTTCAGTAGCTCCCAACAATAAATTTATTAACTACAGTTGATTTCCTTAACTTAAGGAAACTACTGCAGTTGGTTTCCATAAGTTAAGGAAAGACTGCAGTTTAAATTCCATAATTGTAGGCAGCAATTGTGCAAAACATTAATGGAGCTTAACATTCTCCCACTTGGTCCATACTTCCAAACTTAATGTCTCAACTTAAAACCCATTGATAATCTGTATTAAGTAATAGATACATGAATCATGGCGATAAGTCTTCTAATGACGAGTATTATCTTCCATGTATTACTATGCATTTATTCTTATTATAATTTATATGGCAACAATTTCTTAATGAATAAACCTTATGTTTATTCTTGGTCCTTCTTAAATGAATTTTCTCAAATCAACTTAAAGTGCACATAAATATGAGAAAAAACATCACAATAATTAAGAATTTCATTAAAATAACATTGTCCATACAATGAGAAACTACATAATGGAACCAAGTCCCATATTGATTACATGATCCTTGAATTTAAACAATGGCATGCCCTTAGTCAAAGGATCAGCGATCATCAACTCAGTGCTGACGTGCTCAATGACCACTTTCTTTTCTTTAACACGTTCCCTTATAGCTAAATACTTAATGTCGATGTGTTTATTTCGACTCCCACTTTTGTTGTTTTTAGCCATAAAAACAACAGCTAAATTATCACAATATATTCTCAATGGCTTAGAGATAGAATCCATAATTCTAAGCCCAGAAATGAAACTCCTAAGCCATACACCATGTAAAGTAGCCTCAAAACAGGAGACGAACTCGGCTTCCATAGTGGAAGTGGCAATCAAGGTCTGCTTGGCACTCCTCCATGATACAGCTCCACCGGCCATCATAAAAATGTATCCTGATGTTGATTTGCGTGAATTAACACATCCAACAAAGTCAGAATCTGAGTAGCCAATTACTTCCAAGTTGTCCGTCCGTCTATACATAAGCATGTAGTCTTTGGTTCCTTGAAGGTACCTCATTACTTTCTTTGCAGCTCTCTAGTGGTCTAAACCTGGATCACTCTGATATCGTCCCAACATTCCCACAACAAATGCAATGTCAGGTCTTGTGCAGACTTGAGCATACATTAGGCTTCCGACAACAGAAGCATATGGAATGTTCTTCATTTGTTCCCTTTCAAGGTCGTTCCTTAGGCATTGGTTCAAATTGAACCTATCACCCTTCACAATGGGAGCTACACTTGGTGAAAAATCCTTCATCCGAAATCTCTCTAAAATTTTATTAATATAGGTTTCCTGTGACAGACCCAAGATGCCTCGAAATCTGTCTCTATGGATCTTAATGCCAATGACATAAGATGCCTCACCCATATCCTTCATATCAAAATTTTTAGAGAGGAATTGTTTCACCTCATGTAGCAAACCCTTATCATTGGTTGCTAGCAAAATGTCATCCACATATAAAACAAGAAAACAAATTTTACTCCCACTAACTTTCAGGTATATACATTGATCCATAATGTTTTCTACAAAACCAAAAGAAGAAATTACATTATGGAATTTCAAATACCATTGGCGGGATGCTTGTTTTAAACCATATAGTGACTTTTTGAGCTTGCAAACCAATTGCTCACCATCACTAGAGGGGAATCCTTCAGGTTGTTTCATGTAAACCTCCTCCTCTAGATCTCCATTAAGAAAAGTCGTTTTCACATCCATTTGATGCAACTCCAAGTCAAAATGGGCTACTAATGCCATAATAACGCGCAAGGAATCTTTCTTAGATACAGGAGAAAAGGTCTCCGTGTAGTCGATTCCTTCTTTCTGAGTGAATCCCTTAGCAACAAGTCTTGCCTTGTATCTCTCAATGTTTCCCAATGAGTCTTTATTTGTCTTAAAGACCCATTTACATCCAATGGCTTTTGCACCATTAGGCAACTCAACAAGATCCCAGACTTCGTTACTCTTTATGGAATTCATCTCTTCCTTCATGGCATTGTACCATAGTTATGATTCTTTGCAACTCATGGCTGTGGCTATTCTCTAATTAATTAAAATTATATGGATCACTAGACATTATCCATTATAAATTGCATAAACAAACAATTTCTTATAAAATTATAAACATTTCTTTAACCAGAGTAAAACTCATTAAAATAATAATACAATCTAACCAATATATATGTAACCATATATACACATGGAATATAAAGGTATTTCTACAAGAGAAAAAAAAATGTACACCATCAAATGGCAAGGTATCAAACATTCTATCATCTATCTTATTCAAAATAATAATAAAACAAAATTGAACCAATATGGATTTCAACCTATTGTCATTACATTGGATATTTATTAGTAAATGAACTACTGTTCATTTCAGCATTATGGGAATTATTTGCAAGCAAATCCAATTAATAACAATTTATAAATTTATAATTGATGTAATTATAGGCCCTCCTTTCACGAATAACAATAGATCATAATGCCAACATTTAACCTGAGCATGTTTTTCTATCCAACAAAATCTTTACAGAAAACCAAAACAGTCAAATTTGTCCAAGAGTTCCTAATCAAGGATTTTTGCATTCTAATTCTGAATGTTACTATTTATTATGTGAAAGAGTGCATAAAGTGGGTTCAAACTGTAATATCATTCAGGCAACCAAAACATCACTGCTTGTCCAAAGTTAAAGCCCCCTTATGTATAACCCTAATTCGACTAAAAGAACACTATGCAAGCAGCAAACTTAAGCCGAATATTTGAAAAAAGATGAAAATGAAGGATTGTATCATAACTAAAGTAACAAGAGAGTTCCAGCAGTAGCACAATTATAATACAATATAATTAGCACATCTCTAGACAAACAAGGTTAGAAGTAATTACTTGAGGATTCTGCAAATTAAAAAATTATAAGATTCCTATCGGCAGTCCCAACAACCATAAGAGGATGCCGAACACTCAATGCAAAACAACGCTCTGGTAATTGCTGTGTATGCACTGGGTTTGACTGTCGTGTATCCCAATACTTAAGTGTCTTGTAAGACGAAGCATACTCAGACTGCCTGGACATATGGTCTAATGGATATAAACTATAATCTAATATTATACACCAACAATATCCAAATCAGACTGAATACCAAAGCAAGAAAACGAAGTCAGCTTCTAACTCACACCAAGGCAGAGGTAAATTCTTTGCTCTGATACCAATTGTAAAAATTCTACAGTTTCAACAGCGATTCTGTATGCGGAAAACTCAAAGAATCATTAAAACTTAATGCCCAGAAATATAAATTACCTCCAGCCATTGGTGATGTTCTTGATGCAAACCACAGTCCACTTTGCTTTCCTTACTTCAGCACTCCAGCTTCAATCCAAGCAAAAGAAAAGAATACAGAAAATCTGAAGGCACTTCCAAGCTTTGCTCTCTCAGCTAGATGGTGTAAAAACTGAAGGGAAAATTGAGATGCAAGCTTGGGGACCAAACAAATGAATTTATAGCCAAGCTTCCATCAAGCTTCTGATGGCTATGTGTCAGATGTTCCACAGATCAAGGTAGAGAACTCCAGATGGGAGTAATGGACCACTTCAGTAGCTCCCAACAATAAATTTATTAACTGCAGTTGATTTCCTTAACTTAAGGAAACTACTGCAGTTGGTTTCCATAAGTTAAGGAAAGACTGCAGTTTAAATTCCATAATTGTAGGCAGCAATTGTGCAAAAAATTAATGGAGCTTAACATATTGCATGTGCAGCCTCTGATCATGGTTCTTTACAATCTTTTCCTTGTAATCTGGTACACTATTGTGGACATCATGCATTTTCGAGCTACAATTGTGTGGATTAAGGACAGCAATACACCAATAAAGGGCTATCCCGACGTAGAAAGGAGCCCTAAGCAAATTGAACACGCGACCCTTAATCTAGGAGATTTCAAGATTGTCAAGACTGCTGTAAATGAGGTAAGTATGATGCCTTGTTGTTTCTGTGCCACTCTATTTATCTTTAGCGATCTGAAGTCTTGTAAATCTTAAATATAGGTAATCTTTGAATTTTTTTTTTGGTTGAGCTATAAAGATGAATGCTGACGCTGTTAAAGAATGGCAGATGGTAAACGATGTTATGCTGGCAATGACTTCAGCCGGGATCCTGCGGTATTTGGAACGCGAATACGGTCTGTACAAGCAGATCTTTAATTTTTTAAAGGGAATGAGGGGTTTTCCAGCACACGCAGTGCATATTTGGTATTAAAAGGTTCTGGGACAGAATAATCGTTATAATTATAAAATGTCAGTTGCCCTCTTTTCAGTCTTTTAAATAAAATCATCCTGATGGGAAATATTATTCTAAATCTTGTAATTAATTTGAAGAAGCCAAGGCCGAAGGAATCTCAAAATCAGAAGACAGGGAATTTGATGGTAAGAAACATCTTCCATCGAATCTGCGCATGTGGTCGACAATTTTAGTGAATACAAGACCTGTTCCAGGACTTCATGTACTGCATTTATCTCCCCCTTCTAATTTCTGCAATTACAAATTTTTGCTTTGCAGGAATAATCGATTTTTGGAGCTTCCGTGTGACTTTTTCACAAGTTATTTACTAGCAATTGCACCAGATGTTGCAAAGGAAACGCAGTAAGGCCATAAATTCGAAAGAATAGCGACATATAGAAGATCATTGAATATAAAAATTAGTAAACAAAATGTCATTCAAAGCTAGAAAATAAAAATAAATCACTTGCATTATACAAAATTTATATCAATTATATGCACATCCAAACCAATATATATATATATATATATATATATATATATATATATATATATATATATATATTGTGTGTGTGTGTGTGTGATTATTAAATAAATTCGAAAGAATAGTGACATATAGAAGATCATTGAATATAAAAATTAGTAAACAAAATGTCATTCAAAACTTAACACAAAAAAAGTCACTTACATTATACAAAATTTATATCAATTATATGAACATCCAAACCAATATATATATATATATATATATGATTATTAAAAAATTATTACAAAAATAGTTGTAGAGAAAGAAAATTCCATGGTTAGTTTTCTTAATCAAATTCCTCTGAAATAATGACTTACCAAGATATCCATTTCTGCTCATCAATGGTTTCGGACTCAACAAACTTTACATCTACCACCCTAAATATTCCTTCTATGAGTGTTCTAGTTTTATCTATCACCTTAATCCTCCTGAGGGCTTCCAGATACCTGAGCTTTGATGAGGAGGCCTGTTTTAGTAGCATGGGCTAATCCACAAGCTGTGGCCACTAGAGTTGTGATAACCAATACACATGTGCAAGCAGTCACCAGAACAACTAAGACTTTGTAAACCCATTTGCGAAATCCAAGCGAGCTGTCAATCAAAGGTTTGCGAAATCCAAGCGAGTGGTCAATCAAAGGTGCCAATGTCATCACTATAGCTGTACAAGCATTCCAATACAACAAAGCGCCATTCCCTCCTTCCAGCAACATCAAAGCCCCATTCACTCCTTCCAGCAAGGCGCCAAAAAACGAAATGGCCTAAGCCGATGCAGTAAACTTTTCTCTCCAACGGGTAGGCAAGAAGTAGTATTTGTTGTTCCTCTGCCAATCTTGTCACCTACTACCAGTATTAGGGTGGAAATAGTAGGCGAAACAATGGCCAACCATTACTCCTAGCAACCACAGATGTACTAACCTGAAAGTTTTCAAGCAACCATAGATGTACTAACCCGAAAGTTTTCAAGCAACCACAGATGTACAAACCCGAAAGTTTTCAGGCTAAAGCCACCAATTGGGCAGAAAATGAGAAAATTGGAGCTGTAACAGAAGTGCATAAGTGCATCTTGCTGGGACATCAACGGAACGGAGCTATGGACACAATGGACGAGTGACCATGGAAGCTTTGGCGCATATCTATAAAAAAATTACAAGAAAACTGTTAGGGTTTATATTTTCCTTTCATGAACTTTGCTTTGATGATCGAACGAAAATTTTTAGGGTTTAATTTTTCTTTCCAACAAACTTTTCTATGATGATCGAATGATTGGACATTCTCTAACACATGATCCAATGATCAAGAGTAATGACAAGTAGGTGAGAGGGAATTAATTTTTCTTTCCAACAAACTTTGCTATGATGATCGAACGATTCGACATTCTCCAATCCTCTAACACGTGATCCAATGATCCATAGTAATGACAAGTAGGTGAGAGGGAAGTTCTTTCGAGAGGGAAACACCTTATGACGTTCACATGGACCAAAAAAAATCATCATTTCATATGGCACTTGTCCATATGACTTTTTTTTAATTAATCAATTTAATTCAATTGATAAAAAGATGGTAACTTACTTTGGGAATAAATGTCAACCTTTCATTTGTAAATATTATTGAGAATATTCTAAAATATTCAATGAGATTAATTCCCTACCATCCACCATTCAAAATTATGGAAGGCATATTCCAAAATAGACACACCCATGGCTTAATTATAAGTTTATTTTATATAATTATAATTATTATTAAAAAATTAATTGTGTCTATTTTGTGATAGTGCTACTTTATCTCCAAAGTAGTTATGTCATTGTCTCCCTTTCAATTAGGTTGATTAATATAAAAGATATGTCCCATGAACAAGTGCCATATGAGGTTAGCCCCAAGGGTTAGCTCAATAGGTCAAGTCGGGGCCTCGCCAATGGGAGGTCACAGGGTCGAAACCCGAAAGCTCTTGGGGTTAGGTCTGTGGTGACCGAGGGGTGGACCCCCTTCGGGTGGGGTCCACCCAGATTTCTCGAACCTGGAGTAGCGGATCAACTGACCAGGGTTCGTGAACCAGCTGAAAAAAAAAAAAAAAAAAAAAAAAAAAAAAAAAAAAAAAAAGTGCCATATGAGGTTATGATTTCTTGGGCATGCAATATTGATAAAGTTTGATATTGACCCATGGTATTGTAACAAAGTCTATTTATAAATGAAGAATGCCCATGGTAAATTGGGGATAAGTCTTAATGGTTAAGAATCTTGTTATATGTGGACGGACGGTCGCGCGCTCGCTGCTGCCCTGACCATGCTGCGCCCTCTCTTGACCTTCCTCGGCTCCCATGGCCCCTCCGGACTGCTCACCGGAGGGGGGCGATCCCAAGCATGCATTCTATGCTCTCATCAAATCTCTCCCACCACAATGGCATCGCCCAACAATATCGAAGTTTGTCAAAAAACTGGACATTCTCCAAGAAGTTAATCTACCTCCAGCCATTCCTCGCATGGCAGCCCTCTCTCTTGCAGAAAAAGGTCTCATCGGCCAGTTCACGGGCCTCTGGCCATCTCCAAGAACTGTGCAACATTGGGTTGAAAGAAATTGGTCTGACAAAATACAAGGTAAAATCTCCATCAGATTCTGTGGAAAGGGGTTCTTTACCTTCCACTTTGAATCTAAAGAAGACAAGGATTTAATCTTCAGGAATGGGCCTTACTTCATGGACTCCAGAGGACTATACTTAAACAAATGGACCCCGGATTTTGATCTAGAACTGGATGTCCCCAATGATGTCCCTGTCTGGGTCAGACTCCCTCATCTCCCTCTTCACTGTTGGGGAGATGACTCGGTTCGTGCAATTGGAAACGTTGTAGGCAAGTACATAGATCACAGCGAGCCAAAGGATAATATGCAAGCATGCGCGCGCATTTGTGTGGAAGTGGATCTTGGCAAAGGCCTACCGGAAGCCATCAAACTCAAAGTGGACGATTGGAGCCATATTCAACAGCTTGATTACGAGCAAATACCATTCAAATGTAAGGTATGTCATGAATACGACCACTTTGCCAATCGTTGTCCCTCTCTTGCTAATGTTGAAAATTACCCACAAGAAGAACAGTGGGAAACAGTAAAAAACAAGAAGTCGGCTCCCTCAGCTAAAGCACCACCAGAATCTGAACCCCCTGCCTCAAAGATTGCCCACCCCTCCTCATCCTCCCTTCCTCCTCTCTCCCCTCCCCTACCCCCTTCTACCTCCAATCCCTTCTCGGTTTTATCTGATGCTCCACCCTTGGAACCCTCGCATCTTCCCATGATTCATTCAGCTGCCTTTGATCCTTCCACTCTTTTGGTGATCCCTTCCCAAACTTCCCTTGGACCCCCCCTCTCCATACTCACCAAGAGCTCATCCAAAGACCATGGAGCCTCTAGCGACTCTCCTAAGAAACTTGGCCCAGGCAGAAAATTTGCAAAACAACACCGAGATGAGAATGCCCAAAAGGACATAGCAATGGGCACTCAAAGCCCTATTGAATCTTACATCTTAGGACAACATGATAAGGAGAAAACTCACAAGGATCAAGGGGGGTGAGCACCTCTCCGCACACTACTCTCCCAATGATGAAAAATCCTATCTTGGAATTGCAGGGGTATAGGGCAGCCCTCCAAAGTTGCAGCCCTGAAAGATCTTATTTATTGTGAAAAACCAGGGATATTTTTGTTACAGGAAACAAAGCAAAGCCTGCAGGATATGACTAAAATCATTGAACAGAACAAGCAGTACAATGGAAGCATCAGTGAATCCAGGGGAGCTTCTAGAGGAATCGCTACAATCTGGAATCAAAACATTTGGAATTATAAGTCAGAAATTATTAACCAGCATTGGATCCAAACAGTGTTAGAAAACAAAGAAGATCAGCAGATTCTAGTTATATACAACATTTATGCACCTAACCACTTCAGGGATAAGGAGTGTTGTTGGGAGGAAATCAAAGTCAGCATGAACGTAGAGGAGAATACCAATGTCATACTAGGAGGAGATCTAAATCTTGTTCTCCATGCTAATGAGAAAAGAGGAGGTATTTTCTCCCCGGATCCTTTCAGAGCTCAGCTAGAAGACATTATGCATGACCACGATCTAGTTGATATCATTCCAAAAGATAGGAGATACACTTGAAGCAACCGCAGGCTAGGTACAAGCAACATAATGGAGAGACTAGACAGAATTATCATTAACTTCATGCTTCTCTCTTCCTTCACTGCTGGGTACGCTAATATTATTCCATGTTCAGCTTCCGACCATTGTCCAATTTCTCTTAATCTGGAAAAGCATTTCCCTCTCGGACCCATCCCGTTTAAGTACAACCTACTTTGGAATGGTATTACAACAGTTAAAGATATTGTGGAGAAATCGTAGAGGCGGCATGTAGAAGGATCTTTCAGATTCATTTGGGAATCCGAGCTTAGAAACACCAAACAAGCGATAAAAGAATGGGTGAAAATCAGTTATAAGGAGCCTGAAAGGATAAAAAAGGAGATCAAAAATACATTGAACAATATCCAAAAGGAAATAGAAGAGTAGGGCCTCACCCAAGAGAGCAAAGTGCTAGAAAGCGAACTATATTCTCAGCTTTGCCGTGTAAACATAGAGGAGGAATCTAAATGGAGGATTAAATCGAGGCAACTCTGGCTGCAAGGAGGGGACCAGAATACAACTTTCTTTCACAAACAGACTACTGTGCGGAGAGTAAGCAATACCGTCAGCTCAATCTTGGACGCTGAAGGTAACCTTCAAACCACCCAAGAAGCCATCAGACAGGCTGCTACCAACCACTATCGGGACCTTCTAACTGAAACAACAGATGAAGAGGATTACGATGACCTGCTACAATTCCTTCCCAAAAGCATCAACAAGGAAATGAATGATACCTTGAATAAGGAAATTGATGAGGAGGAAGTTAGAAAAACCATATGGGCTCTTCAGCCGGATAAAGCACCAGGACTTGATGGCTTCCCCATTTGCTTTTATCGCGCTTTCTGGGGAATTGTAAAAGAGATCTAATTAAAATGCTCAAATGGGTCCAACGGAAAGCCAAAATCAGTGGTTACACCAATGCCACACATTTAACCCTCATATTAAGGACAAGACATTATGTGTGACATGGAGTTTGGGATTAGGAGCTTGCCCGATAATATTAAGGACACGATTAGGCAAGATTGCGTTGTTGTCCTTAGGAAGGCAAAGCCCCCTAGGAGCAATATTAGCAAGGCTGAGTTTGAGGCCCTCAAATCCCTGAACCATAACAAGTACATTGTGGTTCTCAAACCCGATAAAGGAGGGGTTGTTGTCATCCTTAATAAGGATGATTACCGACAGAAGATGTTGGACCATCTTTGTAACAGTGGCAACAGCTATAAAAAGCTTAACAAAAATCCCCTGAAGAAGGTCTCGAGAACTGTTTCTCTAGCTATTAAATCTAGCAACACTGTGGGTTCCTTTTGCCATAAGCTTATTGAGAGTAGCCCCATCACTCCTCGGATCTATGGTCTTCCAAAGATTCAAAAAGAGGGGGCGCCCCTAAGGCTGATTGTCAATACCATAGGTGGTCCAACCTACCTCCTTGCTAAATTCCTAGCCTTGAAGCTTAGACCCCTTGTTGGCCTCATAGAGTTGTTTGTTAAAGACTTTTCGTCCTTTGTCAATGACCTTAAAGTCATCAAATTCGACCCTGAGGAAATTCTTGTGAGTTTCAATGTGGTTTCCCTTTATACTTGCATTCCTATAAGGGAGGCCATTGAGGTCATCAACCGCCTTACTGATCCTAACACCGCTCATTTAGTTGCAATTTGTCTCACATCCACTTTTTTCAGCTTTGAAGGGGAATTCTATGAACAGACCTGTGGGGTTGCCATGGGCTCCCCCCTGTCCCCGGTTGTTGCTAATCTCTTTATGGAAGACTTTGAGTCCAAAGCTTTTTCCTCAGCTCGTCTCTTGCCCAAGCTCTGGAATAGATTTGTTGACGACACTGGTGTCATCTGGTCTCATGGCCAGGAAGAATTGGAACTATTTTTCCAACATATCAACAATCAATCCTCATCCATAAAGTTCACTATGGAGCAAGAAGTTGATGGTTGTTTACCTTTCCTGGATGTTCTCATCTCTGAGAATGATGACAGTTATTTCTCCCACCAAGTGTTTAAGAAGAAAACTCATACCGAGTAGTATCTTCATGCTAGCTCCCATCATTTCCTTGCTCAGAAGTTGGGTGTCCTCAACATGCTTGCGACTTGAGTGCTGAGAATCTCCGATGAAAAGAACCTCGATAGAGAGAAAGCCCATCTCCTTAACGTGTTTGTTAATAATGGTTATAGTAGGCACCAGGGTCTGAAAGCTTTCCTTAAAGCCAACAAAGGTCCCAAGGTTAAGGGAGACCCTAAGGATCGTGTCTCAGGGGTTCATCTCCCTTTCATCCAAGGGACCACGGATAAGATTGCAAGGATCCTTAGAAAGCATAATGTTCCCTCTACTTTTAGACCCCTTAACACCATACGTAGGTCCCTTAGATCTGTAAAAGACCCTATTGACCCCAAGGACATGAAAGGTGTCTATGTTATTCCTTGCTCCTGTGGGACCCCCTATGTTGGTGAGATAGGGTGTTCTATTAATCAAAGGATTCACGAACATTCAGCTGACATTAAGCATGGGAGGACCCGGTCTTCGAAAAAACAAAGCATCACATATGCATTGAGGAGGCCCAGGTCATTGCCAAGATTGCTCCCTTTCATCACCGAAAATTTAGGGAGGCCATCGAAATTGAAAAAAGGTTAAGGAATCGAACTCTTTTTCCAACATCTCAATAATCAATCCTCATCCATAAAGTTCACTATGGAGCAAGAAGTTGATGGGTGTTTACCTTTCCTGGATGTTCTCATCTCTAAGAATGATGACAGTTCTTTCTCCCACCAAGTGTTTAGGAAGAAAACTCATACTGAGCAGTATCTTCATGCCAGCTCCCATCATTTCCCTGCTCAGAAGTTGGGTGTCCTCAAAATGCTTGTGACTCAAGAATCTCCGATGAATTCAGGGAAGCCATTGAGATTGAAAGAAGGCCTAACAATCTCAATAGAGATGACGGCTGGAAAATCAGTAGCTGTTGGATCCCTGCCCTGTCGTCTTAGTTTTCTGTGTTCCCCCTGGAGCCTTCCTTCCTCCTGGGGTTGATCCGTTTTGCTCTGTGGTTGCTTTTGGTCTTTTTCCTGTCCCTCCCCCTTTTTTGTCGTTCTCTCTATTTTATTTATTTATATACCCTATATTTACATGTATTTATGATTATGATTATTATTATTATTATTTTATTTATTTATTTTTTTAAGTATTATTATTATTATTATTATATTTTATTTTATTATTATTATTTTTAATTAATTAATTAATTAATTTGTTAATTAATTTGTTAATTTATTTATTAATTTATTTATTTTTCAACTGTCTTTTACCTAACTTTTATCTAAATAACCGAATATTATTACTTTAATATATTTATATATTAATAATTATTTAAATAAATTAATTAAATTAAAGTTTTTTAACTAACCTTTAAAGTATTTTATCTTACCTATTTTAACTCTTTTCCATAAATAATAATATTAATAATAATAATAATAATATTAATATTAATATTAATATTAATAATATTAAATTAATAATTATATTTTGTCTACTAATATTGATAATATATAATAGCAAGATTATTTTACTAATATAATATTAATTATATTTAATAAATAACTTAATTAAAAAAAAAATACTTACAACAAATAATTTAATTAAATTAAATAAATTACCTTTTCTAACTAACCATTTAAATTATTTTATTTATTTTATTGATATTTTTAACCTTAACTGTATGATTTTAATTGAAATATATATATATATATATATATATATATATATATATATTTTATATTTATATTTATATTAACAATAATTAGTGAATAATTTAAATAAATAAGTGAATTACCTTCTTCTTCTTTTTTGTAAGTTTCGGTAGGACCCTCTCTTTTTCCAATTTTTACAACCTCACAGGATTTGAACTTGGGTGGGGGGTGTGAAAGCCATCCGCCCCAGCCATTACATCATGCACGTCATGTGCAGTGAATTACCTTCTTAAACTAACCACTAATAGTATTTTATTTATTTTGAATCCTAACTTTTATTAATAACCTAATATTAGAACTTTAATATATATATATATATATATATATTAATAAATAAATTAACTAATTTTTAAAACTAACCATTAAAAATATTTTATGTATTAATATTAAAAATAATAATATTATTAAATTAATGAATAGTAATTTGACCTCGGTCCGTAGGTCAAAATTAGCCGTTGGTCGATTTAGCCGTTGGAGTCTCTGCTCAGACTATTTAACATGCTTAGCTGGATCTATTTCTTCAACTTGTCCTGACGATGAACCACACTGGTTGGTTCGAAATGCGTCGACAAAGGTCTTTCCTCATGTGATTTTCGCCGAAGTTCTGCTTACAACTATTATGGATCACAGAAGCCTCAATTCAATAATTGAAAAGAACCTCGATAGAGAGAAAGCCTATCTCCTTAACGTGTTTGTTAATAATGGTTATAGTAGGCAACAGGGTCTGAAAGCTTTCCTTAAAGCGAGCAAAGGTCCCAAGGTAAAGGGAGACCCTAAGGATCGTGTCTCGGGGGTTCATCTCCCTTTCATCCAAGGGACCATGGATAAGATTGCAAGGATCCTTAGAAAGCATAATGTTCCCTCTACCTTTAGACCCCTTAACACCATCCGTAGGTCCCTTAGATCTGTAAAAGACCCTATTGACCCCAAAGACATGAAAGGTGTCTATGTTATTCCTTTCTCCTGTGGGACCCCCAATGTTGGTGAGACGGGGCGTTCTATTAATCAAAGGATTCACGAACACTCAGCTGACATTAAGCATGGGAGGACCCGGTCTTCCGCCTTGGCAGATAACGCGGAAAAAACAAAGCATCACATATGCATTGAGGAGGCTGAGGCCATTGCCAAGATTGCTCCCTTTCATCACCAGAAATTTAGGGAGGCCATCGAAATTGAAAAAAGGCCGAGGAATCTCAATAGGGATGACGACTAGAAAATTAGCAGTTGTTGGATCCCTGCCCTTTCTTCCTAGTTGCCCCCTTCCCCCTCCTGTCCCCACCCCGGGTTGTTCTTTTCTACGGTCTTATTTGTTTCTCCCCCTCATCTTCCACACCGTCTGTTCGACTAGGTAATGAAATCCTTTTAATTGACTTAGTAAACAATTGAAACAAGTATTGTCCGTTCCTACACATTGATGAAAGAATTCCAAAAGTATGATTTTTCTTTCCATCCCTTTAGATATAATTAAATGAAATTAATATTGAATAATTTAACCTATTGGAAACACTATATTCTTTCTAAATTAATTACCATGTTAATTAGGGTAAAATTGATTAAAATCAAATTATGTTGGATTCCTTATAGTTAGTATGAGGTCATTATCTAACTATTTTAATAGGTTATCTATTTTTTCTTATTTCATATAAATTTAATGTTTTATCCATTTAGATAGTTTTAATAATATTAAATAGATCTAGGAATAAGTTACGTTTCTTGTTAGTTAAATTCAAACTTTTACTTTTTAGGGTAATAAATATAACATACTAACCCCCAAAATTTAATTAACTAACTATTTGCCTTCCTAGTTTTGGGCATGTGGTATATATGATTTATGGTATCAAGCCAGGGCTCAGTAAATCTTGTTACATTTTCTTGTAAATACACATATGTTTAGCTCATATATTAATTCTTTTTATAATTACTATAAACCCATCTTCTAAATATAATGTTTATAAATATTAACCATTATTTTAATTTATATAATCAAATTACAATTTATACAATGTATTATAAAACACATCTTTTGATACCTACATAAATTGCTAACTATTAATATTTATGAGCTATTTAATTTATATAAATATGCTATTTATAATTTCACTCTACCATTAAAACATAATTGTAAAAAATTGTAAAAATAGCGTGTCCATAATTGTTTTTATATAAATGATAGAAATAAACACTAAAAATAGTGTCCACATTGTTCATATATAAATGATAGAAATAAGCACTAAAAATACTTAGATCCGTATGTGTCCAAAACAAATCTATCTTTAGGAAAATAATATATACATATAATGCATGTATATAATAAAATATGAAATAATGAAGCAACTGGTTTTGCATTATGTTGGTTTGTTACGTATTTACTTTTTTATTTCGTATCAAAATGAACCTACTGTGGTAAAGCTACCGGGAAGATGTAAGATTGTTACGTATTTACTTTTTTTATTTCGTATCAAAATGAGCCTACTGTGGTAAAGCTACCCAGAAGATGTAAGATGAGAAGAGTACACATCAGTTACGAAGTGATAGAGCTAATGGTTATTATGAGGTAAGTGAGTGATTTATATGTGTATTCATATTCATGGGCTGGAATTGAAGCAAAAAAGAGGTAAATGATTCTTGCATCAAGGTTGAAGCTACACTCGGAAATGACTAAAATAGTAGCATTTTGGTGTAGATCTAGGTGCCTCAGCAACCCTGGAGACAGGGATGGTGAAGGCAGCAACAATTCCTGGCCGAGAAGCAAATGGGATTCCTCTTTGTATCAGAATCGCTAATGAGACCTCCTCAATAGAGGTGTTAGCACAAATTACAATGTATAAAACTCAACACCAACATTACTGCAATTTTTTGTAAACTCCAAGTTGTTGAAAGAGTATCAATAACCAATTCTCTTGCAGAAACTAGGATTCAGGAAAAGCATTTTTCTATACAATTTCTTTAGCTGAGTGTAAAATTTAACTAAATTGAAGAAGTGCAGATCTGTTAAAAATTTAATACCTGTTAAACATGTACAAATTAATGGTTAAGATTATTCAATTCGAATACAAACAAAATTATGAATCCCAATCATTAAAAATTTTACATTATTAATGAAAAAACAAGAAGTTCACGGTTCTGAAGCTTCTTTTTCCTTACTATTTTTGCAGATAATAACTTATTGTACTTTTCTTTTTACAGATAAAGCTCTGCCTCCGCTGAAAAATACATTGCAATCTTCTAGGTTGGAAGGAACTTGCAATGAAGCTGACCTCGTTGACAAACATCATCTGATAATGCAAATTATGTATAAACAACCCTCCATTGATCCGAGTTATATTTGCATTGGAGAATTACTACACTCGTAGTGTCAAATCATACACAGAGATCTCGGTTAATAACATCGTGCAGTAAAATTTCTGAGATTCAGGTACTCAGAGAAATGGGCGATTGCAGAGGTTTTCATTGGGTCTTCCCTTTGCATTATTGTCCCTCATCTTTGCAGTTTTGGGTGCAATCATCTGGATCTTGGGGTAAGTTTCCTTTTTGCAAATCTCTCAACATATCCACTTTTTTAGATTTCTGGGTTCTTAACATTTAGATTGTATGGCCAGTGGATTATAAATTTCTGGAATATGAGTTTTTGTTGCCATATCTTGTATCAGTTTTGAATATTTCGATATTGACTTGCCTATGCCCATATTGTTGTATATGCATTTCAGGGCTGGTAAACATGGCAAAGCTTCCTCTTAAAGTGATGAGATGGTTCACTCACTAGATATCCTGTTATCCTGCTGAACATCACAATGTTTTCATTCTTTTCATTTGTCTCGATACTCTTATTCATGTTTGTAAATCAGAGTATTGTGTATTGTCTGTTCAAAATAATTTTAAGGCAGATTAGGTCAACAATATTGAGAAGAGTACACATCAGTTATGAAGTGATAGAGCTAATGGTTATTATGAGGTAAGTGAGTGATTTATATGTATATTCATATTCATGGGCTGGAATTGAAGCAAAAAAGAGATAAATGATTCTTGCATCAAGGTTGAAGCTACACTCGTAAATGACTAAAATAGTAGCATTTTGGTGTAGATCTGGGTGCCTCAGCAACCCTGGAGACAGGGATGGTGAAGGCAGCAACAATTCCTGGCCGAGAAGCAAATGGGATTCCTCTTTGTATCAGAATCGCTAATGGGACCTCTTCGATAGAGGTGTTAGCACAAATTACAATGTATAAAACTCAACACCAACATTACTGCAATTTTCTGTAAACTCCAAATTGTTGAAAGAGTATCAATAACCAATTCTCTTGCAGAAACCAAGATTCAGGAAAAGCATTTTTCTATACAATTTCTTTTAGCTGAGTGTAGTAATAACCAATTCTCTTGTAGAACCCAAGATTCAAGAAAAGCATTTTTCTATACAATTTCTTTTAGCTGAGTGTAAAATTTAACTAAATTGAAGAAGTGCAGATCTGTTAAAAATTTAATACCGGTTAAAAATGTACAAATTAATGGTTAAGATTATTCAATTCGAATACAAAGAAAATTATAAATCCCAATCATTAAAAATTTTACATTATTAATGAAAAAACAAGAAGTTCACGGTTGTGAAGCTTCTTTTTCCTTACTATTTTTGCAGATAATAACTTATTGTACTTTGCTTTTTACAGATAAAGCTCTGCCTTCGCTGAAAAATACATCTCAAGATCAATATTGTTGACCTAATCCACCTTAAAATTATTTTGAACAGACAATACACAATACTTTGATTTACAAACATGAATAAGAGTATCGAGACAGATGAAAAGAATGAAAACACTGTGATGTTCAACAGGATATCTGGTGAGTGAACCATCTCATCACTTTAAGAGGAAGCTTTGCCATGTTTACCAGCCCTGAAATGCATATACAAAAATATGGGCATAGGCAAGTCAATATCGAAATATTCAAAACTGATGCAAGATATGGCAACAAAAACTCATATTCCAAAAATTTACAATCCACTGGCCATACAATCTAAATGTTAAGAACCCAGAAATTTGAAAAAGTGGATATGTTGAGAGATTTGCAAAAAGGAAACTTACCCCAAGATATAGATGATTGCACCCAAAACTGCAAAGATTAGGGACAATAATGCAAAGGGAAGACCCAGTGAAAACCTCTGCAATCGCCCATTTGTCTAAGTACCTGAATCTTAGAAATTTTACTACACAATGTTATTAGCCAAGATCTTTGTGTATGATCTGAAACTGCGAGTGTAGTAATTCTCCAATGCAAATATAACTCAGATCAATGGAGGGTTGTTTATACATAATTTGCATTATCAGATGATGTTTGTCAACGAGGTCAGCTTCATTGCAAGTTCCTTCCATCCTAGAAGATTGCAAGCTCCTTCCATCCTAGAAGAACCTGTCTCTAATGTGGACAGGGAAGTTAATCCCAAAGGAAAACGCCTTACGGCGTAAAAATCTATGAATTGTGGACGACAGTTGGCATGAAAACTTCTTATTGCAATTCGCTATAATTACAGGATGTGGCCGACATGATGAAATCTGGCAGGAGTGGAGGAGCAAGGTGGGGGAATAACTTACGGTATATGATCCTTCGTCTTCCCATGGTGAAACAACAGAATCCTTTGGATTATGCTCGCGCTGTAACTAGCTTGACAAGGAGGAAAAAGTTATCTCTGGAGGCACCTTTTACTTATGCCAGTGGGAAACTACTGATGAAGCTTGCAGGTGTCAAGGTATCAAAATCTATACATGTCTGCATGAAAATTACTGTATTATTACTATTATTTAAATTTTGGGTTAATAATGATAATGGATGACAGGCGGCTACCGCTGTGACATACAGAATGATCTCACACACAAGTATTTCTTTCTCCAACATAGTTGGGCCAGTGGAGGAGGTGCAACTTTTTGGTAACCCAATCGTTCATCTGATTCCAACGGTGTCTGGACACCCTCATGTATGACATATGGACGAAGAAGTATTTCTTTGTATTGATATGGTTTAATAATAAGTGGAAAATTTTGATTGAACTGATGATTTTGTTGTGATGTCCTGGGTTTTGCAGTCAGTAACTATACACTTTCAGAGCTACATGGAAAAAGTGGTACTGATGGTGAATGCGGCTTCGGAAGTGATTAGGGATTCGAAACAGTTGTGTATCGATTGCGTGGGAGCTTTCCACCGCATGAAGCAGGCAGCCATTACAAACACTCAACATACCATGTAATTTTTTATATAAAATGTTTGCACTGTAGGATTTCTTCATCAGAGATTACAACTTTAAATCTAAAAGGATAGGGTATTTCGATTTTAATAAGAAGGATACTCCCGACTGTTCAAAAGTTGGAAAATAATCGATAAAAATATAAATGGCAAAGGTTTTTGGATTGTTCAATCGATTGGTGCTCAGTAGTGAATAATTTGACTCGGCTCTTTCTTGAACAGAATCTATACCGCCCTTGCAACCAAAATTTATGAATGCAGAGAAGGATGAATTTCTATTTTGACCTGAGAAAATGATAGATCTTTAAGTAATTAGGCATGTAGCGATCTAAGAGATAGAGATGAGTTCAAGCCAACCAACCACCCAAATTTTATTGGGAAGAAGCATTAACATCCCATGGAACCTCAGGAATCATACATGGGGGAAAGTCACTCATTCTTTCACAGTTAATTTTATACCAAAGAAAGAGAAGACTAATAGTGACATCTTGTTTGCCATAGCAATTTATCCTAACAACATAGTTATAGTATTGTTTGGCCAAAGTCGGAAACCATGGTGTATGTCGGTCAATAAAAATAACAATGAATTACTTCAAAACCTTTTGAGTCTATTTGTGCTTGCTCTTTGTCATTGTCACATCTATAGTTTATCATACTTTATCCTAATGACATAGTTATGATATTGTTTGGCCAAAGTTGGAAAACATGGTGTATATTGCTCACGAGTGAAAGTTGTACTCACATATTGTTATATGAATCTATAGAGTGGTGAAAATCTCTCATTCAAGGTGTGTTGCGCTCTAAAAATATAAGAGATGAATGGTGGCCAAAGTTGGAAAACATGGTGTATATTGCTCACGAGTGAAAGTTGTACTCACATATTGTTATATGAATCTATAGAGTGGTGAAAATCTCTCATTCAAGGTGTGTTGCGCTCTAAAAACATAAGAGATGAATGGTGGCCAAAGTTGGAAAACATGGTGTATATTGCTCTCGAGTGAAAGTTGTACTCACATATTGTTATATGAATCTATAGAGTGGTGAAAATCTCTCATTCAAGGTGTGTTGCGCTCTAAAAATATAAGAGATGAATGGAATAATATAAATGATTATTAATATTTTATTATTAAATTATTTTTGTAATCATAAAAAAATAAATTGTTGATAAACTTAAATAAGCATCTTATTTTATGATACTCTCCATATGGTAAAGATCAAAAAAATTTATAAAAATTAAATAAATTGTAATTTTATTTTAAGTTATTATTATTGTTGCCCTAATGTGATGTTATTGCCATGCTAATGAGGGAAGGATATGATATGGCAAACCCTCTTGCCACCCATTCTCCTTACATATTACATTGTCAAGGTTCATTTATTAGACCTCACCTCTTAAGGAGGGTGGTAGAGGCTCCTCTGTCTTATTGTTTGACTCTCGAGTAAGGTTTGCATGCCCAACCCTACTCCTTCTCTTAGGTAATATATTTATTATCCTTCTGCTCCTTTGATTCCTCCTCTTAATGTTGCCTTTGTCTTTCATGAGTTCTGACTATTGCATAGGCGCTCATGTATGGGGACCATCTCTAGACCCTCTCACTTTCCCTTCATCCTTGTAGTCTTTTTATGACAAAGAGGACTTTCCCCAAGTTCATTGTCAGTGTAGCTTGCCTAGCATAACCTTATGATTAAATTCCTTCAACATAAGCTTTTACAACTTCCCACCTAGTTCCAACTAGGTTTTAATGAAGTCTTATTGCCTCCAACATCCACGACACACCAATGATCTTGCTACTGACACAGAGGAGGAGGTTGCAATACTTCAGGTGGTTCCAAATCTAGATTTCATGTTGAGGCTTCCTCTCACAACTTTCATGAGCACACTCCTACCAAGATTTATGAGGCAATTTGATTGGTAGAGGATGAAATTTGACAAAAAGATAGGTCGCCTTGGACTGAAAGATTATGGTAGGTATTTCCCTTTGGGTTCCTGACCCTCGTAGCTCTAGTGGTTGTCAGAATCATTATCTTCATATAGTAGACCTATACTAGCATGTCAAGTTGTTGTTAGGGAAGATTTTATGGATAGGATAAAAAAACTCAAGAAAATCTCATTCATCGATTAGATGAGCTATCCCTCATGTTGGATAGGAAAGGAAGTATTTCCAACCTAGAGATGGAGTCTCCACCTAGCTCTCCAATTCCATCCCATGCAATGTCGAGGAACAACCCATTAGCCTCAACACCTCATTTTATTCTTGATGCTTAGGTATCTTATGTTTCATGGTTTTAGTCCTTTGGTTTTCATGCTTTCCCTCTTGAAAATGGCAACAAGAAAATCCTTATTTAATTTTCCCTTGAATTAAATTAGGAGAAAAATTGTAATTCCACATCACTTGACAACTTGTATGAGTTAACTAAGTTAATTTGACTTGGTTGGTTCAGTTAATTCGATTTGAGGGTCTAACTTGAGTCATGTAGAGTGTATCCTACTTTATGGGAGCCCTAGTTGAGTTTATTTTGAGTTGTAATCAATTAATTCAGTTTAACTGAGTTAAAGTCAGTTAAACTAGTTCCAACCAATTGCGGAACTAGTAGGAGGTATAACATTAGGGTGTTGCTTCAAGTGTTCAACCAGTTAACTGATAATTCAGTCATAAATAAATCATGCATGTGAGATCTAAGAGTTACCCAGTTGAGATTGGAGTTCAATGGTAGTGTAGTATTAGTTGTATGATCATCTAAATTGTACAAGTGGTGCATGCAATTAGAGGAAGGGCTATGATGGATTACGCAATTCCAATTGATGAATTTCCCCATTTAATAGGGGGCTAATTCCTTGAGAAACAACACAAGGAAATAGGGACTTGGGCAAGCAGGAAATTGGTTAAGTATTGGTCTAGGCTTGTCTAGGAAGCAATGAGACAAATAGAGATAGTGTAGAGGTTGCTAGGGCTTGAGTAAAGCATTGTAATCTTCTCATATTTTCTAACTAATGTAATATATAGATAGCGGGGGTTTTTAGTTGTGGATTTCCTCAGGAAATCATTGTGTAATGTGTTGATTGAATTCCTTCTCTTATATTCTTTGTGATTTCTTGATCAATTAATTGTTTCCATTGATGACTAGAGTATATTCAAGTATTTTATTTTAGAAAATCATATAAGTAGTTTGAATCTACAAGGAATTTCTACATGGTATCAGAATAGGAATTATTATCAGAGCATGATTCACATTAGATCAGGAATTTCAAATTGCAGATTGATGGAGCTCTAGTTCAGGGAAGATCTAGAAGACCCTATGTGCAAACTTCTTAATGGAGCTAGAAGGCTACTAGTGGGAAGATAAGTGAGCTAATGTTTAGTGACACAAAAATGAGTTGTGATCATTGAAATTGGTAGATTGAGGAACACAAAGATTTCTCACAAGGAGATCGAGACTCAGAGGGAGTAGCCCTATGGAAGATAGTACTTCAGGATATGGTGAGATGAGACTCAATATTGCAGTAGTTGTAGCAGTAGTGAAAACTCAACAACATAGCAATCACAACAATAGTATGAGTAGATCAGAGTTCCTTTTGCATGCATTTATACCTCCTAGTGTGAGGTGGGGTGATGTGAAGCAATTGTCCCAAGAGTTGCAGAAATTTGGGCAGGGTCCATTGAGATGTTTTTGTCTCATGGATCATTACCTTGCTACGGGGGGCCACAATATTCAGTAGGAGGAGGATCAATGTTAGTCAGATACTGAGGAGTGCATAACGAAGTTGACAATAGCATAGGAGGCTCGCAGATTCAACAACAACACAATTTTCCTAGTAGACAGTTGCATATTGATTAAGTGGTTGTTTTATTTATTTATTATTCTCAACTTCAGATGTTACAATAGCAGCAATAACAATGATAAGTGTAGCATGTAGTACATTCCAAAGGTGTTGGACCAGGGTAGATGTGAATCCCTTTCTTGTTGAAAGGGAGTGTTGAAAATGAAAACAAGAAAATTCTAATTTAATTTTCCCTTGAATTAAATTAGGAGAAAATTTGTAATTCCACATAAAAAGACAACTTGTATGATTTAGCTATGTTAATTTGACTTAGTTGTTTTAGCTAATTTGATTTGAGGGTCTAAATTGAGTCATGTAGAGTGTCTCCTACTTTATAGGAGCCCTAGTTGAGTTTATTTTTGAGTTGCAATTAATTAATTCAGTTTAACTGAGTTAAAGTCAGTTAAACTAGTTCCAACCAATGGCGGAACTAGTAGGAGGTATAACAGTGAGGTGTTGTTTCACGTGTTTAACTAGTTAGCTGATAATTCAACCATAAATAACTCATTCATATGAGATCTGAGAGTTACCCAGTAGAGATTAGAGTTCAAGGGAAGTGTACTATTAGTTGTATAATCATCCAAATTGAGGAATTTCTCTATTTAATAGGAGGCTAATTCCTTGAGAAACAATGCAAGGAAATAGGGACTTGGGAAAATAAAAAATTGGTTAAGTATTGGCCTAATCTTGTCTAGGAAGCAGTGAGACAAATAGAGATAGTGCAGAGGTTGCTCGGGATTTAGAAAAGCATTGTAATCTTCTTATATTTTCTTACTAATGCAATAAATAGATAGTGGGGGTTTCTAGCTGTGGCTTTCCCCAGGAAATCATTATGTAATGTGATGATTGAATTCTTTCTCTTGTATGCTTCATGATTTTTCGATCAATTAATTGTTTCCACTAATAAGTAGAGTAGATTCAAGTCTTTTGTTTTACCAAATCACATAAGCAATTTGAATCTACAAGGAATTTCTACATTCCCATCTGGTATGTTAGCACTTTATTTTCCAAGTCTATATCTAGTATCCTTAGCTTATTGACTCGGATTCTATGGATTTCAAATGCCACACATTTTGTTTTTTGTTTTGTTTTTTTTTTGTTTCCCCCATTGTGGGGAAACATTATCTTTGTGAACTTTTAGGTTTTAAATTATTGGTGATGTTTAAATTTTGTTGCCCTAGACTCTAAATTCTTGTATATTTCATATGGTTTCTAGTGGTAGACTAGAGATAGTAAGAATAATCACTAGTAGGAAAACATAAACTAGTGACAAAAAACTACTAAAACTTGCATATAAATGAGTATGTTCAGTCACATGACCATTAGTAGCTACCTTACAATATCTTATCTTCGCGACCAATTTAGTCGTATTTAACTTAGTTATTAATTGACTATCTTAATTTTATCATCTGGTAGTATATTTAGTCGTGACTTTGGCCATTGAATTAGTTATTACTTACCACATTTAATGACCAAAAAAAAAGATAAATGACTATTGGAAATGACAAATGTTTGACTATGAATAATGACTAAAATTTGCATGTAAATGACTATTAGTGGCTAATTTAAAATATCTTACCTCACAATGAGCATTTTGGTCATATTTCTTTGGTCATTAATTGATTTCAGAAGATCACTAAAATCTGCATATAACCGACTATTAGCAGCTAATTTACAGTATCCTATCTCGCGACCAACATTTTTTTCATATTTCTTTGGTCATTAATTGGTTTCCTTGAATGATCTCATAGTAGTATACTTGGTTGTGAAATGGCTAATTTAGTAGTGTATATTTATTTCATTTACTTTTATTAATAATCATTATATATGACTAATTTAGTCATTGTCTATTCATTTTATTTTTGTTCATTATTAATCAACATAAATGAATTAGTATGATTTTGCGACTATATTAAAAAAATATCATACAATATTCATGCTCATCTAATATGAAAATGCATGTAAATCATGTAAAGTCTCATATGTTGATTACAACATCAAGAAATATCAAGTACACTCATAAATAATTTGAACCAAAAATTTTATTATATGAAATGTCATGTATTACAATATAAGTTTCCAACTTAATATTGACCCAACTACAATTTACATATGAAATGTTGTTTAATCACTTCAAAACATTCCCACTGTGTTTTCAATGCATTGCACATATGTCTCTCCACCTTTCAAATCATTCAATGGTTTCCCTCTAAAAACTATGTAACTACTAGCATCCACCATTCGAGGGTCATGTTGAGGACTAGAAGCTCCATTATTCGGATAGTTTGGGGTTGGAAGATGAATACGATCCATCCAATCTGCAACCAATAGATATTCATTTAGCTATTAATAATGTGTTTTCATCTTCTTCTTTTTTAATTAAAATATCATTTAAAACTCTTATCACTATTTTCAATATAACTTATCTATAGATCTTCATTTACAACACATGGAAAAGTTCACATGAACACTGAATACAAATAAAGTACACATACCCCAGTAGGTCACATTCCACAAGACCTTTTGGCACAAATATCTCTGCACAAACAAAAACAAGAAGATAAAATCAATGATTTCAGAATAAAATGCCTCATTTAACAATTAATATGATGAAAGAGATACAAGCCATTAAAAGAAAAAAGGTGTTTCTTAAAGAAACTTCCACGAGAAAAACATTTCTATCAGTTAAGGCATTAAATTTAGAAATAAAAAAATGTGCCACAAGGCCACATCATGTGAAAACAAAATAGCCATGAGGCAAGTACCATCTATTATAGAAAGCATAAAATAGAAAGGTCAGTTGGTCAACACAGACATATATATAATAATTTCAATCCATAGTCAATGTCATAGCAGAACCCAATAGTGGGCATCTTCATCTTTGAGAATTGGCAACAGAAAGAAAAAAAAAAGAAAGATAAATATCTTCTAGAAAGCTACCATAAACAAACATATTAACTGCCTACAATAAAATCAATCCATCAAATTGCAATAACATTAGACACAATGGATAAAAGAATTAACGATACATAAGGGTGATAGGATGGGGAGGGATCCTCTTAAATCTCAAAGGAAATCAAATAGTTAAGCATTCATGGGGACTTGTCAAGATGAAAAATAATATGGATGAAATGTTTGGGCTCCTTCTTGCGCTCGAGTTGGCTAAAGAAAGGAATCTCTCTAGGATAACAATCCTTGGAGACTCCCTTCTCAAATACTAGTAAACCTGTTACACAAGTCCAAAATCTAGAAAGGAGTTTCTTTACCAACATGATATAGTGGTTTGGAGTGCATATTAATGTTGATGCATTTGATGATGATATGGTTGTTGTGTTTGTTGCTAATATGAATGGTGATAACCATATTGTTAATATGCTTATGTGAATATGTTATCTATGGGCTATTGAGACTGATGTTGATAGTATTCCTATACATATGCACTAGTATATAAGCATTAGTTAGGCCATCACCCATGTTAAACCATGCATGACTAGATTTAAATGTATAATGTAGGTAAATTTTAGCAGAAATAAACTTTAAATGCATAGGCATGAGTTAACTAAACAAAAATAGTAAAATAAAAAATAAAGACATTTTTTTTCAAGAAAAGGTAGTAATATAGAAGAGTAGTTTCAAATTTCAATTCAAGGAGTCCCTATTACATGCCAAAATAAAACTGAATAAAGGGAATTTGGGCACCTAATTCATCTTTAATAATTTTCAAAATAGAGACTATCGAATTTCTATATTATCCACTTGAACATATATAAAAAAGGAGAAACAATTCATTACTAGCTAACAATTCATTGCTTTTACTAGCTAACTAAAAGCATGACTTATCAAATACAGTGAAAGCAAGTTAACTAGTAGTGAAAGAAGGAATAAGCATGCAATGAAAGCAAATCAACTAGAAACTCTATTCATTTATGTAATATAAGTTGAAAAAAAATAAGATTGAATTAATTACTCACATGGTAAAGAGTTGAAAATTCCATTCTACAATCCTCTTCCCTTGTGTGCCTTTTTAATATTTTGCAATTAAATTACACATATATATCAATAATATTGTCAATGAACTTCAAAAGTAAATGTACCACCTGTGAAGAAAAGGAAAAAACAAATAAATACATCAAAAACCATAAAGTTGAAGAAAATGTGCCAACAACTAAACTGACAAATCCATTCAAATCTTGTATATATTTAGTAGCACTAAGATGACATGAACTTTCATAAATAAAGAAATGTGCCACAAGGCCACATCATGTGAAAACAAAATAGCCATGAGGCGAGTGCCATCTATTATAGAAAGCATAAAATAGAAAGGCAAGATGACATGAAAATTTAGAAATAAAAAAAATGTGCCAACAAGGCCATATCATGTGAAAACAAAATAGCCATGAGGCAAGTACCATTTATTGTAGAAAGCATAAAATATAATGGGAAGTTGGTTTGCACAAACATATATAGAAGAATTTCAAACCATAGTCAAAGTTATAAAATATCTAGTAATATCTAGTAAAGAGTATCTTCATCTTTGAGACAACTTAAAAAAGAAAAGAAAAAAAGAAATATATCAATATCTTCTACGAAACTACCATAAACAAACAGATTAAATGTGTACATTATAATCAGTCCATCAGATTAAAAATTATTTATTATCCCATTTTATAACCTTTTCATCAAAGTCAATTTTCTCGTTCTATTTTTACATCAAAGGTGTTCTCTTTGCGGGTTGGGGTGAGCAGACATTATTCACCCCAACGAATCCCCATGCTCTATTTTCATCGTCCTCCATCCATTTAAAGCCTGACACGTGGAAAAGGTTTTGCATGGCATATGCCATTGACCAAGGTACTCGGGTTTCTGGTTCACAAAGTTTTTCATCCACCAGTTGCACCTGACTGGTCGAGACACTGTTCTTCGTCAAAGAGATTATGCATCGATTTGACCATTCTTTGTTGAAAATATTACATTAAAATGACCTGCATAGAGATATCCTTCGTAATGTGGCCTATGAATACAAGAGAATGTCACAATTAAAAGTAATTGGGAGGAACGAAATTATTACCTGATTCAAAGGACGAAAAGAAAATAATGCTTACCCGATTCAAAAGGTGTGTTTGTTAAGCGCCTGGTAGTGCTTTCCAGCCTGATTGACTAAGCTAAACCAGAATGAAAGATGCCATGTGAGCGATGGGGGAAACAAGGGTTGGAGGGAGTATCCCATTCTCACGAATTCACAACATAGTGAGATTCACCAATCCACATGATGGTGTGCGGTGTTATGAACATGCAGGTTGATTGGCACATAGTTGACTATAAAAAACTTTATGCACACCAAATGTTGTGTGGTAAGAGAAAGCATAGCTGCATCAGGGTAGGATTCTGAATTCCCTATGGTTGAGGTAATAACGGGTCTACAGAATCAGGAACCAACCAACCTACTTATCAGACATTATATTCCTCACAATGATATGGCTTTCTACCTCACCAACCTCTTGAACTATCATTAGAGAAATTTTGATGTCTAAAATGGGACTCAAAAAAAAAATGTACAACCAAAATCAACTTTATAAGAACCAATAGGATTCAAGATGATGATGTCAACCATCGGGGATGATTCACCATTTTTGGAGTAAAAAAGTGAAAAGATTAAAAAATAAAAAAATAATAAGACTACTTTTTCAACTCGTATTTTCAACTTATCTCCCTACGATTTTACTCAACCACAATTTTCATGTATTTCTCATTTTTCATGTAGAAGGGTCCATCGAAAGTATGGAACATGAGTATTCCTTGGATGATGAATTAAATTTTTCATCCAATGAGTTCTCCTGTTCAAAATTTGAGTAAAACCATAGGGAGATCAGTTGAAAATACGAGTTGAAAAAGTAGTTTTTTCTTTTTTCCCTCTAAAATTTGATGATGTAATTTAATCTCATTTTCTTATTTCCACTATTATTTTATAATATTTCTTACTAGGCCCAGTTTAGACCTCAAAATTTCTCTAATGTTCCCGTTAACTTATATATGGCTCTCCATAATTGTGAGAGTAGTTGCAACCACTTATTTTTCATAGATTCAAAAGGGCAACGATCCTGCTTGAAACTAATAGCTTTGAATGAAAGAATGAAACTAGGGACTCTTGTCAAAGAATTGGCATATCAAGAACAACATTAGTTTACTATGAAAAAGAAGATGAGAATAATTAATATGTTGTTTCCTTGGGTCTTAATATTGAGGTATTCTATGTACAAATGTAGAGCTTGCTCTAGAGCCTATTATTGATGAAAGTGAAAATCCATATGCACAGATGAAAGTCACGAATAAAGAAATTGATTCCATTGGTGTTGAACCAACAACAAAGACATAAGCTAGGGGTGTTTGAGGTTTTCTAGGGGTTAAAATCATCCTGCTCCCTAGGATGTGAAAGGAATCCCAACCATTTTGAAATCAAGAGAAAACTTACAGAGGCCTTATAACAATGGCAAAAAATCCAAATTTAAATGAACCGAATTCATTTAATTGGTTTCAGGTGACATGAGATGAAATAACATTCACAAATTTGTAGCCCTATGAGAAAGTGTTTGTAAACACTATGTCATCAATCTCCTAACAAATAGTAGAGATAAGGGAAATCTTTATAGAGAATCATGGTTTAAAATAGTCAGATCATCTTAAAGGATTTATGCCTTCTTATACTAGAAGCAAGAAATCAAGTCACTTTCAATACCTTCACTGGTCATATCGTATCATATCTTGGGCTAGCTAGTAGTGGAGCTAGCTTTTAGAGGCCCTGTAATAATAGAAAAAAAAAAATCCAAATTTAATTGAACCAAATTCATTTAATTGGTTTCAGGTAACATGACATGAAATAGGATTCACAGATTTGTATCCTTGTGAGAAAGTGTTTGTAAACAATGTGTCATCAATCCTCTAAAAAATTGGAGAGATTAGGGAAACCTCTGTAGAGCATCGTGGCTTAAAATTGTCATATCATCTTAAAGTATTTATGTCCTCTACTGGAAGTGAGAAAGCAAGTAACTTTCAATACTTTCATTGGTTGTATCATATCGTATCTTGGGATAGCTAGTAGTGGAGCATAAATCCCTTCAATAATAATTTACTGAAATACTAGTACACATTCAGAGGCCTTCAATGTGGTGCAAAAGAGATGAAGTATAAAGCTATTGGAGGCAGAAAGGATTCCAGGAAGGGTGCCTACAAAGCTATGTAATAGACTAAAGGATGTCCAAAATGGAATGTATTTTCCATAAGAACATTGAAAATTGTTCACCATGTAGCGTTTTTGACATGTAAAGAATGAAAGTCCCAACTAGCGAGTGGCTTCACAAAAGGTGTGGTTTAGTCGAGAAACATGCCTTCCAACTGACTCTATGTGGCTTTAAAAAAGGCGTGGTTTACTCGAAAAGAATGCCTTCCAACTGGCTCTTTTAAATTCCTTGAAGAAACATTTGATACGTCATCATGCTAGGTTATGATACTTATAATTTATTTACCTATATTTTCTAGGTAGCCAAAATGTTTAGTATCATAGCCTTCTCTGCAATTCCAAATCCTCAAACGACCTGCCAATGAAAATTGATGAAACCTTGTTTTTATCTTCTTATCGCTCTGCATGATTTTAGTTTTTATAGGAGTCTGGTTATTAGTTTGCTCGCCAAGAGCAACTAAAATGAATTTTCAAAAGTTCATGTCTCGGGCCTTGTTTATATCTTCTTATCACTTTGCATGATTGTAGTGTTTACAAGAGTCTGGTTATTAGTTTTCTTTCCAAGAGAAACTAAACTCAGTTTTCAAAAGTTCATGTTTTAGTGGGCTTGGGGCCTAGATCAACTACTACTCTAGTGAAGGTTGGTGTTCCTTGGCTAGCCAGGAGGGAAACCTTGTCAGAAAAGGATAAAGTTTTAAAAATTATGAAGGGGTTACTCAACAAATTAACACCAAAATCATTTGGTGTTCTTGAAGATCAACTAATGAATTCGAGGATCAATTCAACATACATTCTACATGGAACAATGCATATTATTTTTGACAAGATAGTTTTGGATCCGACATTTTACCCTATGTATGCCATGATCTAAGTATAATACTTTCTCAATTTCCACCTGAAGAACCTGAAAGAAAACCAATAACATTCTGGAGGATACAATATTAACACTTTCCAAGAAGAATTTTCCAAGAAGCATTGAAGGTGCAGAAAATCTACGAGTAGAAATCAAGCAAATGACAACCCCAGATCAAGAATATGAGCACCGTGACAAGGAGAATATGGTAAAACTTCACACTCTGGGAAACATAAGGCTAAATGGGGAGTTGTTCAAGAAAAAAAATGGCATATGGAAAAATTGTTCATTGTATTCAATATTTGTTAGGTCAGGATGCAAATTCTCCTCTCGTTGAAGAAAATGTGGAGGCTCTTTGTTATCTTTTCAACACCGTTGGAAAACATCTTGATGAAAACCCCAAGTCGTTTTCTATCATAGATTCTTGTTTCTCCTTAATGAAGCAACTATCTAATAATCAACAATTGGCATCTTGGATGAGATTCATGGTTTGTGATGTTCTTGACTTGCATGATAATAAATGGATCCCTAGAAGTGAAGAGATAAAAGCTAAAAATATAAATGAGATCCATTCATTAGTTGAACATAAGCTTGGTTTAAGGCCTGTATCAACAAACGTGAGCAATGGTCATGGTGCATCCAATGTTATGGGTATGGGTGCTAGAAACAGTTTTGGTATTGGACAATCTGAAGGTTTGATGCCTGGAATGTCTGGGATGCCTGCAATGGTTCGGAAGATGCCTAGGATGCCTACAAAGGACAATGATGGTTTGGAAGGCCTATCTGGTCAATTAGTAAACAAAAATGAAAGTTTGGTGCCATCTCCTATTCTACCTCCAAGTCAAGGTCGTTCCCAAGCACCTATTTTAAAGCCTTCAGTTGCTAATGCAAGGCTTTTTCCACAGGGCACTGTGGGGGTCTACATTAGCCTCTTAATAGAGATAGGTTGAAGTCTATAGTTAGGGACATAATAGAAAAAAATAGTGTCATTTATTCCATGAGGTCTCAACAAGTGTATGGAAAATGGAACGATTTGGAAAGGACAATCTACAATTTTGCAATCTCGATTAGACAATGGACACTTTAGAAGAGCAGAGACTATTCAAGGAACACGTATTATTATAAAATATATTTCCACCTCTCAATGTTGAAAGGATTATAATTGTCAAAGTTGATGTAGCATATTTGATTGGAGTAAAAATGGATTTCATGATGAATGTAAATTCATGCCCTAGTGAAATCGAAATTGATAATTTGATGGCCTAAATCAATGAAATTGAAGGGGTCAGAGGATAACGACTGGATTTGAAGGAGCAGTTCGAAAAATTGAATGAGAGGAAAATGGAGATTACGATTTGGATGGTCGAAGTTATGGTGGCATTGAATGATGTGGGCAATAGGTTGGAATGTGGAGAATAAGATATATTAGATTGCAGAGGTGCAATAGAAGATCTCATAAGAGCACGAATCGAAGGCTAAGATATCTCAAAGGACAATATTTGATTAAGCTCTTTCTATTATTAAATCAAGGCCATCTGTGCGAGCATTGGGTGGCTGACGCATTGGGTGCTCATGGTGATGACTTGAGAGACCATGGGAATCTTATTTCTAGGTAACCTTTTAATTGGTTCAAGTTTCTAATGGAGATGTGTTGTAACTAGATAGAATTGTGTGCGTTTGGTTATATATTTTACTGTGTCACTATCAATCAAAATGGAAAGAAGGAAAAGAGGTGGACATGAGTGCAGAATACTTTTGAGAAGTTTAGATTATTTTAATGAAGATGTTATTATGAGTTGTATATTTTACAAGGCCACGAGGTGTTTACTTATTAGAGGCATGTTAATTGTTTATTAGATCTTTTTAAAGTTTGGAAACAATGAACATGTTATTATGAAATGTATTTATTTTTTGGGCTTGTTTAGGTTGATTTTTCAATTATTCAATTAGAACTCCGTTATTAGATGTTATGATTTAAAATTGGAGTTTGTAGAGTTTGAACAATGTGATTATTCGACACAACTATATGTTATAAACAACATTGATAAATATTTGCAGTGAAAAAAAAGTGTTAATCTCGATCATAGTGAATATCATGGTGCTCAAGACATGTGTGAGGAGACGTAGGCTTTTTTGTTATTTTTATGGTGTGTAGGTTAAGGATTAATTTATAATACATCTTTTATAAAAACATTAGAATATAACTTATTTTAAAAGCATGTCATTCATATTTATTTAGATTGTTAAATATGTTATTTAAAATAGACACATAATTATAATTGGCATCTCAAACTTTATCATTCAAACTTTTAGGACAAATACATATGTTCACATGATTTTGGAATTGATATCATTCAAAATTTAAATCAAAATAGTGTGACACAATATTTAAAAATTTCAACTTTTCATTTTAATATTTCATAAAAATTGACATTGATTTCATTAAAAATATTTAATAATTACATCGAAGGTGTCTCTTTATGGGGTTAGGCTGGGAAGTGCATTATTTTCATCTACCTCCCTCCAATTAAAATATGACAAGTGGTTCTAGCATATTCGCAAGAATGGTTGCCACATTTCACCCTAGAATAGAAGGAGGATGAGTGTGGATTGATTTTGGGGTTTGGCGATGAGCCATATGACTGCCCACTAGAACTTCTGAGATCCCTAGAAGTGGATTGGAAAATTGTCTTGAGCCTATGCCAGTTGTCGCCTTATGTTGCCACTAAGAAAAGTCATAGTCCTATGATTTATCTTCAATGAAAGAAAGGAGCTAGGATTAGATTTGGTGTTGCTGCTAGAATTCTTTCCCTTTGAGAAAACATATCCCCTGCTCCTCTTGGTCATATAACAGTTGGCTTTGTAGCTCCATGTGATTCGACCAGTGGACACTTGAAGACAAAATGGGAGGCCTCTGCAGGTCGATGTCTGCTTGGAGGTTAAGATGCGCAAAATCAAAGAGTGGGATTCAAATTCAAGTAGAATTAGTTAGCCAAAGGAGAGAAATTGGTGTTGGGTGAAGGATCAACAAATGCAGGATGGTGAGAAGGGTAGTAGGAGATGCTTTTATGGATGACCTGACCTCCAATGTCCTGTTATGGAAATGGGGTCTTAAAATATTCGTCATTTTTCAAACTTTTCGAAACTTACAATAGGAACCGCCATTTCTTTCGACTTGTCGAGAACGTTTAGTGATATAAAGTTTTTTCAAATAATAATATTTGGATCATTGATATGGCCATTAACCCTCACCACATCAACATCGTGCTGCCATGTGGCACCTACGTGCCCCATATCTGTTCTAAACTCCCTCCAAGACTTCGATATCATCAAAGCCAGTATATGTGGCTATGACAACTTTAACACTGTCAACGTGTGTATTCCTAAAAAATGAAAGTAATCCCATACCTCACCTTCGGTTCTAGGATCTCGGACCATAACCCCACAGACATCCCTAGAATTACTGTAATCAAAATCCTTCAAAACAACCTTCAGGACCTTCATATCAAGGGTGCCTACCTGAATCGACATGGCTTCTGCTGCAACGGTCCTTTTATCAAGAAGAGAAGCATTGGACACAGGTAAGTGGTGAGCTCCAGTATTGTAGCAATAATGCTACAACTCCTGGGGCTTCCTGTCTCTTAATTTTATCAACCCGGTAGTTCGTACAAACTTGGAAGCGACGGTGCTATATGCACAAGTACTAGTTCTTGTTGCAGCTGTCACTTGGTCAGCTGGCACAAGTCCGCTAGGGCTCAAGCCAACTTCTATAGGCTCTCAGAAGAAGCTTGCTAGTTGATGGACGAAAGCTAATCTCAAAGGAAAGCTACTCTACTTGACAAAATGAACTGAAAGCAAATCAAAGCATGTAAACCTAGGAAACCCTAATTTAACTAGTCTAACCTCTACAATGCAAAGAATGTGAATGAAACTTCTACCAATGCTGCTGTTACCTCTAATAAGTGCAAATGCATGGATCTAAACTACTTGCATCATGAAAGATATGTTTTTGTATTTTTCCTTTAAGTGGATGGAATGATTGTGCTTTTGTGCTAACTAGGGTTTGGTTGTGCAGATGGAATGGAGAAGGAAGGAAAGCGTGGGACAGGTTGGGGAGGCTAGGAGAGGTCCCTAGGGATCCTTAGCATCCATCCACAGAGGTTCCTCGCATTCAGAAGCTCAGCAACCGAGTGAGTGGCCTCCTACAGGATGTCTGCAGGGGATCCTACAGGATACGCAGAGATTTCTACAGGAAGGTCTGCAATTCTTCTACAGGATGTTCTGAAATGGGATGTTTGAGGATGGATGGTTGATGGAAGATGCATGGATGGTTATGGAGGTAGGATGGGGGTCTGAAGTGACCCAGGAACTGATGGATGGAGTGGTGAGGTGATGTGGAAAGCTGACTTGGCTTGAAGGTGGTTGAGACAACAATGGGGAAGAAGGTAAGGTTACTTGGCAAAAGAGAAGATGGGAGATGAGGGAACAGACTTGGTGATGGAGGAGCTGATCTGAACGAGGCTCAAATGAACGAGGAGGTGATGAAGATGCCCTGCACAATGCTTATTCAAACAAATCAATGAATTCTTGCAAACAAACCAAGTCCTAGCTAACTCAATCCAACTATCAATGGAAAAAACAACAACTTTGTTTGCAAAGAGAACCATATATATCACGTGAGCAAGAACATGCCAAAAGGTCTACATGCATAACAAACTCCTACCAATCTATTATAAACATGAAAAGCTACTTGAACCATCAAAAGAAACCTAAGTAACAAAGCACGAATTAAGTCTAAAGAGCAGATTTTATTTCAAGAACGCAGCAAACACATAAAGATAAACAAGGGAGGTACTGGGCGCTTGAGATGGGCCCAACCCCAAGAACTACAGCCTCCCAAGAACGATTTAGAGCTGGTGCAAAGCTGGATCCATCTTTATTAATCAAGAAATGAAAAGTTACATCAAAACTGTCCACAAGGAGAGCTTGAGCATGAGCTGAAAGCAAAGCTAGTCTATTGCATAAAAATCGAATTACAAAATGGCTAACTAATGGCTAAAACAAAATGACTAACTAGCTAAACGAATTGACTACCAACTAGCTACCAAAAATGACTACCAACTAGCTAACCCAAATGAGGCCCCAAGCCCTCTTATTTATACAATTTGAGGACCCAATAGTCCTCCTAAAAGTTAGGGACTTGGCTGCCCAAGACTTGGAGTTAACAGCAGTCCAACTTGACTTGCTTGGCTGCCCTTGAGCTGATTGATTCGGTGGCCCTTGAACTCCGAGCTGATGGTGGAGAATTCGAGGTAAGGGCCCATAAATGAGGGGGACACCTTCCTACAAATCCTCTAGCTTGTTCTCCCACGAATTTGGCTGCCAAGTGCTCATTAAGACCTTCAAATTTGTCTCCAAGTTGACCAAAAAGGCTACACAAAGCACCCATTAGACTTGTTGGCATAATGACTAACCAAATTCACTCTATTAACATAAAAATAATAAAAAACATGCAATAAACAAATGAGAATGGTGGACTAAGCCAAATTAGGAAGTTGAATGAGCCCAAATAATTGTACATTTTTGGGGCTCATCAGCAAGCGAGTGAGATATATAATCATCGTTCATAAACTCAAAAGTGGCTCCAACCTCCTCTGAGAAATTTCTAGCTTGTCAATTATTTTGTTTAGCACTTTGCAGTTGTTGTGTCAGTAGTATTAACTTGGCTAGTCAAAGCAAAGGTGTGAAAACTGATCCATTTTGTCTTCACAATTTGCCCTATAAATTATGTGGTCATTTAGCTATTTGCTTGCGTTATTTTCCATCAACCATCTTACTCCAAGCATAACCAAATGCGACAATGACATCTATCCATCAATAAGTAAACAACCACTTACGTAGAAAGTTTCTCTTAGTAATATAGTTTTCTAAAAAAAGAAATATGGTCTTCCCTAAATTTCTATTTTTTGAGTATACCTCTGCACCTTTAAAGACAATTGCTAGTCTTAAAGTAAACTTAATTACTAGTCATGTATCACATGAAGAGTTCTAAATAATCACCTGATTAATTATTTAAATATTAATAGGTTACGGAAGAAAGCAAGCGTTTATGGTTTTGTATTTTTATTATTTAGATTTATAAAAATACTTATTTAAATGGTTTTGTTAGATTGATTAAAATACTTCTTTAAATCGTAATATAAATAAAAGGAATTGTCAATTTCTAATATAAAATAAATTTATTCCTCTTGAATATTTTGTTAAAAATTATTTAATCAACCTTTAAACATTAAAAACAATCACTTCTGTCGTTATGTTACGTTAAACAAACAAACAAATATTAAAAAAAAAACAAAAAAAAAAATATTAGTAACACGATTAAATTACGACTATAATTTTTATAGTTTAATTATTAATCAAATTTGCTCATATCCAGCGGTGATCGAAAGCAAATGTTTATAGTTGTGTATTTTTATTATTTAGATTTGTAAAAGTATTTATTTAAATGGTTTTTTGAATAGTGAGAAGAGTAATCGCTGCTCTATTTTTTGTTTTTTACTTTTGGTCATAGTATTAGAGCACTAGATCACTAGATTGTATAAGATTCCAGAGATAATAGTGCTTAAAAAAAAATTGAGCTCACAAAAAAAGTCAAAGAAGAAATGCACTAATTGTGTATTATGTTCCACATATGCATCATAATTTCATAAGTGTAGACCAATTAATGGAACATGATTATGATGTAATATTTCATGGGAACACATGTTATATCTATGGCAAAGCTCCAAATAGAAGACTGGTAGCAAAGGTTGAAAAAACAAAGAATAAGATGTTTCCTTTGACTCCTAGAAGTCAAAATCTTTCCCAGTCTTTTGCCCATAATGTGTCAAGAATAGATGAGTCTCAACTATGGCATTCTAGGTATGGCCACATCCCATTCAAGAGTCTAAGTCTGCTTCATAAACATTCAATTGTGATTGGTCTCCTTGTTATGAATAAAAAAGACTGTAATTGTGAAATTTGTGTTCTAGTCAAGCACAAAAGATATAACTTTCCCACTTCTTCCTCTAGAGAAAAAGAGCCTTTAGAGCTAGTCCATACAGATATATGTGGCCCAATGCAGACATAGTCTATTGGTGGTATTCTTTATTTTTAGATCTTCATTGATGATTATAGCAAGAAGATATGAGTTTATTTTCTCAAAAATAAATCAGATACTTTCTCAAGATTTAAAGAGTTCAATGCAGAAGGCGAAACGCAGGGTGGAAAGCCTTTGAAAGTACTCAGATCCGACAGAGGTGGAAAAACTAGTCAATCATGAACATGGCCAGATGTATGCTTCGTGAGAAGAAGTTGTCAAATAACTATTGATCTGAAACAATTTGGAAAACAATGTATGTTCTCAATAGATCTCCAAAAACCAGTATCCAAGATAGAATACCTCAAGAAGCATGTGATGGTAAAAAGGTAAATGTATCACTTTAGAATTTTTGGATCAGTAGCATTTTCACATGTTCCTGAGCAACTAAGAAAAAATCTTGATGATAGGGGTGAAAGATGTATTTTCGTAGGCTATAGTGAGCAGTCAAAGGCCTACAAACTTGATGCAGGAGCATCCGGACACCTCAATGAAAAAAATTTAGAGAAGGAGACCCGTGGACAACCACACGAACAGCCAGGCCAATCTTGGACAAGATTCGGTTAATGAACTAATTTTAGTTAAAAAAAATCAGTTAAAATTGAATGTATGTGTAATAAGAACAGAAGGATCCATGAGTAAATGAAGAAGGACAAGAGAAAACCCTGTGCGTGAGAAAGAGAGGGCAAAATGTAGTTGCAAGAGAAATCTTGATTAAGGCTGAGATGCCTTAAAATTGTACTCTGAGTTTGTAAATAATGAAAAATTCCTCTTTGTGAATTTGTGTCTTTGTGTGTTTTTGTTTGAATTGTTTTATGGTTTTCTTTTCCACTGAAAATGAAAGTGTGAATGCCACAGAATAGGCATGTCAATATGCAGGGTTTTCGATAGAAGTTTTGTGAAGGATTGAGTGTTGAATCTTGGTGGTATATTATGAAGAGTTAAATTACTTGCAATTACAGAGAAGGAGGGCATGAGGAGAGCCGCCTCCAAATTGTGTTAAAACTTCGATGCGTTCACCATGGACAGCGCTACAGAGAGTACAGTCGGTCGATGATGTGGAGAACCAACTTTGGAAAGTGTTGTCCCCAGCGTTTAGAGTGTTTTCATTTTTCATGTATTTTGTTTGCAGTTGTCATTATGTTGAATGAGGAAGATGAGGAGGAGCTTTCACCTGACGAGCAGTTCGAGCACCTCTCGAACGCGGACGCGGTGGTGCTATGCATACTGAACAGAGTAGGGGACATAAAGGCATTGGGGCAATGCTGCGTGGTGTCGGGGTGGTTCAATGCTCTGGTGCTACAGGCAGAAAACGTGGCGGTAAAGGTCGATAGCATCATATCGGGTAAAGATGGCGGCGGACTTAATATGAAGAGGAAGGAATACTCACCCACCTATTGCGCTTTGTTGTGGGCAACATCGTGAAACCCTTCCAGTGGCTGCATCATCTTATTGTGAATCCCAGAGAGGCGGAACACTATGCTGGAGAATCTCTGCTGGAGAATACGGCACATCAACGCAGGAAGAAGGGAGGGAAGTTGGAGCAATCCAAAAGGCTGTGGAAATTGCGCCAAGAATGCGAACGAGGCCAGAGAGATGTCTTTCCTTATGGTTGGATCAGTGGGAAGTGTTCCACAAACCATGTTGAGAAGACTGTGAGAAGGTTTAGATAGGCTTCGTGGGCCCATAACCCACAGGTCCCAAGATCAGGCTTGTAAAAATTTTGAAAATGAAGAGACCCCAGAATTCGTTATCATCAAAGTGGTATCAGAGCGGGAAAAGATTTGTTGCGGGGAGGAGTCTTTTTTGCATGTGAAGAAAGAAGAGGTACGAAGAAAGAAGAGGTATAGTTTGTTGAAGATTTGTAAGCTTATAGTTTTTTTAATTTTATTTTGTGAAGGCAAGAAGATTGCAGCAAACCTGGAGCAGGAGTGCTCAATTGGTTTGAGAGGAGAGAACCGCGAAGATGCCGGGAGGACTAAGCTCAACAGAGAAGCTTGGTAGGGCATCTGGTAGCAGGGAGGACTTGCTATGGCAGAGGTTTGGTTGCAGCTCACAGATGGAAGTTCCACTGAAGAAGTGAAATAGTGGGTAGAATTGCTAATGACAAGAAAACGCATATGACCAGGAGGTCATAATTTTTGTACCTCGGGAGTCTGATGCAGGAGCATCCAGACACCTCAATGAAAAAAATTTAGAGAAGGAGACACGTGGACAACCACATGGACAGCCAGGCCAACCTTGAACAAGATTCGGTTAATGAACTAATTTTAGTTAAAAAAATTAGTTAAAACTGAATGTATGTGTAATAAGAACAGAAGGATCCATGAGTAAATGAAGAAAGACAAGAGAAAACCCTGTGCGTGAGAGAGAGAGGGCAAAATGTAGTTGCAAGAGAAATCTTGATTAAGGCTGAGATGCCTTAAAATTGTACTCTGAGTTTGTAAATAATGAAAAATTCCTCTTTGTGAATTTGTGTCTTTGTGTGTTTTTGTTTGAATTGTTTTCCGGTTTTCTTTTCCGCTGAAAATGAAAGTGTGAATGCCACAGAATAGGGATGTCAGTATGCAGGGTTTTCGATAGAAGTTTTGTGAAGGATTGAGCGCTGAATCCTGGCGGTATATTATGAAGAGTTAAATTACTTGCAATTACAGAGAAGGAGGGCATGAGGAGAGCCGCCTCCAAATTGTGTTAAAACTTCGATGCGTTCACCATGGACAGCGCTACAGAGAGTACAATCGGTCGATGATGTGGAGAACCAACTTTGGAAAGTGCTGTCCCCAGCGTTTAGAGTGTTTTCATTTTTCATGTATTTTGTTTGCAGCTGTCATGATGTTGAATGAGGAAGATGAGGAGGAGCTTTCACCTGGCGAGCAGTTCGAGTGCCTCTCGGACGCGGACGCGGTGGTGCTATGCATATTGAACAGAGTAGGGGACATAAAGGCGCTGGGGCAATGCTGCGTGGTGTCGTGGTGGTTCAATGCTCTGGTGCTGTAGGCAGAAAACGTGGTGGTAAAGGTCGATAGCATCATATCGGGTGAAGATGGCGGCGGCCTTAATATGAAGAGGAAGGAATACTCACCCACCTGTTGCGTTTTGTTGTGGGCAACATCGTGAAACCCTTGCAGTGGCTGCATCATCTTATTGTGAATCCCAGAGAGGCGGAACACTATGCTGGAGAATCTCTGCTGGAGAATATGGCACATCAGCGCAGCAAGAAGGGAGGGAAGTTGGAGCAATCCAAAAGGCTGTGGAAATTGCGCCAAGAACGCGAACGAGGCCAGAGAGATGTCTTTCCTTATGGTTGGATCAGTGGGAAGTGTTCCACAAACCATGTTGAGAAGACTGTGAGAAGGTTTAGATAGGCTTCGTGGGCCCATAACCCACAGGTCCCAAGGTCGGGCTTGTAAAAATTTTGAAAACGAAGAGACCCCAGAATTCGTTTTCATCAAAACTTTATAATCCAGTTACTAGGAAGTTTGTTTTAAGTAGAGATGTTAAATTTTTTGAAAATAAATCTTGGTTTGATCATGTTGATGAAGCTTCAAATCAGTCTTTTTATCCACCACATCTACCAAGATTGCAGGTTCAAGAAGAGCCATACCATTCTGAAAATGGTACATCTTCAAGCAGTGAATCCACCAATGATTCAACATCTTCAGAAGACAGTCAGAAAACAAGAAGCATCAGAGAAATATATGAGCAGGAGCATGAGTTTGACCAACATAATATGTTTTCATTTCTTTCATCTCAACCAACCCATTTTGAAGAAGCAGTTAAAGAAAAGCATTGGGTTGATGCAATGAACCAAGAAATTGTTGCCATAGAGAAGAACCATACTTGGGAATTAGTTGATCTCCCAAGAGACAAAACTAGAATTGGTGTAAAATGGGTATATAAGACCAAGCTAAATGAAAAAGGAGAAATTGAGAAACATAAGGCAAGGCTGGTTTCCAAAGGATTCTCACAATAGTTTGGTGTTGACTATGGTGAAACCTTTGCTCTAGTAGCAAAGTTAGATACTATTAGAACCATTTTATCCACAATAGCTCAACACAAATGGAAAGTTTATCAGTTTGAGGAATAAGTTTATGTTGAGAAGCCTCCTGATTTTGAAGTTCTAGGACATGATCATAAGGTATATAGATTGAGGAAAGTCTTGTACGTCTTGAAACAAGCTCCAATAGCTTGGTATTGGAAGTTATTTAAAGAATAGTTCCACAATATAATGTTGGAAGTTATTTCTTCTAGGATAGTTAAAATGAAATCAAAAGGAACTAAAAAAGGGGACTGGGAACTAACTTAGAGAGAAAATTGTAATTTATTATGAAGGAAAAATAGAGGCATTGGAGATTATTACTTAAAGATTCTAGCTTCAACGACTGTAGCATGCTCTTCTTTTGGTGTGATTTTTTTAAAGATGTTTAAATTAAACCAACATAATTAGGAAAATGTAAAATCCATCCTTGATAATAAAAAAATTGCTTTGTTATTTAAGATGACAAAATTAGTGTAAAAACAATTTTTTTTAAAGACTCTTCGAAGTTTTGATGATATTGATGTAGTATAAATTTGGACATTAAGAAGGATATAATTTCGTGATCTATGAATGCTTAATTTCTTAGGGTATTTTCATCATATAGTTATGGTTATGTGAATTATTTGTTTAAAATTCTAACATAACTTAACTTTACTCTTTTTTAGTCTTCTCCCATTTCTTATTAAGTTGTGAGGCTACAATTAGTTGATGATTTGGCCTTGATAAATGTTTAAAGGAGAAATCTTTACAGCAATGAGGAATGAAAACAATTTTCTCCAGTCAATATTGCTTTAAATCAATTCTTTAATTTTCATGTCCTTGGAACTGATTCCTCTACAGCTTGGGAATTATCTCATGGCCCTACACTAGACTGACCTACACCCTGAACTATTACAAAAGATAGATATTTCATGGGATTGGCCAGATATTTCTGAAGGTTCATTTGAGAATTTTCAAAGATTGGGCATCCAACCACAACCATTTAGAGGAAAGGAGTCAAATTTTAGTGGACATCAATGTGCATAATTAGCATTGAACCACTCAAGCATTTGCTTACACATGCACCTATCCTGAGAATAACTTATCTTGAAAAGGATTTCATAGTTTGCACAAATGCTTGTAAGGAAGGGCTAGGTGGAGTCCTAATGTAAGAAGGACATGTGATTTGTTATGAATTGAGAAAATTAAATGAGCATGAGAGGAAATATGTCACTCATGAATTGGAGCTTGTAGCAATAGTGCATGCACTAAATATGTAGAGACATTACCTACTTGGAAGCAAATTTATTTTCATGTCAGATCATTGAGGGTTGAAGAACTTGTTTGACCAACCCATGTTAAATGCAAGACAAGCTAGATGGCTAATTGAAGATAAAATACATTAAGGTCAAAGAGAACAAAGCAGTAGATGCACTTAGCAAAAGTCTACAAGTGGCCCATTTGACAATTGTAAGCACTTATTAAGTTGACATCAAGGAAATGATCAAAGAGACATTGCTTCATGATGAGCATTACCAACATGTGAAGGAACATTTGCAATAGGATCCAGAAGGATCATTGAGTAAGAACTACTCACACACTGAATATGTTGTGTTGAAGTTCAAGGATAGATAGTTTGTGTCTTGCATGGATGATTTGAAGAAGCTCATATTGTGTGAGCTTCATAAAAGACCTTACTCAGGTCATCTTGGTTATTAGAAAATGATAATATCTACGAAGAAAACATATTATTGGCCAAATATGAAAAATAAATCTAAACGATTGCATTTCCAGATGCATGGAGTGTCAACAAGTTAAGGTGTTTTATGTCTTTGTTAAACTTTCAAAGTAGAATTTTATTGTAATCTTTGTTGTAGTCTTTATTGATATGAAATTCCCTATTTATGGTTTAGAAAAACATATATATCATTAAATAATTATGAATTTATGAAGCATTATAAGGAGCGTTGGATAAAAGGGTTCCCAAGTTATTCAAATTTCAAGTATCTCTTGACTTTCAATGTGGTTATGTAATCAATGATTAGGTTGTTGAAACTATACTTTGAGAAAACCCCTTGGTATAGTTGAGTTTTGTTTTCTCAATTTTTCACACTGGAAGGAGTGATGATAGATGAGGGTGGTTGTAGCCACGAAAAAGGATATAAATACATTGTGGAGAAGTGTCCTATTACTTTGGCAATTATTCTTCAACATCAAGAATTTTTATTTACATCATAGGTCCCTTGCAAGTGTAGGTAGATTAAGTTTTTCTAGTGACCGTCCTACCTACTCGCTAAATCATTCAAAAAGCCAAATGTATTATATATTATCATTATTCTTTCTCAATTCTTATATATCATCATCACTATTTAATAAGCCCATCTAGATAAATCATTCCATAGCATAAATATATTAGATATTATCATCATTCTTTCTAAATTTTTTAATAAGTTTGGAATGAAATTTAAATAAGTCAAGTCAAAACAAATATGGTTAAAAAAAAAAACCAAAACATAGGTAAATAATTATCCAAATAAAACTAACCAAAACAAAAGCATGAGCCACAACAATCCAAATAAACCAAACTAAAACCAAAAAATAAAAAACAACAAACTCAAACCATAACACAACAATCCAAATAAACCAAACTAAAACCAAAACATAAAAAACAACAAACTCAAACCATAACACAACAATCCAAATAAACCAAACTAAAACCAAAACATAAAAAACAACAAACTCAAACCATAACCTGCATAAGTAAAGAACAATCTTGTTCACAACCAATCCAAATAAGCCAAGCCATATCAAACATAGGTAAACAACAAAACCGAAACATAAATAAATAACAATCCAAATAAATCAAACAAAAATAAAACAAAAAAAATCCAAAACCACAACTGTTATGAAACCAGCTCAAGAAAAGATAGAAAAGAAAGGTCAACGCCTTAGAATTCAGCCTCTTCGAGGGGGCAACCTCCTTTACATTACATAAATGAACAATTCTTGGATGATACAAATGACAAAACCTCCTTTCTATATATAGGAGTCTAAGGAGTCACAATATAATCCAGCCGACCTAACAATAATAATATAAAGCCACAAAAATAATAATAGAGGGATTCTAAGGGGCACAGAAATAACAATATGTGGGTAATAGGGGCACAACAATATAAATAAGGGGTATAACTACAATATTAATGGGGTAATCACTAGTATTATAGGGACCCAACATGCCCCTCTCCTTCAAAAAAGTGTTGTCCTCAACGCTTGAGCAG